>VYXD01014534.1:513433-642157 GCA_013397195.1 Hylia prasina | reverse complement strand
GACAGAACTGCTCTATGCCTTCAGCAGCTGATTCTCACATGCATCATCTGATAAGGACCATCTGATAAGGATTGTTCTGTTGCTCTAGATCACTGAGTGCACTAGACCTCTGCTTAGCTGACGTAATACAGAGCAGCCAATTCCTGAATATCTGCTTTATCAGGAGAACTCTCAGCAGCTCAACAACAGTTCCCAATATGCTCCTAGTTCCCAGTCTTACTGATTTGACTATCTGCCCCACAGACTCTCAGACCAAGAGACCAGAATGGAATAAGAACCAAGATGTCCAGCTATGAAAATAAGCATATTAATTCACAATTCTGTAGTTTCTTCGTGCACATAACTAATGCAATTGACTCATCTTTTCACAGAGGAGTAGGTAGTAATGCACTGAGAGAGGAGGAACAGAAATCATATATGCAAAAACTCACAAGGAAAATAAATGAACATACAAAGTTCCCATTTACATTCCTTTTAACAAAATTAAATTTCCTCTTATGGCTACGCAATAAATTATTATCAACATTATTTTAAACCACTGTGAACATGATTTCAGCTCCAACAAAGGATGACTAATTCTATATTTTTTAAGCTCAGACCTCAAAAAAGGGCTATTTGCAAAAGAATACATACGCGCTATAACTATAATACTTCAGCTGGTTCCACTTCCAAGAGAAAAGATTAATCATCCCATTCAAAGTTTAATCTAGCGCTGCATTTGACTCTATGGAGCCAACTATACTGGAAACAAAATTGCCATCTCAGGACAGATGTCTTGTGCTGGAGACTTCTGTCTTATACAAAAGCACCTGATCTAAAGATCTGCTCACGCCAACAGATTAGGATTTCTGCATTTTATTCCTCTTTCACAGAAAGACAATAAATATTATTATATTTAGCAAATATTTTTTCTATATTACCAATGTATTTTTAAAAGTCAAATATTCTAGATGGGATTATTGGATGTGTCAAAAAGATAAAGGTTTGGAGAACTGGATCATAATGTATCTACTATGGAGGAATTGTAAAGGTTCCTGAAGGTAGAATGTAGGTTTTTGTTCCTGTTATGTTCAGTCATTTTTGACAGAATGACAGAAAATTTCAGTTCAGTTCTTTCTCTCCAGAGAGGCACACATCAGTTGAAACTATCTATAAATATCAGAAAGAAAGAAACACTGTGTTAAGCTGCTTGAAGAGTCATAGCTGGTAGCATGCCAAAAGGTCCCTTGAACTTTAACCTGTCCATTGATACAGAGAGCCGGCCACTGGTAGCAGTTGCAGAGCTCACAAAAATGGAAATATCTGGGACAAAATCAAAAAAAAACAAAACACCAACAAAGAATAAAAACCACTGCCACAGTAAATTAATAATTTTCTGTTCATGCCTCTTCGTTGAGATGTGTTTCTACATATTACTGTACAGGCTGCACTTCCAAGGAATTGCCCATACCTGGTGTACTGGAGGAATTGGCTTCCACCCATGACCCAACAAACACTGCCAGAAGTCACTCTGCTGCCCGTGTGTTTCTCAAGTGAGGTCAAAGGAAAGGAGCCAACCTACAGGGCAATCCAGTCTGTCTTCAGGTTTGAGGTTTGGCACACATTTCAGCTCTTGATATTATGTTAAAACAAAACCTTAAATGAGACTTGAAAAAGTATTAACAAAATAAATGACTGTAGATATGGGGAGATGGAAAGCAGCATTCGTAATAAAGCTATTATATACCTCAACTGCTACCAATATCCATCTCAAGCCAGGAAATGCTTCAGGAGTAACAGAAATGTCCCTTTTTTACTGATTTTGCTCCAAATCCTCTGCATCTAAAGCCATGCCACTAGTTCAGTCTGCAACTTTTGAATCTTCAAGAGCCATCTCACTGGGAATGCTCTAGCTTTGTTTTCTGCCTTCTTCTCTGAACTAGAAGGAAAAGCAGCATAGGCACAGAACTAAGGAGAGGATTACAAACTGATTAAATGTACACAGAACACAATTAAAGAGACAGATTTTCCATTTCCAGCAGCCAAAAAACCAAATCAACCTCTTTAAAAAGCTGCTTAGGTCATCTGCAAAGCTTTCTATATAGTAAAGAATTGAATTATGGTTTCCTGTTCCATTATTTTGTTGTCTTTGGTCACCACCCAGGTGCATGGAAAAGTTTTCAAAGTAATGTTTATCCCTGAAAAAAGAAAATTCTTGAGAGCTACAAGCTGGCTAGCTCCTTTAGAAGGAAGAAGAGGATTTGCTTGATGTAGTTCTGGCACACAAAACATAAATCTGGTCTCAGAAAGAGATGCTGTATAATCTAGTCTTTTGCTGCTTTCACAAATTGTATGCTGCCAGAATTGACAGAAGATTTTACAATCCCTGAAGTGTAAAGCCTTCTGTGCAAAAATATACATGCTCATTTATAGTTAACGGCTTTAAAGTTGTGTGGCTTTGTTTCTTTAATATTGTGAACAAGACAAATTTGGAATGGTCTGTCATTTATTCAAGTTGCTGTCAAGAAGAGCAGCTGCCTAGCCAGAGCACTCAGAGAGGGAGAGCTCAGTTCTGTACATTTTACCCTGAACAGTCAGCAGCTACGTGTACAAGCGGCTCCATCAGCAGCCACAGGAAGACGATGCAATTACAGATTTGTACAACTTGGCCTCAGAACAAAACAAAAACAAAACCAGGAGCTTAATCGGTCATTTTATATGTTAATCATACAGCATGCCCAGAAACAGGAGGCTCAAATCAGTTATCTAAGACAGGCATCCTGCTGCAGTGGAGGTGCCCTGGAGTATCTCACCTGGTCGCCAGCTGCTGCTCCAGAAGAGCGCAGGTGTCCTGCTGGTCCTGGGTCATATCTGCCAGCCCTGGGTGGATGTCTCAGGCACCCTTGGGTGTCTCAAATGCCACTAGATACCTGTATCTGAGCAACTGATGCAAGCCTAGGCTGTCAATTCTTTACAGGTAAAGCAGACACACGCTCCTTCAGGCAGAAG
The DNA here is from genome assembly GCA_013397195.1 of Hylia prasina. Classification (NCBI taxonomy): domain Eukaryota; kingdom Metazoa; phylum Chordata; class Aves; order Passeriformes; family Sylviidae; genus Hylia; species Hylia prasina. The sequence goes on along the minus strand of VYXD01014534.1, from coordinate 639,169 downwards.
ATATTCAGTTCAGAAATCACTGAAGTCTACTTGAAGACAAGTGAGAGAAGGGTTACATTTCTTAGAGACAGAGAGTGTGTGGGATGGTGCTACTGCTGCAGTATGACATAAAAAGCCTGGTCTCGTACATGTGTCGTGAGGAGAACAGAAAAAAGAGAGAAAGCCAGAAACAGAGCAAACACACATATACTGCAGTCTTATGACATGTCAGGAGCACAGTTACCCTTTTTTTCTATGTTTCTTCACCCTTTGTCACTGATTATAAACCTGATTTAGCAAAGGAGGCCGCACCAATTTCTACTGTGCCTAGGTTTTACTCCACTTCTCAGTCAAGTGTGATGCCTAAGTAACAGGAATAGGAAAGCAACGTACATTCTTAACACCACAACTTAACACCACACACGTTTTTATACCACCAGAATGCTATTAAAGGAGCAGAGATTAAATCCACCTCCACTGCTGGACAAATAGCATAACCGGCCATAACATAAATGGGAACCAAACCAACCAGATAAAAGCTATGGCAATGCTTTTGTTTTCTCCTCTCAAGTCCTAGCTTGGACTCTATTTTGTAATCCAGTTTATTAGTTACTAGGTCTGACTACCAGGTTACCCAGGGAACATGTGAGTGCTCCAGTGTAACAACTCCCTCCTCCTCTTTCCTGTCTCTCCGTACTAAATCTTCCCAGTCGCTTCCCTCTCCCTTCCAAACTGAGGATACACGCTGCGGTTCCCTGGGGAGAGACCAGCTGAGATTTCTTTCCACAGTCAGCTGTGTGAGATGGTACCTGACCCCTCCAACACGACTGACATCACTGCTTATCACAAACAAAGCTGGAATTCAGCCTCTCACCTGTCTTTCTCTTGGTATCAGCCCTTTTGACCTTAAAATCCCTCCAAATGCCCATCTATTTTCACATGAGGACAGAAAAGGAACTAAAGGACAAACTTGTTTAAATATGATGGTTATCTCAAAGACAGTCTTCAGAAATGAGCTAATAATAAAAAGCCACATAAAATGAGAGTATCTTAAAAGATAGTTTATCAACATACCCTGCATTAAAGTAACCCAAAAAAATAATGGAAAAATAGTTTATCATGAACAACCACAATTTTTAAGCTCCATGATTATACATGAGGTCCAAAACATTTAATTTGCAAAACAAGAATATTTTTAGAGAGTTCAAATTGTGTAGGTAAGATGGACACTGGACTTTGAGACATACATTTTTACGCTGAGCTAACACTTACAGTTGGAGAAAAAGAATCAGCATCTGACAAAAAAACAACTGAATGGTCATTTAAATGGCCAAATGACCAAAATTCTGCCTGGACTTAATGACACTGCATCTGCATTCCTAGTCTACCTAGGACCACAGGGACTTCTAAAGTCTGTCTGACAGGAGGTGTGTCTTGGCTTTCCTTAGCTCCAGTTCTGTTTATAAAAAATTACAAATGATAATTTATGTAGGATACTTAATACCATAGGCCAATAAAAGGAACTTATTAAAGCAACCTTTCCTAATATCTTTCTGTATGTAGAATTTACAGCCACCTCAACAGTCTCCCTGCTATTGTTCATGACCATGGTACAAGTACCGTTCTTTAAGGGGTGATCAGTGATACTTATGACTTTTCCATTTCCCAATGTTCTGAAAATCATTAGAAATGTATGAATACCATTATGCAAGTACTAACAGACTCAGTATCATTGCACACAACATCCTTATACATTAAGTCTTAGTATCTTTTTCCTTTACACCATTTGTCAACACAATTTCACTTCAACCACTACAAACTAGAAAACAAATGTGTTCACGCTGTGGAAAACATCTGTGGTATCTATGCAAGTATTTAATGTAGCAGCTTTATATGTTCACACAAAGCTGATTTTGAGATTCTCATCAAAGAAGGTGGCAATTCTGTTCTTTTACCTCTATTCACTCAACACTGTAAAATGTGAAATACAACCATCTTTGGTTGCTTTAGAGGGAATCCAGCAAACAGAGGTTGACTTGGTTCTGGGCTATGGTACAACTATTGCCATATAGAAGTTTTCTCCTAAAAAGTCACCATAAAAGTAATATAAATAAACACACCCTTCTATCTTTATACAATGTATTCCACTAAAATTAGACTACTCACTTTTTTTTTTTTTTTTTTAGGAAACCATCAAAACATATAAAGAACCTGTAAGACAGCAAAAAACTGGCCTGTCAATAACTGAGGCCTCTGTTTCAGCTCTTTTAAAATCTCAGTGGCTTTCTGAGATTTCTCACCTACCTAAAGACAATAGGAAACACACAGTGGGGCAACTGCACCTGAACACAGCTCTCATAGCACTGACAAAATCGTTCAAGCCCATGCTTCTGAGTACACTTTGCTCTGGAGCAAATCTGTAATTGTAATATTTGCAGTTTTGCAAAGGAAAGAAGCCCTACCTGTTATATCATGTGGCCTCATTTATGAACAATGGAAAATACTACTAAACTTCTCAAATAATACCAGTTATTTTGCTGTAGAATTGCATAGCATACCATATCACGTCACTGGAGCCTAAAATAAAATCTTCCCAGAAACCCAAGTGCCCTATAATACTAATTTTAAGAGAGTCCAAAGTTATTCCTAGCAAATGGTTTTAGCTAAATTTGGCTATTAGCCCCTATAGTCAAACTGAACTTGGAAAAGGTTGTATGTTTGGGATAAACATAAGAAACAACATGGAACAACATGTTGTTTTCTCTGTGCATCACATGAGCTGTAGCTCGCGGAATGTCAGCTAAAAGGTAGACCTAAAGGTTAAGAGGATATTCTTGTTTCACTTGAGATTCTTCCTTGGTACCAAATTCCCAATAGCTGTACAAATCCTTCTTGCCACTCAGTGACCTCTGAAAAGATTCTCCACAGCAATATATCTCTAAGTGTCTTTCTAGAGGTTAAAAAGCCATTTGTTAGTAAGATAAAACCAAAGGGCTCATTCAGGGTTCACCCACCACAGCACATTCATGTTATTACAGTTTTGCCTATGTACCAGATACTACTGGCATTACTGAAATTTTGTCATAATAACAGGTACCAAAACAAAAAACATAGAAAGAAAAAGAACAGGTGTATCAGCAGAGGAGCATAACAGCAGTAAAAATGCATGACAGTTCCCATGACTTCTCCTAATTTCTAAGAAAAATCAAGGTCTCCTCCAGCTGTTTCCTGAGACAGGAGTAACTGTCACCATTTAATTGTTAACTGCCCTGCCACTTCTGACACACTTTCTGCTGAAAGATGCATTTAGTTATTTACTGTGCCTGAGCCTGTCGGGTTGCCCAGAAAACTGTTCAGTTCAGCTGGGACAGGGCAGCTGCAAAGGCCTTGAAGTGCTGAAGTCTCATGGGTCCTGACAGGAATTCCCTTCCAGGTCAGGGACAGTCATACCCTGCACATTCCTCAGCAAGAAGAATTTTGTAATGGGAACATAAAATACAAAAAATTATGTCAGGAACAAGTGAAAAAACCCTACCATTCATATTTTGTAGTTACTAAGCAAGGACATTCAGTGCAAGGGAAATTTTTATCCTTCTCATCTTCACATCTTGTAATTTTTATTGATTTGAACAAGGAGAGGCTGTGACATAAAAACTATGAATCTGACCTGATGATTTTCAAATAAAAAGACCTGCTTTTTGTTTAGTTTTAATTGAGAAAGCATTTATGTTTATTTGAAAAGCAGAGATAAAAATATGCTGATTTTAGGTTACTTAGCACTTTTACAAATAGTCTATAATTTTATGGAAAATGTCAAACCTCATTTTTGAATTTTCCAAAATCAAAAGTAAGTTTTGACTTAAAAGAGGGGATTAAGAAAAAAATGCAAGCACTTTCTCACAAAGGAAACATATGCTATGCAATAGAAACCATTTTGTTGAAAACAATTATAAGAATAGAAATCTATCAAACATTAAATGGCTTGAAAGAAATACATTTAGAAGAAATCTATAATTTGTCACATTTCATCATTTAGAATTACAAGTTAAAAGCTCTACAGAATCAGTGACAAGCCATTTAATCTCCTTTTATAACTTGTGTACCCTACTCTGTCCTCACCCTAAATATGCCACCTTGGAAAGAGTTGCTTTATTGTCAATGTAATGTGCAAATCTGACTCCATTAATAATCTATTATAAATTTAATGGATTCCTACAAATTTCTTATCTTTGGGTAAAGAAGGAGGTTCTTTTATCTTCCTGCAATTTCGAGCTTCCATATCTACCTTGCTTCTATGCTCAGTCTCGAGCAAAAGACAGCAATGCATATAAATAAATGCAGTAATAAGTGGTTCTTCATATTTTATAATGAATACATGATTGAGAGTTTCTATGCTGTATAAGTCAGAAACACGGATTTCCATCATTATGACCATTTATGACAATATACTTAATATCCTGAGAATTAACTTCTTCATTTTTGCTAACATGTTTTATTTGCATAAAAATTAGCTGTATTAAAATGTTAAGACAAAGCAGAAGAGCCTGGTAATGTGGTAAGAGCCTGTTGTATTTAGTAGAATAGATTACATTTTCATGCCACTTTCTATTCAAGGATATTGTGACATTTTATAAACAAGCTGAGACACACCAAATTTTCTCTCTGCTCCACACATAGGGACACTGAGGAACATGAGAAGATAGGTACCAGGGGTCATGGGAAATAGGACATGACTCTCTTGGCTCACAGGCCTATTCTTGCCACTCTGTGCCTGGTGTTTCTCCTGCACACTGAAAAATCCAGCAGGGAGTTAGTTCCATTGTCCAAAACTCCAGCCTCAAGACACCACGGTGACTGATCACTGGAAACTACCTGCCTGGCCAAAGCCAGCTCTTCAACCAAGGTTCTTACAAGTTCCAGTCCTGATGTTTGAATTCATCATTCTGCTGAGCTCTGTTTAATTTAACACCGTCATAAGACTGTCTAGCTTAAAAACCATAGATAATGGTTTCAGATGAGTTAATTGCTCCAAATATATGAGATGGTTAAATAGGAATAAAGAGCTCACTTAAAATGCACCAAGTCATTGCAAATGCAAACATTCCATTACTTTGGAAAATTACATATTTTACCTCTTTTCTCTCCTTGCTGCATAGCTCATGTAAATGACAAAACCAGGTTGTATTGTAACTTACAATACAGTGGATTAGTATTTGCAGGTTACTAACTGATTTGTTGAAGAAACCACAATATTAATATCAGTTATGGAAAAAAAAAAAAGGTTGACATTTTCAGCAACGCACTTGATTAAAGCAATCATTTCATGTTCGCTGCTACATTCTATGGTGTTGCTTAATGTAGATTTCTGTTCATTAAATCAAAGATCACTAAACAGAAAAAGTGCATGAACTTGCAGAAAAATCTTAAAACTGTCATTTTTATTTTGACTTTGCTCATTAATTTATTTTTGCCTTTTTGCAAGTGCAGAAGTACGAGTAACCCAGGTAAGGTAAATTTATTACTCAACATGAGGAAATTTGAAGAACAGCAAAAGCACAGGGCAATAATTCCATTGGAAACGATGGTATATTTTCATTCAATATATTCATGGTATTGGACAATCTATCACAAATCTATGAAGTCAGTCTTTCACTGTAAGGATACTACCTTCATTATTTTTCCTAAATCTTAAATGAAAGAGGATTCTAGAGTGCCAAAATCCATAATCAGTCTGATCAAAAAAGGTATTAATTTTCAGCTGCATCATGTTCAAAATGATCATGAGGTGGTGCTTCAGTTCTTGACAAATTTGTGGAACTAATGATAACTCTCCAATATTATAAAATTCAAATTACATTCATGAAAGCTGGGTTCATTTGAAGCCCATTTGGAAAACATCCTTGTTTCCAAGTGACCTTTAGCTGTGAAACTCAGTGCTGCTATTTGCTACCAAAATGACTATTTTTTGCTTTTAAAATAAGCAAGAATAATGGGGTTTTCTTCATCTACCAATAATTTCATAATTCTTATGCTCCAAAACACAATAATGCTCAACATTTAATTTTGCTCAAACCACATGAGAATAATTGTGTAATGTTTCCAAAATTCTTCCACAGGATGAGATACATACTCCAGTATCATTAAATGACACATATCCTAATTTTGTTTCATCTTTTCTAAATTTGTCTCTGTTACACAATGATTGAATTCCCACTGCCAGTTCTACTGCCTCTTAGCAAACAGCAACACTAGGGAACTATTACTGCCTATTTATTATTAAGAACTCAAACTAGTAGCCATATTTTGGGGTAGATGTTCAGGGATGTATCGATGCCAAGATTTCATAATATAAAAAGCCATTTTGTTATGTAGAAACAAAACTTCTTTGTAAGCCACTGGGAGAGAGAGCACATTCAATATGACAACATTTCTGAGGCAGAAAGAGCCCGTTTGCTGGACAAATAATTCTACAGCAAGGAATGGATGGGTGGTGTTTCTCATGTGCCATATTTACAATATTTTAAGTTATTTACTATTAACCTCAGGAGTATTCTCTAGACATGCTTTGAAAAACATTTAATTTCCTTCTAGCATTTACACGCCTATGACAGGAACCCCACTGAAAGATACTGATGAAGAAACTCAGATTATTTAGCTACATTTTTCTTTTGATAAACCTCCACAATTTGGCTCAAATTTTGTTCCCATCTACAAATAATCTCAGAACCAAACTGAAATATATACCTTATTTCACTATGATCTTGAAAAGTTTTTGTACCTAAAATAAGATATTTGTCAGCTCAGCTACAACCTACTGTGATGACTGCTTGTCCAAAATCCTCATCTGCTATACAGATGGGGAAACTCCACCCACAAGCAATGGTAAAGGCATATGAAGTGGAAGAAGTAGTTTCCTGAAACAATCAGAAGTCTCCCACACGCCTAGGGAGGAACAGGCACAGTACTTAGAAGCAGATGCCTCTTGCCTTCTCTCTAATCCAGTCTGCCCAGATGCTAAACACATTTTTTCCTGCTATGTCAGAGATGCATATTGCCTGACAGAGTTCAAGTGCTTGATTACCAAATGTTCAACTTGAATTCATAGCTTTTTGTGACGTGTAGATCAGGGCAGCTATCAGCAAGCAAAAGACAGAATTAGTCCTTCCACCCACAGGCTCTCTAAGCATATGTGTGGCTCTAAGGCCATGCCCAGCCCATTTAAGTGAACAGCCTATTTCCATGTTTAAACTTGACAGATCTGAGTGTTAGAACACATAGCTGAACCCACCTACTCTGACAACTTGCAAAAAGTTTTGCAGCCGCTCTTGCCCAAAGTTAACAGTGATCACCAACCCTCTCCAGCCTGCTTCCTCCCCCCCCAGCATTTTTTCCAAGCAGGGATATGACTTGGATTTTCTCAGTGACTTTCTGCAGAGCCCTGGGAGGCAGAGCACAGAGCCCCATCAGCTACTGACCACAGGCACACGTGTACCTGGTGTCACATCAGGAGAACTTCACAGAAAAACGTGTCTGCTTTTCATTTGCATATCAGAACTGTGCCTCAGTGCCCTCTCACGAGATCCCCACATAAAAGGACTTACAGAAACAAGTAGTGTGACACAAGTGTCTTGGTTTTGAGAGTTACCAAAAAAATCAGTGGTGATTACTGTTTCACATCCCTTTCTGAACTTTACATACCAATACAATATTAGAATGGATTATCCAGAATACAATAGGGGAACTATATGCAGATTGTGAAATACTCCTAATTCTTCAAGGGGTTTTCCATATTACTTAAGCTTCTGGAGGATTTATTTCAAAAACTTCAAAAACTTTTATTTAAACTTCATTGATTTATGCTTTATGGTGCAATAGCTTTTGTCCAATTTTGTTTTTTATTACTACACAAGAAATAGCCAAGCTTTCTCAACACAGTGTTACATTGTTTTCCATAAAGAGAACCAGTGTACTTGTCCCAGAAGTTCATGGCCCAGAATGCAGTAGGCATGATGTATTCTCTTTGATAAGGTGTTTCATGGCAACATCTCAGCTGAAGTTATGTGTATTAATTGTGAAAGAGGTGACAAAGCCAGAGTTCTTTGGCTATTGACAGATATTTCAGAAAGAATAACCCTAGATTACATTGTTTCCAGCCTTGGACTTCAACAACAGACTCAGTTCCTCCAAACACAGCTGAACAATATCCTGCAAAAATCTAACCAGAGTGGGGAAGTTCCTTCCAACCTGAATTATTCTACACTTCAATGATCTGCAAACTAGTACAGGCCAATAAGAAACTCTTTCTCCCTGACTATCAAAGCAGTGGCTACTTTCTTCTTTCATCGCACTATAAAGTTACCTTTATTGAGGAAAAATCATTACAATACACTACAATACACCAAGCTTGGGATCTTGAAAAAGAAAATATGAAACAGCTATTTATCCACATAATTCAACAAAGTTAAAGATATGATAGCTACTCATAATATGGGTTAACTTGTAGTTATTAATCACAGAGGAGCTCCTTATATCAGGCTGTGGTTCTAAGTGGCTTCTACACACTTAAAAAAAGATATATGAATTTTGCTCAGCTGATGATGCTCCTGGGTAAATACCTTGAATCTTTATGAGTTTTACAGGTTAGATCAAATGTATTTTCCTAATTCAAGCAATACTGGTCTTTTCCCTTTCCCTTTCTTCAGCCTTTCTAATGAAATACTATTCATTTATGAGCTTAGCAGCAAAAACTGCTATCATATGCTTTTATTTTTGTTCCTGGTAACAAAAGCACATCTATGCTGAGTCACAATTAAAGTCCATCTCGTTCACATACAGTTTTAAAAATGCCAAAAGCAGATGTCCAGGGAAGAGAAAAAGAGCATAAGTAGTATACAGTGGTACTGGATACTCTGCCAGCCTCTGGCTATGTGAGGATAAATGACTCCCTGACACAGGGGTGGTTTCTATGTGTCTAGAGATAAATAACTCTTCTATGCAGTTTCTCAGTCTATTTCTGTACATTCCTGGCATCCACAATGTCCTTTGTCAAGGAATCCCTCAGTATATTGTGATTTTGTGCAGAGAACCATTTATCATTTATTTATAAAATTTCATTAAGATCTCTTTTTTGTTTCTTGCTCCTATTTATTCTGAATATATTTGTTATTCACATTTTGAAAACTTGTTGGCACTATATGCAGCAGCAAAATACGAGTCCACTTTAACCCACAGGCTTGTGCAAGTCCCCGAAAAGCTTTTTCTACAGAACACAAAACTGTGTGCAATACATTTAAGAAGGCTGCTCTTTGGTTTCTTAACATTTAAATTTCAGAGAAGAGTATAAAGCTCCCTGTACTATACTACAAAGTGGATTCCTATCAGAAAAATTTATGTTCCTTTCCATTATAAGAAGTCAGGATACCCTTAAAAACCAAAGTTTTTATCTTTGTTTGTCTTGCGTGTGTCAGGAGTGCCTGTTTCACAAAGATCTAGATGCTCTTTTAAGTCTGCCTTTCATTTGTCTACTTCCTTCAGTCCCAAAACAGTTCCCTGACACTTTTTGCAGCTGCCATCTTCTTAAAGAAACTTCTCTGTTGTCCATACAGGGACTCTGGTGACTGCTACAGCCAGGCCCCTGCTAAGGGAAGCCCCCTGTGTCAGCATTTTCATCAGGTTAGGAAGTGGGAATCTGGTCAGAGGGTACTCCTTCTGAGGAAGCACTGACTGAGGAATGAGGGAAAGGTGTCTATGTCTAATCAGAACTGAACAAATACATCAGGTAGAAATTTGCATCAACCATAAGTTCATTTGTTAAGCTCACTAGGTCCAAGAGCCACGTGGAGAACAAATCCCACAGCACAGCAGTTTGAATTACTCCAGTATTGAGATAATTAACTTCTCTGTGTGCTCTGAAGGGAAGATTTACAAAGGTTTTCTAGGCATTGAGGTGGTCTTAACATAGCTGGCAAGGTCTTTTATAGCTGACTGCCATAGATCTGCCAGGATACAAACAGATATATCCAAATATTCCTGTAAACCCACCACTGCTTTTAAACTATGCTGATTATTCGTCACTCTCATTACAGCACTTGCTAAAAGCAAGGTCTTCAGATTTTTCTTGTTAATCACAATAATCATCATGAACAGGTTTACATAGGAAAGAGTTTAATACATAGCAATGAGTCCTTAAAAAAACCCCAAAAAACCTCAAACAAACAAACAAACAAATAAACAACAACCAAAAAAAACTATCAAAAAAGTGATAACTGAAGGAAGTAAACTGTAACATTGGTAACTATCAATAAGTAATTTGAATTTCCACGTCCCTAGTAATTCAGAACACAGAGTAAGAGAATGACATGCTGATTAGCTGGGGAATTATGGAATTGTGAGCAATTGAACTTCCTGCTTTTTTATAAGGACTGAACCAAGTAATCTCAAGTACCTTCTTGATGGAACACTAAAACAAGTAGATTGATTAAGAAGAGCAGAAATTATATCACCAGTTTTCTTTCCAGCAAGATTTAGACACTTGAATACCTGGAAATATAATTCAAATTGGCTCACAAAGGGAGGTATTTTTGAGAAATTGGCACAAAAATCATAAACAGATGAGGTTTTGTGTCTTTGCAAATATCCAGGACTAAAACTTTCCTCTTTTTCGTTCGCTTATTATTCAATAATGGAAAAATATTAATGGAATTTTCAGGTTTTCAAGTCAGGTGATAACAAAGATCATTTAAAAGGTATTGCAAATGCACAGAAAACAATGTTAAGAAAATAATCTCATTTATTTTCACTGGAAGCAAAGAAAAATGTGAAAGAATATATTTCAATATGCATTGCAAGGGAAGAGGAGAGACGAAAATGAGCACTACTGAGATAGACTTCAGGAGACCAATATCCATGCTAGCGTGTAATTAAAAATAATTCTGTAATTTGGATATATTTACATCTTGGAAAAGAAAGATAGCATTATTTCTCATATTACTTTGGTATAAGCAAGTAAATGGAATTAAATTTTCCTATAACAAAGCAAATCCATGGAAAGTAGAAACTGCTCAAAGAGAGCATTAACTGGGAGCTTTAAATACTCGATTGAGGAAAGTTAAAAATAATTAAGTGTAGATTGGTTCATATTTGACTAGACTGAAAGCATCTACAAATATTTTAAGATCATAACAAAAAGTAGAATAGCTATTCAGTATGAGACTCTCATATTAATAGCCTGAAATTAAACATGGAAAAATTGAGGCTGAGTATCAGGAAAGCTTCCTGGCAGTGGAACAAACTGGGCTCCCAGGGGAAACAATGGAATCTACATAGCTTTAAACTTTTAAAACTAGACTAGACAATAACAATCAGTGTAGGGGAATATTTTTGTATTGGCAAAAGATATATTACTTGATACTGGTAGGTCATTGCCATCTCTGGTTGAAATACATAAACCCCCCCACAGATGATCACAGACCCCCCCAAAAAAAGCAAAAACCCAAAAAAAACCAAAACCACTGTGTTTGAGAGAAAATATTTTACTTATTCAAATGAAATTCACAAAAATCATTCCAAAAATAAGGCAGAGCCTGAGTTCATGTTTGCTCTACATGCTCTACAGGTTGTTCCCGTATTAAGATAGAAAAAAAAAAAAAAATTATTTTAGGTGAAGTCTTAGCCTATGTTCTGCTGATTTGATGTATTAGCTTGTAACTATGCTGCCAAGTAATTCTGCTGTGTGTTTTGTGAGTTTAAGTTGTTGTCATGGTGACTACAGTTGGTCTATAGGTGTCTTTTTCTCATTTAAAATCTAAAGAGATATGTTTAATAAAGCTGATAAAGCCAATGTTTTTAGTTGAAAGTTTAACCCTCCTGTTAAATATTGCTTCTTAATAATATGCCAAAACTTTTCAAACCCTCTTGACACTCATTCCTTCCTGCGCATATTATTTTCTTTACATTTTATGTTTAGTGCCAATTACTGATCTTGCTTAACTTCCATATAAACCTGGCTGATGTCAGGTTTATGCACAGGTGTAACTTCACAGAGCAGCAATCAGTCAGCCACAGTGAGTTAAGAACTAGGCTATTCAATAACATGCCATTAAATATAATGGTTGTCCCAATTCAGAATGTTTTAACAAGTTACACAAGTTTTAACAAGTTTATCCATTTGTCTTTGCTTATACTTTCCTATAATTTAATAATTTCCAATAATTTAATTCTTAACCATTAAGTAAAAAGTTTACCTTTTATGCCCTAAATGAGAAAAAAAAATGCCCGGAGCAAAGTCGACCTGCCTGTTATTTATGTCACAGAGAAACAAAAGTTAATATTCATTTACTGGCTAATCTTTGTAACATGGAAACGTTTTGCTTTCCAAAATTAGGACGTTGATTCATGGTGAGTTATAAAAACCTCCTGTTTGTTTGAGAAACAAATCTGAACTGGCAAAATATTTAAAGCAGTGTTCAGCAACTATCATGGAACAGGATTACAGAGAAAACAAATCACATAACAGGAAGAAATACTCCTTTTTTTAAAAAAAAAAAATTATTTAATAAGAAAGAGCTTTTCATTCTGAGGACAATTAGGAGGAAGAACATTGTTGCAATACAGCGATTTTGTACCTTTTAAAACTGAAATTAACTCTGACATACTAAAATAGTATTACTGGTGGAAAAAGTAATAGTGAGAAAGTGCTAATAAATCCAAAGAAAACATGATACTTATTTGTGAAGGCGAAGGTTTGATGGCTCTGTAGTTAAGGATGTCTTGTGGCTTTTAGAGTTCTGTTTATATTTCCAATACACTATGCAAACTTGCTTCAGCTAAAAAAAACATGCAGTAATGGAACCATAGAAGAAGAGGCAATACTGTGAACAATGATTCTGTGACACAGCCACTACAGGGTCGTGTCCCTAGAACGGCAAAGAGATGTGAAGTCCATTGTCCAAATTCCTTTTGCTGTATAAGAGACATGCACCTCTCTGCACAAGGCAAAATAACCTTAGCCTGTCATTTAGAGGGTGAAAGTAGAATTTAAATAGTAATAGATCTACTACTGACCTTAATTTCACTGCAAATTGGAATTTCAGAGTTCTCAGCATAATTAAATATACAAAGGAAGTTAAATTAGTGACACAGATGTGATAAAATGATCTGCAGGCACCCGTCCTTGAGATAATTTCCTTCACTATTAAGAATATAGGGCATCTATGAGAGCTATTGACTACAGTGATGAATCTGGTATATCAGGGCCAACTTTTGCCCAATTATTTTCCATAGAACTGCTCTCCATCCATTTGGACAGATCCAGCTGCATGTTCCACCAAATGAGGGCAAAAGTGAGTGATACCCAGCACAGTGACCATACTGCATTCTCCCACCATCCACGTGCTACTTTCAGTTCCTCCAGAAGGGACCCGCTCTGGTGGCCACAAGCTGAGTCACTTCAGCAGCCTGAAGGAAATGAAAGCACTCTTCAAAATCTAAGTAAACAAAAAATGGGACAGGGCATTCCCCAGCTCACCTGCCTACACTGGCTCACCTCTTGGCTATTGCTGCATCCTGCGGTGACAGGGAGGGGAAGGAAACATGCAGCCAAGAGCACCTCAGTGTAGAGTAGGTGTAGTCCAAGGCTTAACTCTTAATGACACTGCAGAGTGTTATTCCAGCCTCAGTGGAACATCAAATAGGCTCTTCCTTACCAAAGCTATGCCTTATGAGCCCACAGGCTGTGTTTTTCTGAGCACAGCATGACTTTTAGTTACATCACAGGTAAGAAGCTCACTTGGCACCCTTAGTGTAAGTTGTACAATGACGGTCCTGTGGCTGTTGCAATCAAATAGTTGTTTTCTTTTGGGGAATTATGTGCCTTCTGAATTCATATGACAGTACAAACCAGCACACTAAGAAACTGAGAGGTGGTTCTGGCTTACAGGCCACCCAGTTTGATACCTATCACCTTCACTTTTTCAAATTAGAGCAACCTTGTATAAACCATCAGAATTCTGTTTACTTCCAGCAACAGGTCCAAATTAACACACTTTTTTGTTCAGGTGGTCTTTACACAAGGACTCAGAGAAGAGACACCAGTAAGTTTAGATGTAGCCAGAAACTGTATTTTGAAAGGAAATCAACAATTTGGAAAGGCCTTTGCACAAGGTCATACCTAACGTCAGAATGAGAAAACACTGCATTAGCTGAGTAATTTTTCTGATCTTAGTAGAGAAAAACCTTGCAGTGAATGTTTTCAGTGCTAGTCTTGAAATATTTCTTTTCGGTACCTATATATGTAGAAAAATTGTTTAACTAAATATTAGAGCCTTGAGATGGGCTTACGTGCAGGACTGTCTCTGTGTATGTTTTAGCTTAGATTAGCTGCTAAGCCAATTCTGCCTGGAAAAAAGGTAACACTGAGAAATATAACAGATTGACAAAGTTGTGGCAAAAGAGAAGCTGGTAAATAAATAAATTGTAAGGGACAAAACTCGATATGGAGAGAATCTACATAACTTTAATTAAGCAGAGCAACAAGGACTTAAAATATGATCATATAATATGATAATATGATAATATGACATGAAAGCTGATTAAAATCAATGACATCAAAAGGACACTTGCAGCAAATTTTATATAAATTATGTAAGAAACAGCAGAGGTAGGCTGCAGAACAGATTTTCCTGTTAGTCTTTTTTAGTATGGACTCTCCAAACCAAATGGCATGAGGTGAGTGCATTTTGAAGCACTGGTAAATCTACAGCTGAATCTGCTTCTTTATCTATTTGGTACCTTTTTCCTCTATCCTGGGAAAATTTCAAAACTGCTGACAGGCCCAGCATGGAAAACCATTATTTAGTACAGTTTCCCATGTAACTGTTTTCTTACCTGTGCATGCACTAATGATCAAACACAGTCCTTGCCCACATCTCTTTGAAGAGGGTTGTATAACACTAGAGGTAACTTGGTAATGTTATAGAAACTTTGTAATCTTTCACCCTTCATGAGCAAATATTAGTTTAAACATAAAAAGAAGAAAGGTAGGAGAATGAAACTCTTCAGAAAACATGAAAACTCTTCAGATAATTAAGTCAAAGAATGGTTTTTATACTGTTTATCATAATGTAGTGNAGAAAGGTAGGAGAATGAAACTCTTCAGAAAACATGAAAACTCTTCAGATAATTCTTTTAAGTCAAATAATGTTTTTTATATTGTTTATCATAATGTAGTAAATGACAGCCCTTATTTATTTCTAAAATCATATCTGAAGATACAATCAACACTTGAAGATGTCAGTGTTCACTGAGCATGAACATCCATGTTTAATGCAGAATAAGAAGCAAAGGTGAAAGTTTCAGGCATGTTTCCAGCATAACAAATTTTTGGGTCATAACTTTAGTCCAGACGTGATATGACTTAACAGAGAGCCCACACTCCTCAACAGTTCATCACTGTTTTTTAAGTCTTCCTTAAAGGAGACCTAAGCAATCATGAGTTTTAAATGAAATTATAATCCTACTGAAGTGCTACTTTGAAGCCACAAAATGCAAGTCTTTTTCTCCTTTTTCAAAATACTCCTGTATTTCTCCTAAGAGACTGTGGACACACTCAAATCTGAGTAATAAACACAGTATAAAGATTGTGAGGAACAAGCCAAGGGTTCAAAAGCTTTTTGGTTGCTCTTTAAAATATGCAGTTTCACAGAATGGTACATATCAGTCAGTCACACCCTCTTTATAGAATGTGGTTTAAGATTCTTTTATTTGGAGGAAGTAAAACTAAATATTTTTATATATCAAAAAAGAAAGATCATCTAAACAAACTGTAGGCTGACCACCTGCTCTGTGTCAGACAGAAATTAATTCCCAAATTACAAGGCTAAAAGATTATATCCCTTTTCTATTAGATTTTTTTAAAGATAATTCAAGTTCCCCTTTTTCACCAAACAGAAATCTTACTGAAATAATTTTATGAAGAATTTTAGTCTACTTTCATAGCAACTAAATAATTAAGAGTTGCACTATAGCAGACACATTTTACACAGATGAGAATAGAGGACTAACAGTCAAGAAGAATAACAGAGAGGAGGTTACAAAAGGAATTTTCCCATGAGCTTTTTGCTCTCTGCATGCTATAAACCTTCTCATCTGAGAAAACTCAGATGGTCACATCATACCAAAAATTACCAAGTGAACTGGGGGTAGGATAGTAAGGGACTTTGCCAAGCAATGACACTGTTTATGCACTCTCATTCCCTTGATGACAGTACTGTGTTCTCATAGTAAAACAGATTTCAGAGGTTTTCTTTGCAGTAACTATTGAGAGGAGAAAGAACTTAATGAACTAGTACCAAGAGAAGCCCAACTAAAACAAATACTAAAGGCAGAATCAAGTATTTAGTGGTATT
Organism: Hylia prasina; assembly: GCA_013397195.1. NCBI lineage: Eukaryota > Metazoa > Chordata > Aves > Passeriformes > Sylviidae > Hylia > Hylia prasina. The sequence goes on along the minus strand of VYXD01014534.1, from coordinate 622,787 downwards.
TTTCTGATTCACATACTTCCTGAGAATGCATGATATTTTCATTGTTTAGTAGAAGTCCATAGATGAATTTTACGGGGGTTTTTGTTCCTCTTTAAAAGCAAATTTTTAAATATCTTTTTTGTCACAGCCAGAACAGAACAGTGAAAATATTTAATAGCGCTGGTTTCACTTTGTTCTATTTCTACAAAGGCTTTGGGGGTAGGAGGGGAGGGAAGGGGATATTTTCTTATGTATCAAAAGTAATTGGGTAACTACTCTTTTATGAAAGCTGTGCATGACAGGTCTTCAGTTTTAGAGTATCAACAAAGAAAATCTGGCACAAAAAATGGGCCAGAATTTCAACTTTCTGCTTTCTGATCTAACTGTATTATATTGTATACGGAGCTGTCAGGCAGAAAGCAATCAGAACATATGCTGATATTGTGCTGGCATCAAAATTAAGATGTTTTTCTCTTTACTTTTTTTTCACACTAATGTAAATAAAACCCAGAATCTGTGAGAGCTTTTGATATGTGTTACTGAGCAGATTCTTACTCAGCTTTATAAGCAGTTGTAGTTTTAATTATTTTGACAACCTTGAATTTTTGCTCTGAGCTTCAGGTCTTCAGGAATCAGGAATCTCACAGCAAAATTGCTAACAAAAGCACTCTGGAGAACAATGTGACTTGCTTGGAAAGTCCCTTAGCATAGCTGTTTTGGAATTTCCAACCCAACCCAGTTGGCACAGAGGAGCTGTGAAGACAGAGTCTCTCTCCGAGTTGGACAGAATCCCCTGGGTATTGTGCTTAACAACCCTACCAAGCTAAAAACCCAGCCTATCAACACAAAATTTAGTAGAAGGTTTTTACTATCAAATAGACATAAAACTTCATGAAGCCAATAAAAGATACAAAAAAGATGACAAAAGAGCCTCTCTGTCACATTTCAAGTACCAAGAAATCTAAAAACCACTTTAAAGTAAAATCACTAGGATTTCAAAGTGGGTTTGGCAAGGTTATAAATGAAGGAAACAGGTCTTTCTACCCAAAGTGCAAAGTGTTAGGCAACTTTCACCCAACTGCATTTTGCAATTTCCATTACTTCTACTATATTTATATCTTTATTGTCTTCATTTTCCACTTGCATTACTGCCCAGAGGTCTGTCTGCATGTAAAGTTGTTTTTCTTTCAGAAATGCTCAGTTCCCCCCTCTCCCGCAGGGACCTACTACAGCAGATGTTAACAATACTGCAGGAGCACTGAACACAGCACAGCCACAGTGTTTGGCTCCTAATAGGGCTGCAGATGGGGCATCACTGTGTTAGCAGATTATGACCTCTCATTTAAGAAATGCCATTCAAAGGATATAAATTTGTTTCAAATTAAGAAATTTTTCTTGTCCTTTTAAACACCGTTTTCTTACAGCTAGTTGTCCTGTGCTATTCATATTCACATAAGGAATTTTTCTGCAAATGCTCTCCAGTTTGTTGGATTTTTATTGTGAAATAGAGTAGGACATAGAGCATCTCATCTCTACAGCAGAATAGAAACAATAGACTGTATACACTTGAAATGAGACAAAGTTTTTCTGTCTACTTCAATCAGTTTATTACAGCCAGCAATCACTGTACACTGCATAAGGTTCTACAAATATTGGGGAAAAAAACCAACTTTTTTATATATATAATGTACCTAGAACTCATGGATAAAAAAAATTCCAGGAAAAGATAAACTGACAATACTTTACATATAAGAAACTATTTTTATGTATTCACTTATCCCATAAAAAAAAAAAAAACACTTTACTCAAGATGAGATAGCATCAAAGATTTCCATATTGTAACTCCAGCTTAAATAACAAAAGTATTTTGAGATGCCCTTCTCCAAAACGGCAATAAAAAAGAGATGTTATTTGTGCTGAAAGATATTCAAAAGGAAAAAAGTTCTGATAAGATAAAGTCATCCCTAACCAACTCTCTATGTCCTCCAGAGCGAGATCACATATTTTAATTATGACTTGACATATTTTAAATTAAAATACAGTGAAAAAAATCTATGATTCTCAATAATACATATATGTATAAAAATTTCATGAACATGTTCTAAATGTCTCTACAGTTTTTTTGCAAGGCTACTTTACTGCTTTTATGTACTGCCAGGGACACAAATTTTTGTAAGAATTGCTGAGGGGTTTACTTTGGAAGGAAATGTGAAATATATTCAATAGTCAGAACATCCTCACAGCAATCACCTGTCAGCTTCCTCTGGTATTCCTAGAGTTTATGACTCCAGTATGCTCAGTAGAAACATTAGTACCAGATGTTTGAAATAAGCCAAATATTCTCAAAGCAGAAAATGGAAAGAACTCTAAAAAGTTAAGAAGTGCATTTTACACAAAGCGAAACACACATTCGTAAGCCTGATTTATCAATTCCTAACTTCGCTTTTAACATTTAGTCTTGCAAATTTATAACTTTCTTTTATCCTAAAAGGCTACTTTCCAACATCTACAATTTTGTGGGTTTCTGCTCAAATTAAGGAATACTTAACTGCAGGTTTTATATATCAAAACTTCATTGACAAATTTTAAATTACAAAAGAAAATGGACCACTTTTATTAGATTTCAAGAAGGCAAACATCTTGCTCCTGAAACTGCAAGCCACTAGTCATCTTTAATGACCACTTTAGAGAAAGGAGTCTGACACAATGCTGCCCAGCCTTAAATTCACATCTTGAACGTTGAATAAATTAAAAACAAATAAACAAACAGAACCATAAATCACTCTTTCTACAACTGGCAGCATGTTTATCTATCTAGAGCTAAAAAAAATATTTGTGAAGCTGCAATGACCTGCTTCATGCTGTCAGACAGAAGTTTGGGAACAAAGACAGTTTTACTTACCATAAACCATTGTTTGCATATTTGAAAAAAAACTAAATAAAACAAAACATGTTCCTATTTGGACCTGATATTGCACATATGGTATTTCCTGATGCAATATGTGTCTGTCTGGTCAAATTTCAGGTTTGGTAATATGGGAACATTCTGGATTTTCATAAAATTGTTATGAAACTGATAGAATGGTAGTCCTTGCAGGAGGTCTTTTCTTACTTTGCCTAAAGTATTTATGGATATATATATATGGATTTGTATCAGATGCAGTTAATATCTGGCAAATGACATGCTGGAATAAAGTGCACAGGAACTGGTGCCCACATTACTGAGCTCAGAAGCTGCTTGGTATTTCCACACCAATGCAGTAAGACTGTCCAGCAAGGGGTTTTGAGATGATTGTGGACCAAACTCTAACATAAGGACAAATGCAGAGCCTCCCTAAGTATTTGTGACGTCATGTTCCCTCTAATGATGAAGATCTGACTTTCAATATCCTTGCTATGACTTTGGAATCTTTAACATAAATTGCAAATGTTCATATTTTTTTCAGTAAAACTTAAGGAACTGTCTCAAATGCTGAAGAATGTCAGATACGTGTTACAATGAATGTGACAAACTACTGAATTAGTACCAAGGGCCTTCATAGATATTCTGTTTACAAGATAAGCATTATTAATAAAGAACTTAAAACTCCCGCAGTCCCTCATGAAATTAGTTTGTGAAGGGGGTCTGGCAATTCAGTTTTGGAGTTTATAGAACAATGACATTTGGACTTTTTCATATGGAAGGGATTAAAACTACTTTTGTTCAGACTTCCTGCTCATTGCTTCTTCCACCAGAAAGTCCAGCAGAGGACAAATATAAGAATTGCTCACATGAAGGCCCACACTAATGACAAGCTGCTCTCTTGGAGGTTGCTGGGAAGGAATCTGTTGCTTGCCAACCGAGTTTCTCCGTGTTCAAGAATTCTTCATCAGTGGGTAAAGCTATCCATCTAGGCACAGCTGTGTGCAATACATCCAGCATTGTAAGGATTTTCCTGGACAGCTTCCACATGGATGTCAAGCAATTTTTCTCATGAGATTTTGGAAGGATTTTTAATCATCTGGGATAAAAGAGTATGATTAAAGGATGGCTGGCTCAGCTGGTGCTGACAAATATACTGGCATCTGCTATACCCTCCTCCTGAAAATTCTTTTCCAAGGGAACCAGATCAGTAACAGACTGAGCAATAGGGGGAATAAATATGTCTTTCATGGTCTTTGTGGTAAAACCTTATGGAGTTTTGAGATATCCCACTTGAAGAGCTGAGGCCCGGACAAAAGGACCCTGTAAGCAGGAAATTAAGAATGTCTGCTGCAGGGAACTTCAGAGAGACAGGATCCATGTGGTTTGAAGTGTAGAGTCTCTCTGTTGCCTTGCAAATCTGATGAGTATTGCAATAAACCTAGATGTTTTGGAAGGCACCAAGGTAGAAACCAAGAAACTACAGAAAGGAGTCCAATGCCACTTTGTTTTACAAATCTGTGTTGACTGTCACACAGCGTTAGAAGGCTGGATAATAAATTCAATTAAAACCATTCACTGATACACATGTATTTGCTTTTAAATAAAAAATTAATTTTAATCACTATTTCAATTACTAAAATCTGATCAAAAATTCACATCATTAAAATGACAGATTTCATCAATTACTTCAAGCAATCAACACAGTTTAAACCATACCTGATCATTAAAGTTTGAAATTGTTCAAATCTTCCCTCTGTCTGATTTATCAAAAGGGTTTCTAAAATGTCATGGAAATACCGTAATTGTCATGGTGTAAGATAATCACAAAGTCATCCATTGCTGACTACTGAAAGAATCACAAAGCCAAGTTTGAAAATAACTATTTAACCCAGTGACTGAGACATCAGCATGGAAGCCATAAGGTAGACTTTGTTTCTATCCCAGTAGATGCTTAATTTAAGTGCAAAATACAAAAAGAAGACACCATGAGGCCAAGCCCAAAATACCCTCTGACACAATGATTACATAGTTTTATATCAGGTCAGACCATTTGAACTAAGTCATTTTGTTTAATTGAATAAATGTAATAGACCTTTTATTTTTTTTAAGCTTTCAAATACACAGGTGAAGATAAATACACACATGTAATCTTCTATAAGTATCATGACGGATGCCAGCCAAAAATGAATTATCTGAATATTGTACTGAAAGGGAGTAAAGTACTATTTTGGACATATAACAAGGGAATCTTAAGTAGATGTAGAAGTGATATACCTGTGTGTCTGATTCTGGGGGGATCAACACTAGAACACCAGTATCCAACTAGGTGTTCATGATTCAAGGAATATTTTGAAAACTGGCTGTTCAACTGGCGAGAAGAATCCGTAAGTATAAGGGACTGAATGCCTTAGAGTAAAATTTCTTGAGAGATATGTATACACACATTTTATATAGGTATATATACATATATAAAATAGAGAAGTCTGCAGTGTCTAACTACGGAGCAAAAACTCAAAAGGAGATGTATTTCCATCTAGCAAAGTTACAGAAGTGAATGAATCAAGCTTAAATCAGAGAAAAGAGTACTGGACCTGTCTTTGTAACAAAAATAATTAAGCATGAAATAATTTACAAAAAAAATAAGGTAGAATCTTTATTGCTAACCATTTTACCTTTTTTTGCCTCCCTAGAAGTTATTATTTATCTAATAATTGTTACTGGATCTAAAATAGAGGTTTATTCTGAGTAACTATATGTACTCTATAACCATTCCTAATTTTCATTTGCCTGCTTTGTTCAGTTGTAAATTTCTGTGTAAGAGGATGGGAAAATATTGATTCTTTCACCTGGAGCAGTGAAAAATCTCTAAAGTCATTTGTCATTTTTTAAAATTACTGCACACTGTGAAATTGTAATTTTCAGTTTCCTTCTGCAGTCTATCATTTGATATTGAAGTACTGTACCATGATTATGACAAAGGTAATATTAACAATAGTGCACTATTTCTCAATTGGTCTTCACACAGAGGAGCACCAGTCTCGAGAAGTATGCAGCATCTGTCCCAACTGCTGGGCTAAAGCTTCTGCAGAGCTACGTGGTAGAGCTTTAAAATTAAACTGTTCACATTAAAGAAATGTTATTTTGCAAACTGATTCAACAACTGTTGCATGTACCACACTTACTCAAACTTTTGATTGTATGCCCCTAAAGAGAAAATTTCATGAATATGTCCAGGTTTCTAACTAACTTTCTTCTAACTTTTACAAACATAACTTTTTTGTATGTAAATACAATCTGATTATCATTCCATGTACTGGAGACATCTTAATGTTTTTCTTTTCATTGGTGGGAGAACCAAAGTAAAAATAACTTCATGTTCAATCCAAATCAGTGTTGGATGAAATGTTTATTTACCTTGCATTAACTGATACTGTGAAACCTCGTGTCGAGAGTTTTCAACCCTAACAGACAGTGGTTTTTTATGCATTATAAGTCAATTTCATTAGACTTATAATGACTTCTAATGAGCAGAGTATTTCCAGAATAACATTTTTATTTAGGTAAAGAAACACCTTGAAGGAAAAAAATATGACTATAAAGAAATCAAACCCCTTTACCAAACCAGTTTGCAAGTTTCTATAAGAGCTTATTTGGCAATCTCTGAAGGCCACTTCACACAGAAGTTTCAGACATCTGTGCTGCAGCCTACAAAATACCATATTAATAGATATGTTCAGGACCTACACAACATCATGGGACAGTGATGATAGCAATCCAGTTAACCCAGTCACTCTATATTCTGTGCATATTCACTACACAAAATAAGGAGAGTTTCGTGTATGAACACCTCCCCTCCTCTTGTTTTAAACCAACCCTTTTTTTTGCTGCAACAGCAGGTATGTTTTTAGACATCTAAACATGAAGAATTTGTAATATATGTAATCTATGCTGTTTCTCTACTAGTTTGCATTTCACTTAATTTCATAAGACACTTCCCCAGAGTGTGTTCAGCATGTTTAATTAATTTTGCTTTCACTTCTACATTTAATCACAGCTTATATACCAGCAGAATAGATACAAATTTGCAATTGGTGTGTTAGCCCAGGCTAAGTTTAACTGGAGTCACATTCCATCTTTAAATGAGAGGTGGTAACTCCTGGCTTCACTGACCATGTGAGCAGTTCTACCAGTGCCAAGTCAAACATTAATTTCAGCCTCCTTTGGCAAGTATTTAAACTAATTTATTTGACTGCACTGTAATGAAGGAGAACTTACTGCTACTGGGCTCCCTTTGGGAGACAATTCCTAACAGCAAAGACACAGTAACCATCACACAGTGTTCTCAGTCTTTGGACTGGAGAATTGGTTCTACCTTTTAGCTTATGCCCAGTACTGCAGCCCTGATCTATTTTCTGGTAGGTGAGATTTAGCACATATATAATGTGTGATACCAGGTATGCTTAGACATTTTTATGGTCTTCAGGTCACAGTAATCTGGCATGCAATAGGAATCTAATGAAGCTAAGAGACAAACTGAAATGACCTGCTAAATTCACCTATTGATAACAGTCACAGAGGCAGGCCTTTCCATTGCTCTTTCAGATGCTACAGAGGAAACAAATCACAGTGGGTGGGAAAAAAAATATATGCCAACACCACTATCTCTTCAGTTTGCATCTGGTAAGTCTTGGCCCATAAAATGATCTTGATGCTGTGGACATCCCCCCCGATGTTAATAACCAGACTCCATGTTCCTGCCAAAGAAAGCTGGCCAGAGCTACCATTCAGTCTAGGAAATGTCTGCCAAGGAAGCCCCTCCACAGTTCAGGAGTGCAGCAGGAGGATGTTTCAGTGTGACATTTCCCAGAACAACGGACTTCATGAAGACGAATATAAAACATGGACTGAGGAAATAAGCTAACTAGTGAAGACTACAGTTATATCAGCAGCTGCAGAAGACTGCCTCATGTCGGTGCTCTGCTTCATTGCAAGTCCTCCATCCAAGATCCCAAATCTTCTAGTAAGAGCAGTGATTCCTGCTGGTGAGAAAATTCACACCTCACTCTTTTGCTAGGAGGAGTCAGCACAAGATAGTGGTCAAAATGTTCTTCTGCCTGAGGCATGTGATCCATTCTCACTTGGTGCTGTTCACCCTTGGTGCCTGCTGCTGGCCCTGCCAGACACAATCCTCACAGCCATGAAGCAATCAGCAGCACAGCAAGCATTCTGTTTCTACTAAAGGCCCACAAGAGATAGATAAATATGCACTCAAACAGTGTCAGGCAAAGAGAATGGAAATATATAGAGCCATTGCCACAGAGACCAAATAATGAAGGAAATTTACAAAGCATTGCCAAGATGAAGAAATACAGAAAATGCCAAAAGCACAAAAAGATAATGAGACCAGAGCTCTGAGGGGTTTTGTCAATAACATAACATGGCAGAGCACATTGTTGGAGACAAGTAGTTGTTTCAAGAACTAGAAATATTTACAGAGGGAGAGAAATGATGGGCCATTGTTTCAGTTTTATGCATAATAATAAAAATATGATAGTAAAGTGCAAATAAATTCTGCTTAAAATGATGAAATCTTGGAGCTTAGAGTTATAGGAAAAGGAAGGAGCAGAAGAAACACAATGTGAATGGGAATTAAATCAGAAAAGATGAGGCATAAAATGAATGAAATTAACATGGACTTGCATAGGCAAAGCCTGATGAAATTCACTATTACATAATTAAGGAATTAGCTGAATGTTGCTCCATCGTTAGTAAGAGCTTCACAAACTAATAGGGAGAGTGTATTGAAGGGCTGAGGAAAGGCAGATATTTTGGGGGTGGTAAAGAAGTATGTGGGAAACATACCTGTCCCTTTACCCGTGATTCCCTGAAAGAAAAAAATCTCATACCTAGTAAATCCATTTATAAGAGCATACATGTTTAAAACATAACAAAATACAGCCAAAATTAATTTGCCCAAAGCGAATCATGTCAAAATGTTTTTATTTTCTTCTTTGCTAGACTAAATGGTCTAATGTGTAAGGAGGAAGTGCTTATGTAATCTAATGACTTCAATAAAGTCTTTCCTGCTGTCCTAATGAGACACTCTCATAAAGTCCCATAAAGAAAGCAAATACAACTTGATGAAATTACCTAAGCTGAGGATATGCCTCTGGTTGAATAAATAATTAGCAATGGTTCACTGCCTAAGAAGAAGCTGGGTATCATCAGACACAGCTCAGATCCATTGCATATTCTCTTAAATACATAAATAAAGCTCAGTGGTAAGAGATTATAGAAGCCATCAGAATGGATAAAGTTGCAAGTACATAGGAAGTTAGGTAAATATTTCACTTGGACTAACGCTCTTCCTCACACAACGTAACATTTAATATAGACAATTGAAAAATGTTTTAGAAAGAAGATGGAGGCAATGGATGAGGCAGCAACAATGCAGAAAACAATGTGGAAAGTGTACTGAGACTGATAACATGAGTAAGAATTGATGATAACACAAAAATGAAACTCTTAGTAAGGTTATTTAAGAGTTGTGTACACAATAACACACACACCATTTTCCCAACGTCTATGCCCTAAATAATTTGTTTGCCCAACCACTCTCCGGGGGAAGAACCTTTTTCTAATACCCAAGCTAAAAGCCCTGACTCAACTTCAGGCCATTCTCCCAGGTCCCCTTCCAGAGTGCTGCTCTCCAGCCCCTCACTTCCCAGCCTGTCCCTACATCCAAGGCTGCCCTATCCCCGGTGCAGAGTACTGAAGAACTGGATTCGTTTTCTCAAGCAAAGAGATGACTGAAAGCAGAGAGGTACACATGGAAAAAGTTCTTATTAAAAAGTTGATTAGCAACTACTCCTTCATACACTGAGGAAACAAACATTTCCAACTGGGCATGTTTTTAAGCCTATCTCACTGTAGTGCACAGATAGTGAGAGAATATGCAGAGAAGCTGAGTCAGGAGGTAGAAGCAGTCAGTAGCAGAACAGAGTTTAGCCTGTGCCAAGACACAGACTTCAAGATTCCTAAGGAAACCTTTATGTAGTCTGGTTTTACACCAGGTAATAGAATCATTAAAGCTGTTTTTCACATTCCAAGAGGATGGAATGTAAAAAGAGAGACCTGGCAACACAACAGTACATTTTAATTTAGGCCCTAAAGGGACAATCATTCTGGCTAGATCACTCTTGTTGAAAATAGTTTAAAATCTATATGCATTTTTATGGGAACTTGTTAATTTGTTTCTGCTCAAAACAACACTGAAATACTGTTAATTATTTGGAAACAATACCCCAGTTACTGAGGTAAAATAGCAATTTAATTTTAATTTTTATGAAGCATGTAATAGCACTGAAATACTTTCTCCAGCATTAAGGAAGCCATTAATTTGGTTCACAACAACATTTTAAAAATTCCTTGTAATTGTCCATTATCCATAGAAAAGGTTACTGCAACACATTAGTTTTATGCCAAAGCATTTTACCTGATTTACATAAAACAAAAGTTTCAGTCTGTGTTATGCAAAGCCACAAGAAAACACGTCTAGTTTACAAACTAGATGTTAACAGGACCTGTTCTAGTGGTGAAAGGTAATTTTTCTAGTTAGGCAATTAATAATTTAAGAAAGATGAGCTCAGCACAAAATGTTTCTCAGTTGATGCCACCAGGAAATCACATTTTCTCACAAAGTACAAACATTTACACATAAATTCCCTAACAATTACCATAACATGGCAAGAGGTCTTTAAGGTCTTCTTTAAGGTCTGACCATGGGCTGAAAACTTCTGACTCCAGCAAGCAGAATGGCACTACCCGAGAACAGAATCATAGAATAAAATAATCATTTAGGTTAGAAAAGACCTTTAAGATCATTGACTCTAATTGTAAACATAACACTGCCAAGTCCCACTACACCATGTCCCTAAGTGCCACTTAATTTCAGATCCAGGCTTAATTTCTGTGTTGGGCAATGTTTCAAATACTAGATGGCGGTATGGATGAAAGCCATACAGCCATCCATTTCTGGTGATCAGGAAATTGCTTTACCTAATTTTTGCAAGCTGAAAAAAACCCACAATCCCACCAGAATTCACTTAATGAATAGACTTTTTGAGATCCCTTTAAGTACCTTGAAAATCAGACATTTGTGACAAGAAATATTACAAAGCTCACTCATGCCAATTGAAAAATGAGTCAGCAACTGATCTCGTAATGCCTCTTGAATTCCTCATTAACTCTAGAACAGTTTGCTTGGGAATAGCACACCAGCAGTGTCCCAAACAGACCACAGGCCAACATTAAATATTTCAACAGTGTCACTTTCTGTAGTTTACCTACAGATAACATGGAGTAATTACCACAATTTACGTTTTAGTGTATTAAGGAATGAGTAAGAATGTAACTGAAAATGACCACATTGTCATTAATTTCTTTGTCAGCTTACCACCTGCTTATCTTTACATTTCCACATTAGTCATTATATTCTGTTACTCACTCTCTTCTTTTAATTTTCCTTCCGTTTTATTTTTCACACCTCTTTTTTTCTGGCTTAACATTATTTCCATAAAGTTTCTCGCCATTCTTCCTTTTTCAATTCCAAAAACTACCCAACTTCTCAGTGTTACTCTGCCACTAAAGCCACTGATTTTTGCATTGGTTTTCATATTTACATATTCACCACAATCATCATCAAGTTCAATTCTGATGCTGACATCGAATATTGAAAATTTGACTTTTTCATCTGCATTTCTGGGAGTGTCAACAAGGTCCATCTAGAGTGAAAGGGCAGATAACAGCTGCTGTTAAAACAGAAGCATCAGTGTAAACAGCATGTGAGGGTGGGATACACAAATCTCTGTGAGTGTTTCACAAAACTCCTTACACTGAAGAGAAAAATGTCAGCTGCACTAAATGTTATGAATTATAGAGATTTCTGACTTGAAAAAAAAAATAGATTAAGTACAGAAATTTGAGGCAGCAGGAAGAGCCCTCAGAGTGCAACAGCAACACTCAAAATCTGGTTTGACACTCACAGAAGCTACCCTGCAGTCACCACACGCCCTGCGTTGGTGCAGGTGCATGGGGCACCTCAGTGGTTCCCGAGGCAGCAGTGGGCACACCAGCACTGAAAAAACCATGCCTCCATTGCAAGCCATGTGCAGGTAAGGAAATGAGATTTTTCAGACTTAAGTTGCTTATGCCACGCCCCATTTTCTGACTTGTCCCGTTTACAATCACCAGCTATTCCTTCAGCCTTTCCCAAGACCCTCTTCCCCTCCCACTACCAGTATGCAGTGATCATGTCCCTTTAAAGCCAGCAAGGCTTGACTGCTCTTTCACTCTAAGTGTGAAATGATCTTCACCTTCAGCACCAGCTACATGCCTGGCTTTCCCTCTCCTTGCCATCACAGCCATCACCCCGAGTTATCCTCACCTTCTGATTAAATTACTAATATTTTTGCCTTTTTCTGAATATATTATCAAAGTGTTCTAAAAGTCTCTATCAGTCTTCAGGTCGCAGTAAAGAAGCCCTGAGTAGAAAAGGGTTTCCATCTGGACTGAGCCTACCAAATTATAACATAGTACAAAATATAGTCATAGACAATGTTGCATTTACTCTCATGGTTCATAAATTGAGGGCCTGCAAAGCAAATTCTCATGGATCATAAACTGAGGGCCTGCTTTTTCATAATAGTACTATGATTTATAAATACAAATAGGCACCCAGAATGCACCTATTATAGTAATTTACTGTGCATATAATTTTTATAAATATTTGACAAATCATATTTCTGTGATTTTCAATTTCTTTGCCTGCTCTTTTTGCAATCCATCCAACATTCCTGATTTAGGTCTCCTAGTATTATAGTCATAATTTCAAAGTTTAAAGATGAAGCAATGGAAAATAGTCCTTTTTCTACATTTCCATGCACAGGTCTTGCTAAAAATAAAAATTTTCTAAAGTCTCCACAACAAAACATATTGCCTCACAGAGACATACAGGGAAGCTGAAAATGAGATATGCCTGATAGCAGGAAAAAAAAAAATCTATATTTGTCTGGTTAATTTTACATTGGACAGGCAAATTTTACACTGAGATCACAATATAGAAATGTGTAATAAATATACATAAACAAAACTCTAGAATTTTATTAAAGTGTAAGTACAAATTGATGTACACTAGTTAAAATTCCAGTTAAGGTTAGCATAACTGAACTTCTTATATTAGTCAAGTATTTGTTTTTAAATGATCCTGTATCATTCATTAAATCCTTTCTATTTTCCCCTTTTTCCTGCTGAATTCCAGGTTTCCATTATCTGAATAAAAACAGATTGCCAAAAAAGAATATTAAATCAAGTGGTACCATTTTACATGTAGTGTTGCAATGGCCCACTAGGTTCTTCTAAGACAACATATTAATAAAGCCATTTTTGCACACTAGTAGCTATACTCAGAAAATCACAGGTTTGTGTCAGTGCAACCTATGTAGTTTTCTATAAAATTGATCTAAATTTCTATTTTTTAAAACAAATTTAAAACCATTCCTGAGTGGTTAATTCAGGAAAATTATAATAGGATAACTGTTGCAAAGCTTTTCATAAACTGTTTCTCAGTCTCTAATCTGGTTGTGTTAATTTTCTTCATGATTTGTCGTTATTGTCTCATGGGTAGCATAGCCATGTAAAAAAATTAGAAATAATTAAACTATAAATTCTTTTTAATGTCTTACCAAGTCCTGTTTTCACCTTCACATTCATGAATCATACAATTACCATTGTTAGGTGCGTAGACTATTTCCATAATTTTTTCTATTCTCTGCATTTTAATGTACATAAAAGGAGAAATTTTTAAGAATTAAAATAAATGCTTGCCATTGTAAGCTTTTTTAATGGAAAATTAAACATTTCAGAAGCCAGCCTTCCCATAATATCCAGTAATAAACAGAATATTGGTTTGGATTGTTCTTTACTGCTCTCTCCTGGTTTGGAAAACACTTTTTACTGACATATCCAATAGGTCCTTAAGGGCAAGAAAAATATTGTAAACAGAGAATACATTGAAATACTAAGTCTATGAAAAGAAAAAAAAAATAAAAAAGGAAGAAATATTTTAAATGTCATGTCTTTCTGGCACACCCTATTTTCATTCTCTTATTTAGTGAAGATAATTTCCTAGCAGACTAATAAAGACTGCTTAACGAGGCTCTCAGCACTGTGACCAACTCCAGCACACGTGATTCTGCTCCATGGGTGAATCAGGATTTCTTTTGGTTGGAATGCATTTATGCACCCATGGGAAAACTGGGAACCCAGAGAGTCATCCTAGTCCAATGCCATCCAGTCCTCATCCAAACCAATGCCTACAAGATCCCTGTGATCTGTCCAGGATTATGATAGAAAATATTCAGCCTGGTTTGACAGAAACAGCTTTTTAAAAACTGTATAAAGGAAGTTCACTTTACCTCTTCACTGCTGTGCCTCCCTAACTCAGCCTCCCCTACCTCCTCCACTAATTTCCACCCCAGATACAGGAGTTATGTCTTTATCCCTGCCCCCAGGGGCTGCTTAGTCTGTGCAGCCTTCTCACCAGCAGAGTGACAAATTGAGACAAGTTAAAAACCTGCCTTTTATTTAAACATGCACGACAGGACATAGTGCCTTGGCTAACACCTGGCCACACTGCAGTTCCGTGGATGGAAAACATGCTCAGCTGAGACAAGACAGGTGTCACGTACTCTGTGGGAACTGCAGAAACTGATGCTTTGGGAAAGCAGAACTGGGCACTCTTACCAGGGGATTTAAACCTATGACTTTCTAGAAAAGGATAATGCAAGCAAGGAGTGAAAGTAAATCTCTCCCACCAAAATGAAGGCTACAAGGTCTGTGAAACAGGAGTGGCTCTAACCTTTTGCTACAGCTCCTTTTCATACCAGCTTGAAAATATTAACCACTGCGAGACTCTGCAGTGGGCCAGTACTTTTCACCATATCTATTTACAGTGTATCTTCTTCACTCATGGGCTTTGTCCCAAGGAAGTGAAGAACACAGCATAATGGAGTTATTTTATGGCTTTTAGGTCTGACTACACAGATGTTTGAGAGAAAAGTTAAAAAAAAAAAAAATCCTCACCAAGGAAGAAATTTCATTCAGCCTTAGATCTATATAGAATTACTTTTTTACACCAACCTCTTTCCCACTGGAATTTATAAGTCAGCTCTTCTAAGATGCTAACATTAAAAAAAAAAAAATTACAGTTTAAATCAACACAACTATGTAGAATTTTGGGTCATTTACCCATCAGTGTAGCCATTAAAGCCACACAGGAAGAAACAGAAGGGAGCACATAGGCAGAAAATACACCATCACTAGCAGGATGGCCATGGCTATGAACAATGTGCATGTTTGCAAAGCTGCAGCAAAGTTTGTCATTAGGGCAAGGGACAATAAAGAAACAGAGTATGATTTCAGAGTCTTCTTGTGGCATTGTGTTTTTATATTTAGAGCATGAGATAAAGGACAACTACAACTTCTCTTCCCTGCCCACCTTCCTCCTACATGACAGGAATAAACTGTCATTTAATAAATTAATATGCAACATTTTATTAATTTACAATTAAGCCACCACCAGGAATAATTATGTATAAGGTATGTGCACCATAATTGCAGTGCAGAATTCAATACAAACCTCTCAAAGTTCCCTATACATTCCCTACACGCAGTACAAAGATACTAATAATTTGGAGCCACTTGAAGGCTGCTAAAAATAAAGGGAGAAAATATACCTTTTTTATACACTTGTAAGCAGCTAAAGTCTACAACTTTCTATGCTGCCCACAGGTACTTGTTTACTAAGTTGCTTCTTCATCTGTTATTCTGAGTTGGTGTCTTTCTACAGACACAAGTTGACAATGTGCCAACAGCAGCTATACCCATGCAAAACACAAATATGCCTGTTCAGTACATACTATATTGACTCCTGAGCATAAAGAGAGTAAGATAAAATTCACTAATAAGAAAAAAAATCTGTTACCACAATATAAAGAAGTACCTCTTGTACTTGGTAAAACTCCTGATTATTTCAACAATTTTTAAAAAGGAAAGAAGGAGAAAGCAAGTAAGGGTATTACACTGATGGGGTTTTTTTGGTAGAAATGACATGCTAGTATGTTTTTTCAAGAAAAGAGTCTTTCAAAAACGCTAAATGTGTAGAAGTTGCAGAGTATTTTATTATTATTTACTCTATAATTAAAATGCAAAACTTATTGATATGGATTGACCCTACTCCACAAATTACAACAGTATAAACATTTTCTGGAAATCAGGCGTCTGTAAAGAATATTCTGTACAGCATATAATTACCTATGTGCTCTATGCTGGTGTAGAAATAATGCTGGAATAGTTTCTGCCAGATAATTACAGTAGGCAACAGTATTTAGTATTTAGAACCAATCTTATATAAAATAAAATAATGAATCAGCTACATATATTTTGAGGGAGTAGAGACCAAAGGACTGAAGTGAGGCATTTCTTAGTAAAGGAGAAGTCCAAGTTACCAAGAGAGCCAATACAGTTAATACAACATTCATAAACACAAAGGAACAGAGGTACTGGAACAACAGCAACACTACAAGGAGCTCTTCTCATACACAGACACCACAGAGAAGGTGACACCAGAGCTCCCTGAGGAGCAGGAAAACTTGTGGGTTTTACCCTTATTCTTTCTCTGGCTTTCAGCACCATGAGCCCTTATTTTTGTGTTCCTCTGGCTCAAAGGGAAAGCCCTTGATCCAATATTGCATGAAACCACAGAAAATGTGCAGAACAAAAGAGAAAATATGCAGAACAAAATTTTGAAGCTAACGCATTAATACTTCTTAAACACACTAAGAGCCTTAAATCAAAGACATTACACAGCAAGGACAAATTTTTTGTTATTATCCAGCTGTCATTGATCTGGAAATCTCAAAGCCCATGAGTTTCTTGAACTATTTCCAGGCTTTTGTGGACCCAACCAAGGCAAAGACACCCAAAGAACAATTTGTGACACACTGATCCTTTTGCTTCCATTTACAGATGAGACCCAGAAGTCCAAAGTCATGCAACCCAACCCATTCCCTAAAGATTGAAACAGAGTGCACAAAAATGTTAGCTTCGGTATAAGTTTTGATTAATGACCATGTAGATTTATACTTTTACAAAATTCATGGAAATTTGAGCACTAGAACACCTATTAAGTCATCTAATGTATGCAGTTGACAGAGAAGGATTTGTTCCCTAAAGCATATTTTACATGACTTTATTCAGTCCAATTTTAAGTGCAGGAGCTGTGAGGCTCCCATTGCTTTCTTTGAGAAAGCTGATTTGTTTATTGTTTGAATTAATTTTGCCATATCCAGTCACAGCAAATATGCTCAAGACGCTGTTCTTAATAAAATATGGAATGTCCTCAGTAATTTATGAATAGCCAGTGAATATCCAAGCTACAGGTTCTGTTGAAATATATCTTTGCATGCAGCAGATTCTTCCTTTGATATTAATGAATGCAGGAATCTCTAAGTATTTGGCAGTCTTTTCTGCAATTAAAAATTTTTATCCTAATTGATGTGCTTTAGTACTTTAGTAATCAGTTCAATGTGATTCATAAGCTTGGCTTTTTTTTACACAATTATATTTCTGAATTAATTTAGTTATTTCCAAGCACTGCTGGGTAGCAAGTACCAAACATTACACTTAGTTCTCACTCTTTTTATATTTTTATTTCTTCATTAATTCAGAATTCGCAAAAAATATGGAAATAAGTCAGAAATATCTTCTTGTCATTGAGTTTCCCACCTTGACACATAATACCAATCCCACTCTTATCTACAGTATTGGTAATATTGAAAGGATTATTTAGAATAAATACTTTAATTTGTACTGGAAAAGCAACAAGTACAGATCCACTTTAAATGCAACTTCGTATTTACTTGTAGGAAGATACTTATAGGTACTTACTGAGTTCTAGCGTAACTCCCAAGAAAGATACACTTTTTAAGAGTAACTATAATTAATGTTGGCTGTCATCAAAACATTGGTAAATATAAATACATATCAAACTTGGGATTTTTTTTTTCTCTTCTTTTCAGGGAAAAAATTGAATTGACTGCTGATTCAGTTACCTTGATGTAAGATTTGTACCCAGTAAAACCATTTTGCTGTATGGACAAAAAAAAATCACAGGATTCAAAGGACTGAGCCTAAATCTTCACAAATCTTGCATGAGAACACTATTTCACTAGAGAAATATTTTCCAAAGTCGTAAGGAAAATGAACACACATTAAAAAAAACAGCTCTTTAATACAGGATAGCATCTGTATTTACTGTACACGATACAATCTTTATGACATACGCAGATCGTCTTTCTGTTTGAGCTGCCTAAAATATTATGCTGGTCTCGACCTTGGAAACATTTCTTAAGCATTTACTGTAGTATTACAGGGAAGATCTTTTGCCAGAAGAGTCACTGCAGAGCCATGGACTCTTTGGGGGCTTTCCATATTAGGGGTTTTCTCACTCTGGATTAAGCATGCCAACAGTATTTAGTTGCCGTTCTGTATTAAGAACTGATTTGAAGGAATGGATTTTGGAAAGAAATGTTGAAAGTTCTTGTGTTTCATTGACTTAAGTTCACTCCCACAAGACAATTTAGGGAAACATCCGTTAAGAAAGCTGTTGCCAACTATCCAGTACTACACCAGCTACAGAACATTTCTATAGTACATTACCAAACATCAGAAAATATGCATTTATTCACCCGCAATTCCAATGGCCCCAAATAATTGTGAAGAATGTGCATTTTGAATTTTTTTTTAATTACAGCTTATAGGATAATTATCATAGATCCTTGGAAATAGTTACTGATATTTAAACAAATGCATTCAATTGAACTATTAACTTAAATAAAAAGATATCACTTGAGGAAGATATCAAATGTCTCTTAATCTTAAGTCAAAAGCTTTCTGTGAAAGAACTTTTTAGCTCCTCTTTATTCAAGTGCAAAATGTTAGATTTACGACATAAATTGCATAGCAAATACACACAGGACATTCAAATTTAAGGTCAACAGTTATGTTATTTCACTTCCATAGTAACCTTTTAGTGTCCAGATTCTCCTTCTGCCCTGCAACTGTAATAGTACTGAAAGATTTCTCCGCATCTAAGGATAATGGGATGTAATCCTGGCACCACTACCTGTCTGAACTTAACTCCAGAGCTGCAATGCCAACTGTTACTGCACTCCCATCATATATGGCATCAATAGTAGTGATCCAATAAATCACAATCCTATATTTGCTCTGGGACAATCTATAATCTTATATTTATTTGTTATATTAACCCTGTGGTTACAATATCCTATTGATGTCATCCTATAAGAGTTGGGTTTTTGTTAAAGTTGTCACCGGCCATAAACAGAAGTGTGAACTATTGCAGATTTATTTAATCTTCCAGCAACTGCATCCTTTTTCATAGCAGTTTGAGGAAATATTATTTCCCACTCAAGGTCATTTGGCCTGAAGCTGGGCCTTGATAAAAGTAGGAAAGGAGTCCCCTGTGGTGCATGCACAAGTAAACCAGATCTAAGCCTGATCTGTAAAGAAATTCTACAATTGACTCTAAAATATAAAATAATCAGAAAGCTATTTCAGAGATCAAATTAATATATAAAGGATGCTTTGAAGAATCACCTCACTAAAATTCCAACTTCTTACTCTTTACACTTGAACCCTTACTATCAGAAGTGTCTTACAGATCATTTAGACTTTAAGCACTTGTTTGCACATCCCAGCAAACAGGCTAGTTTACTCGGAAAGGTGTATTATTTCAAGTACTGAAACTGCCATCCAGACAAAACCAGCTAAACCAGCCAAGAACCATCTTCCACTTTTAAAGTTTTATAATTCCAGAATACACTGAGGGGCTTCAGAGCTGTAGGAAAACAGAACACACACACAAAAAAGTTTTCAAAAACTACTCAGCCTCTCTTTCATAATAAAGACAATCCCACACAAAACTTTAGAGAATGCAGAGGACAGAGGAAAAAAAAAAAACAAAACTTTTATAAAGTCTCAGTATAAGTGGAAAAAAATTATATTCTGAGGACCGAAATCACCTAATATGTTACTAGGCTATACACTATTAAACCTTTTATCTTCTTTTTGTGGGCTTGCATACAAACTTTATGTTAACAAGTAGGGCTAGAGAGTAAAGCTCGTAATATTTTCAGTTCAAAGTAATAACAGCATCACTTACCTAAAGATTGGTCTTTGGAGATGCTTCTTCTTGATTGTAACACAATCATCCATTTAAAGTGGGGAAAAAGGCTTCTTCCAGCAAATAACTCCCAAAAAACCCAGGGAGTAATCAGGAAACTTGTTCTTAGCTACTGTGCTGCAGAGAGCACACAGAATGGTATTTCGGTGCTGGGGGAAGCCTCCCTCCCTCTTTCTGACAGTGGAGCAGAAAAGGGCCATAGAGGCCACAAAAGCCAGGCACAGCCGTGCGCTACCAAACCGGGCAGGCTGAGCAAAACTGGAGTCAAGTTGATCGAAGCGCAGAATTGCACTGGATCCCTTTCAACTGTGCAAGAAAAGAGGGGAGCTCTGCCAAGTGCTACCCAGGTAAAAATCTGCTAGATTATCCCAGCCATGAGAGCACTTCTTACACACACTGGTCAAAGTCTTAAATGCAGAGTCACTCTCTCTCTCTCTCTCTCTAAAACACACTGTTCCGAGGCTCAACTTTTTTTTCTTCAAAATAAAAGTTGTGCAGCTGTTTCAGCATTCCCATGCGAGTACCTTCAGCAAATTTGTTCTGGTAAAAAAAAACTGTATACAAATTAATGAAGATGGATGGATCTGGTCTGTAAGGCTGGCTCTACTTCAAGAGATTGTAATTATTTTACAATCTGGCTTTTATTCACTCTGGATAATGTGTGGATATAACTATGCAAATTAAAGCACTGCTCATAACTTTTAGCATACATAACCTAATGACCTAGAGCTGGCTGAAGCAGAATATGGTGTTTGCAGCTGGTAGGACCACAACTACATGAAACAAACCAAAGCTACATCAGTGAGGAAAACAAAAATGACCACGTTCAGATAGTGTCAGTAGCAAACTGTTACTGTTTGCAAGATAAGATTTCAACATAGATCCAAACTGAAAATCTCGCTCTGACATCACGCTGACATAAATCAGGAAGAATTCAACCGCAGCGAGCACAGGCTGTAAACAAAGCCATAAAGCAGAAGCGGCTGACCGTGGCTCTCAGTGAACTGAAGTCATGAGGGCTTCAGGTGAGACACAATTTCCCGCACACGTCAGAGGCTCAGAACAAACCTGCGCTGCCACAGGTCTTGATGGGAAACATGGAAGCCAGCCACAGGAGCGGCAAACCAGCAGCAAGGCAGCCCCGCATGAGCAGCTGCACACCCTGGAAGCGTGTGCCCCCTTCCTGCCGAGGGAGGGAAGGTCCTGCCACGGGCTCTTCCCGGCATCCCAGCTCCGGGGCTCCCTGGAGGATTGATACTTGCGGAGCACTGTGTGTACAGGTGGAGGTCCTGACACGGGGCAAGCAGGATGGTTGGGATTCTCCTGCAATTGCATTAGTGCTTGGGGAGAGAGGAGAAGAGGGGCAGATTTACACAGTTAAGTGCATAACAAAGGCATTTTCAAAGTTGGAGGCAAGCTAAGGATGTAAGATGTGTTTTAGGCTGTATATCACCATGAAAGTTCCCATTACTTTATGCACAAATTATTATTCAATTAACAATATTTTAATGAAATAACTCTATATAACAGAGAGGTAAAGTATATTCTATTAATATGAATTTTCACAAAGGAAAACCTAGGAGTTAGGTGGATTTTACTGAAACAAGTAAAGTCTCTTCCTAGAGGTAAAATATATTGCTTTTACAACAGTGATGGTGTCAAGTTTGGTTAGCCTGAAAGGACCCAGTAAGTGATCCCCACACTGTATAAAACCATTTTTCTGACACAGTCATGGAGCAACTATCTAAACAAAAAATTATCAGACTGTCATCACCAGTTATTTTGTGTAGTTCAGTTTCACTTCCCCCACTATTTCTATTCCTGAGAAATACATCTTCACCAGGGAAACCATTACCTGTGTCAGACTGCAAGACCTTGAAGGATCTGAAGATCTTTATTTTAATTTACAATTAAGCCAGAGGACAGTCATATTTTTAAAGACCTTCACTAGTCATCATCGCATTCGTTCTTGTCTGCGCCAAGATTTACTATTTCCTTCACGTAGTTTTCTTGCTCTGGGTTTCAGCATTTCAAAATAATTTGTTGCTTTTTGAAGTCTGCTCACTCACTGATAATACACAAAGCTAAAAATCACAAAGAAACCTCCTTTTTCTTTCTGTTTCACATTATATGCATATATTACTATACTTCTGTTATTTAGGGGGATTTTCTGTAGCTCGGAGTAAAAATCCAGAAAGTTACAAGAAAGAAAAAGAATTGTCCAAATTCTCAATGAAAGCTATACCAAATATGTTTCCACTGAACTAACAAACCTTTTATCTAGCAGTTTTATTGATCCTGGAAGTAGGAAGTATCTTTAAACTAAATTTTTCTGGGCCAACTCCAATCTACATTGTTGTTCATTGTACTTCCATTCAAGCATGGCTTGAAAAAAAAGTACTATTAATAGGAAATGATAACAGAACTTCACTTTAATTGCACTGGTTTTCATCTTGCAAAGAGAGATTTTTGATGATTTTTTTTTCATTCAACATCCACTGACTTCTTTACAATATTCAGAAATCATTTCTACATGTGAAATAAGTATTCACACAAGCCCTTTGACAGAGGGCATTACAGAAATATGTGGTAGATTAACAGGCCCGAAACCTGAGTCCAGTTGGAAAAATAACGTGTATAAATTTCGTCACTCTTGGCAGATTACAGAATTGGAACATACTGGAGTAATATTACTCCAATCTGTAGGCTTCATGTAATCCAAATTGCAGCCTATACTGGACCTTTTACACCGAATGCACTGAAGAGGTGCACTTTAATCATAATGAGGAAGGATAATTATAATGAGCTTTTCCTTGAAAGCATTATTGTAATTTTAACAAGTCCTCTTTGGACAAGCTTCATCATATTTCTTACTTCAAGCTAATCTTTTTTGGATTAATTACAATGGTAAAAACCTATTTAAATGATGCTCTAGAGATATTTAATTTTCCACCACTGGATGAAACTCAAGTAGAAAACATCTAAATTATTTTTTCTCCATTTATTTTCCAATTATCACTTGTTCATCACAACCAATGACCACTCCTCTACGTGGTGCAAGTCACTGTATTTCATGTCCCGAGCATATGTTAATGTGAACAAACACTTTTTGGACCCAAACCTTCTAATACTTTACCACTCACAGAACCTGAGTTCTGCAAACTTCAATGTCTATAATGGTAGTTAAGTAATTTGGTATTATATATAGGGAAAAATACTACATATGAGGTAGAACCCAAAGTATTCTATTCTGCTTGTTTTAATGCCACATATTTCTTATTGATCTGTAGCTCTTTGCCAGAAGTCTGGAAATGCAATTATTTCTCCTACTTTGATTTCAAAGCTGTGGGCAATTAAGATGGTAAAATTAAGAAACAGTAATCTGTATGTGTCAGACACTTAATGCTTTCTACTTTCTAGCTAAAATATCTTCTGGCTATGAAGATACGTGTAAGCATTGCTGGTTGGGGTTAAGACCTCTTCTACTTCTGTAGAAAGACACATAAGTGGGAGAATCAATAGAAAGGGGAGACAAAGAAATTATGAAGGCATGATCAACCACATATGTGAAAAAAATTATCTTTATAAAAATGGTGGAATATCAGTGAGAAAAATAACTGGCAAACTGTACTGTAAGAGTAGTAATTCTGTCAAAGTAGAAAGATAATTTATCTGAGCAGCTCGCTGTCTCAAGGCCAGCACTATTCAATATTTTCTTCAATGGTTTAGATAGAGAAAGGAGATATTCTTCTTCCAAAATGATATTAAGCCACTAATCTTTTCTGAATGTCCTTGGCAAAAGGCAGAAATTTTCAGAAAAAAAAAATAGAAAAGAGGATATAAAAAATACCAAGCTCTACATACACATGGGAATAATCTGCAGGACAAGAGGCCAGTTCTTCAGAAAATGCATGGGAAGCAGCAGTGAATCACACACTAAACAATCACAGTCTTAGGCAAAACCAAGGATGATTCTAGGAGATTTAAAAAGAAGTACTGTCCAGTAGAGCAACCTCCCACTCTCTGTGTTCCTAAGGCTCACCTGAACCATTGTTTCTTGGTTTGAGGCAACACAATTCAGCAGATACATAAGGGACTAAACCTTGACAAAACAGAGATTTAGAAAACATCTCATGAGTAAAGACAGAAGGTCACACAATGTAGTCTAAGGAAAAGGAAAACCTAATTAAAAATATTCCAGAACATAAATATAGCTGTGTAATTTATGGAAACAGATTATTTTCCTTACCCCTGCGGTCAAGAAATAACAAAATAGCTCATGGGGTTGTAAGTTGTGCTAATAAAGATTCAATGGTGAAAAAAAATACCTTTTAAAGGGCTATAATAAGGACACTTTGCTAAGGGAATCTGTTCTTGGAAACACAAGTAGCTTTCTAAGCATAGATTTTTAAAAGGTGATATAAGCACGTGTCACAAATTATTAGCCTTTTCTTGGATGAGAATATAGACTAAATCATCTCTACATCTACATCATCCAACCTCATAAGTTCTAAAATTCTTTGGTAAGCAATGGCTACTATCAGCTTCTAACTGAACCTGCTAGTTAGTTTTGGATTTTAGTGTGCATTAAATCATTTATCAGTCAGAATGGATTTTCCAATTTTTCACCTGAGAGCCACTTAATCCAAATTTTGAATTTTGGTCCCTAATTCTGGCAACAAAGAGTGACAATTAAAGCTTTAATCCATTAAACACCATTTCTGTTTTGTTTCCATAAGTATGGGATCAGGGGCTTTCCCATATTGTTCACAAGCAACAAGCGAACAAGCGGAGAGCTAAGTTTTGTGTGTTCATTTTCTGCACTAATGAAGTAGTTCAAAATAAAGACAGCATATTTCTACATGCTTCTCTTCTCACAGGTTTGAAACATAAAAATCTAAAGCAGAACTTATGAAAAGAATCCTATCTTACTTTTTAGTACAATACTTTGCACCAGTTTACTGTTCAGAAAACTTGTCATGTAATTAAATGACTAAATAAAGCATGAAGAGAAAACTTCTTATAGTAGCAAGTCAATATATCTTGTTCAACAAATCCCTAACAAGATTTTTATTTGAGTACTTCCAAGCTTGTTGGAACAAATTCACTCAATAAAGGCTGTGTATGGACTCAGGATTCAAACTTGGTGCATTGGATTGTGCGAAACCTATCTATACCATCAGTGTCACTTCAGCAAGAGGGTTCCAAGGCTCTTTACAAGACAGAATAGCTTCTAGAGTCTTCCCTTCCGTTATAATGAGAGGGATAAGCCTCTCAGCATGCCTTTTACCAGCTTCCAATCTCCATGCAGGGTCTCCCAATCTGTCTATAGCAAGCTAATAAAATTGTCCAGGTGTCTGATGTTCCCAGAAACAGGTTAAATGCTAAAGGAGATGCTGTGATTGCCTGCCATGCAAAAGGTAATTTATCACTAGCATGTCATGCTTGATATATAACATTACCTACTAGAATTGTGTTTGTGTAATGGTTTAAGAGCTGAATTATGGTTACACACGTTCATATTCCTTGGCACAACTCATCCTGTTAAGGATCAGGCTGAGTGGTTTTTCACCCAACTGTTATATCAGGTTTGCATTAGGGTTACTGCACTCTGAGCAGTGTAGGACAGCCCCAGTTGGTTTCCCCATGCTGACGTCAGCAAAACCCACTCTAAAATTTTGCCTAATGACTTCTCCAAGCTTGAGAAACCAGACGGAACTGAAGAGAATTGTGACTCATTCAGAATGCAAAATGTCACTGGATCTAGCGTAGCGCATGTGCGAAAGCTCTGTGAAAAGTGTTGTGCAGACCTCTAAGTGCTGCTTTCCCTTTCTACCTTTCCTAAGTAAAATAAATTGTAAATGAAATGCTAAAATAAAATAATTTTATTCTCTCTTACTTTCCCTGTTTACATGCACACACAAACTGAGCAGAGACCTACGTCAATGCCGTCATGCAGGAGATTAATTTCCCTGCTAAGACTTTCCTGCTCAGACTGGAACACAGGAACTTGGCTTAAGAAGCTTCCCAGTGCTCTATTTGTGCTTTTATATTTTACTACATCGTAAAAGTCCTAGTAAAACTCAAGAAAATAAGTAGAAATAACAAAAAAAAATACAAATACCAATGCCTTATGGGAACATTAATTTTCCTGATTAATAAAACTGTTCTGAAGAATGTGACCAGTATCACAGCTGTATTTTATTGGATTCTACCTATTATGATTTTATACTCTGTATCTTCAGTTAAGAGAAAGAGGGCAATCAGAAGAAAAGCAAGGGAGGGGAAATGAAAAGAAAGAAATTCCTTTGGGATATATGATGCTAAACTAGCACTGAGATACACAAGTCAAAACATGGCATTCCTTGGTTTTGAGCCAGTGCAATATTATTATTGGCCACAGTTGATGGAATTTCAGTCCGTATCTGAAAACACTGTAATTGATGTGCCATGTGTTTTCAAAATGTATACATTTAATGGCAACCATACACTGACAACTGAGCAACGACTGACTAAGCATACTGTTGCTCTTCAGGGTGAAAAAGAGTAATAAAATCCCCAGAATTTAGTAGAGATGGGCTGTGCAAAATCAAGCAAAAGATAACTGCTAAACACTTTAAAGGTAGCGATTAAAAGAGATGCCAGGATTACTGTTTGCTACAATACCTAAAGATTGAAAAAAAAAAGTTTAAAAATTCAAAATTGTTCAGAAAGGAAAACATGACTAACTGTGCCATATACTAAGCACGGCTATTGGACAATATCAAAACATGACCAAAGGAATTTCTGCTAAATTGCAGTTCCTCATGGAAAATATATGAGCACTTAATAGGGCAGAGGCTATTCTAAAAGGAATTAGAAGATATATGACAGACTGCATCAATTTTCTCTATACACAGCAGTTCTCATCTGAATGTCTGGAACAAAGAGGCAAGAATCTATCATTAGCTACCTCTTCACTACACAGTTTTTTCTTTGTAAGTCATTCAAATCTGTGTAGGTGGCAGAGTTTGAAAACTTAATTTTTTATTATTTTAGGTTTTGAAAATATTTTGCTCTTTCATCATGGTCTCCATGTATTTCGTAGTTTTCTGAAAATTACCTCATTAAAATTGGTTAAAATACCCTGGTCTATACACAGCTACTGAGATTTTCTGGTTTTCATCATTAGGTTACTGGAATCCAGTTTGACTGACACAGAAACTATTTAGAAGTATAAACCCATGCACTTTCCTAGGGGACTGGCAGTATCTGGGACTTTTTGCAGTATCTTTCCCATCAGCTAATTGTTCTTTGCTCACATTGCCACTGGGTAGGTACAAAAAAAAAGATGATGACATGGCAAAAACTCAACAGGTGATTACAAGTCATCTTATAAAACTGTTCCTTTGAAATAGCAATACTAATAACAGATCTTTGCTTTCTGATTGTGAAAAATTGCTTTTAAATAACAGTTTTCCCATAGATGTCTTGAAATCTGACATTCATCATGTTTAAGTCTTACAAATAGTGATAAATGAGATTCTGAGTTCAGCTCTATCCTCAGATCTTTAACATGACCATAGACAAAAAATGTCTTGTACGACACAAATCTATTATTCTAAGACAATAACATCTTGATCATTCTTATCATTCTATTACAAGGATATTCACAAAATTTAATGCATACAGTAATGATCCAATATTCTTTCTTCCTATCTAAATACTATTATGGCCTTTGCAATACACAGTACTATCTTCCTGAGATAAAAACATGCAGAATTTTTATTCTCCTTTTACTATTAGCTACATTATTTTCCTCCTTATCCCAGCTCACCATCGCTCCCGCACCCCACACACTTCTTCCCAAGTCTATTCATTGTGATGACATTCTTCCAAACATGCCAAGTATATGTGTACTCATTTCAGAAGATTAGCAGGAAGTTTATCTTTTCTAGCAAAACTTTACAGAGACTAAGAAGAAAACTCACTCTGTTATTTGGCAACAGCATTTCCAAAGAGGAAAAGCAACAAGCAAAGGAGAAATGTAGAATTTGATATACCAAATAGTTTTCTCTCTCCCCACCCCATAAATTTAATTCTTAGGATGACCAAATTATGTAAAACAAGGCTGTCCTGCTAATTGTAGTCTAGGCATGAGAAAATTCTGAAACTATTTCAAATGAACTGGTAATAATCCTCAAGGAGGGTTCCCTAGTGTGTTCATGTTCAGGACTCCTTGGGATAAATTTTGACAGTCAGTTACTCCACAGTGAATTTGGCAGTATATCACTTATTTAGTCAACAAATTTTAAAAATAAAAATGGTGCTTAAAAGTAGTTCAGTGCTCACACTTTTTATCAAGGGTCAAAAGTTAGTCAGAAATATAAAACAAAAAGAACCTGACTAGAGAATGTGAAACACACCAAACATTACAGTTTATAAACAAGGAATGACTCACAATTTCCTACTGTCTGCCTAGATTTTTTTCACTTTCCCTTCCTTCATGGAAATACCTCTTTTTTATTCATAAATTTAAAATCCCATTTCAGAAAAAATAATTCCAAAACTTTACCAGAGCTACAAGCTAAACCAAAAATTGAATATGCATTTATTTTATCCCATAATCTGTCTAAACTCATGGCTGAGGCAGACTAATTTTGCTAATTGAATTCTCCAAAACGTTTGAGGGTGGGTACAGTGTAGTTGGATTCATTATCCTTGCAATTATTTTCTACATGAATTTAGCATACATGGAAGGGGCTATGCCTCCAGCCTCAGAAAATTAGCTGTTTTGATTATCTACTAAAAAGACAAGGTACTTGCCAAGGCATTGTCAAACTCCTTAGGTATTGTCTGTGTCTAACTAGACCGAGTAGTGAGCTACTATTTTTCATACTAAATCTTAAAATTGAACTAAAAGCGACAAAGGACAGAATTTTTAATATAATCTATGTACTGGTATCTTTCGTAGAACTATTAAATTTCTCGTGAGTTACTCCTGAATGGTAAATTAAACCACAATATTCAGTAAGAAAAAGGTTTTCCAGTGTCTAATCACTTGGCAACAGCTGAAAAATAATTTTAATAAGATGTACATTAAAAATTACTGCTGTAAAATATTTTATGTTATCTGAAGACTAGGCGTTGTTTCTGTCCTTCCAAAAGGTGTCTATTTTGTAACTCAAAAGCCCTTATTTAGTCCAAGGTAGCCTTTGTTCAGTTTTAACTCCCCTTTTTGTTGTGCATCTGTGGAAGAAGACTGGTGTGTTTTTCTTTTAGTTACTGTTTACCTAAGTGACTCAAATAAAGCAGGTATTTCACTTGTTTTCTATAGTGTTCATTCAGTGTGTGTTCTTCCAAGTTTTCTCCTGTGGACTTGAGAAGTCTAAGCAAGTCTCATCTTGAAAAACAGACCATCTTTCATTCACATTGGAGAGGAGTTGTAACATTGGTCCCACTGATGTCAGTAGCTTTCACTATGACTAACTGCCAGCGTGATCCTCAAGGAGCAGATGGAGCAATATTCCTTAAATTTGTTTTATGTGGTAAATCATGCTCCCAACAAACAGAACTATCAAGTTATTATAATTATTAACTAATCAGGACATCTGCAGTAGAAAATAAAATGTGCAATTGGAGACAGACTTAAGAAGAAATGACTTCTATTTCTTTAAAGAAACAGGTTTTGGGGCTCTTGAAGTAAAGTTATGGGAAAACACACTTTCCAGTGAATCTTAAAACTTTTCATGCCCAAGAGCCCTGAATTTGGGTATTTCCTGTCAGATACTCTTCCAGAGGTATTCTCATGCTGCAATTTTCCAAGTGACAGATTACGCCCTTTTAAGTAACAGCAATATCAGCCATGATGATGCTCATATAGCCTGATGGCAGCACTAGCACAGCTCAGAAACCCAAATGTTAGAGAAGAGCCCTGAGCAGGGCACTTAGCACAGTATCTTCTGCAAGCCTTGGACTGAGATAAGCAGGCATGGGTCAAAGCAACCCCTTAGTGGCCAAGGCTCCCCTGCCAACACCCTGTGCCTCGCTGTAAACTGTGCAGACTGAGCTTGCACCCTTTTCCCTGATACTGCTTTTCAATTTCTTGACACTCATTGCTTAAACTTCTTGTGTCCAGTTAATTCTTGTGTTCAGATTGAGACAGTTGCTCCTGTTCCTCAGTTTTATTTGAAGTAACCCACAATATTTTTTGTAAGGCCACTACAGTATGTTAAAGAGTTTAAATGCAATTATGGAAAAGGATTCTGGTTTTGGTTCAGTGAAGCAACTTTACCCTAAAGATACATGTAAACAAGAAAGTATTTAACAAAGGTGATTGCTTAAGTATCATGTAAAGTGAAACGAGCTTGTTATAAATAATGACTGTGTGACAGGTGCTAAAATATAACTGTTCATTTAGCATCTTTCTTAAAGCGTGAGGCACTTAGGAGTTTGGCTTTTACCCTGATTCCATACAGACAAGCATCTGGGCCCACAAGACATTTTTCAGTAAAATTTCAATTACAATTATAATTTTTTCACTTGGATCAATGCAATTTAATTATCTTTCCATCCAGATTAGTTATATGAATTTTTCCATTACACTCTTCAACCTTTAGGAAATTATTCTTTTGGTGATATCATATGCTAAACCAGCTCATAAGCCACGGTTAAGAAAAACATTTCACCAAAACATATAGCCTAAGGAAAATGTCATGGATACATGGGATACTCAGGTCAATTCTGCTAAGGCTGTTTGGTGTGACCATTTTTAGAAAAGAAAACAGAGGGAAGACCAAGGAAATGCCAGGAACATCTCTATATAAAACCACATTGGTTTCTATTTCTGATACTATCTTTCATATCCCCTGCGGAAATCATTGGGTTTGTGATTTGGATTTTTCTGGTTTGGAAAACTGTATCTTCAGGGAGGGATTCATGGGACATTCAGTGACTTTGCTGTGCAAAAGCTCATGTTACACAGCCATGGAGGAATAATGATCTGGGATAATGATGAATTGGGCTTCCAAGTGACTCAGGATATCAAAAGCAAGAAACATGACTGCAAGAAGGGAGACACTGAAAACTCACAGAGATCTGCAGGTTTTTGGCAACACCAGGAATAACTGCCGATTTAAATAATTTTTCGTTGGTCTCTTCTAGCAATGGCTGCCAGCCATGAGGAAATAAGACAAGGTAGGTTTAGTTCTTGGAATAACTGGCTCTGATACACTTGACATCTCCGCATTTTCCTGTTAGATCAAATAATGACACTATGAAACGATATTTGCAGATGCTGAAAAAATTGCATTCCATCGAAAACTGAAAATTTTAAAATTGCAAGTACATATTCTTGAAAAGAATAAAAAGGGGAAGGCCCAACCACCCACTAACACAGCCATGCAGTCTGGCTCCCTGAAAACAAAAATAAAACCAAACAAAATACTCTAATGATCTGAGACAAATATCTCAGAATGATATGGCTGAAATACTGCATTTGCTCTTCACAAGTTTGATTTGCAAATAAAGATTTGATTTGCATTTCAGGTTGACATTGTAAACACTAAAAAGTGTACAATACCTTTCAAGAACAGCACTGTGATGGATGTGTGGAGCTCAAAATGGGATACATAAATAGTGTTTTGCAACCCAGAGAAATAATACAAGCCAAGACAACGATCAGCATTTCAACAGAAATGCATGAACTGCAGAAGCCAGATCACTCTGTCAGTTTCCACAAGCACTAGCAGAGATTATATCTCCCAGCATGATATTTTACTTGTTTTCATAACAGCAGGACACTTCACTATTGTTCAAGTTTGTGATTACCTCCCAGAGCCTTTCCCGTGTTATTGCAATGCAGCTAGTTTAACCCCATCATATGTTTGTACAGCTGTTTAGTACCACATTAATAGGTTAAAGCTCTGACAATTTTACTGTGTTTTGGGACAATTATGAATTCTAATTTGTCTCTCACTGTATTTACAGGTCTTTCTATAAGTTAATACTATTCCAAATTAAAGAACAAAAATGCACCCATGTCAGAGGTCTCCAGAACCATGGAAAAACCTTTGCATTCTGACAAAAAAACTGATAATTCTTTGCCAAATGTACTTTACAGCCAGTGTATAATTCTTAGAAAGTTGCTCTGAGCCCTAAAAGCAATTATTTGGATAGGTTTCTCAGATAAACATAGAACAAAAGAGGTGATGAAGCAAGTCACTGTGTTAATTCACAGTGATTACAGCTGTGCAAAAACTATGTCTGAAAGGCAAAGCCACCACACAGCAAACAGATCATTCTTGCACTCTAATTTCAACCAACTAGTATCAAAACCTTGCCTTCAAATTTCCAGGAAAAAATCCTTCTACTGGCAGCTGTTTTAAGGAATGAGCCCTCCTTGGACTTGATCTAAAGTGATGTAGATAACTAAAATTTAAGTACAAATTGGACATTTCCCCAACTGTGAAGCCATCTTGGTAATTTACACACATCACAAGGGGTAAGTAAATCATCCTCAGTTTTTCTTACATTAATCCAAAGTTGTGACATTAAAGTGACATCAGAATGCATACTAGGCAGCTTCAATTTTAACTTGCAGAAATTTAGCTTGTTATTGCTAATACTATATAAAGTCTTGCACACTAATGCCATATTGATGGTGGAAGGTGATGACTTGACAGAATGTCCTTTGTTAAGTGATGTGAGTGGCATTTAAAGTAGATTAATGGCAAAAAGAACCTGGTTATTTTTCCTTTTTATACAAATGTAAATAGCACGGACTGACAGATAGGACTGAGATCTAAGAGCCCTGAGTTTTCCACAAGCCCATGGATTGATCTTGGACAGGTCACTTGAAACTCAGATTGCCTAAGGAAAGCACTGAGAGGGAGTGAAATTTCTTCCCTTCAAAAGCTGTTTTACTTTATGGACTAAAAGTCTTTAAAGCAAGAACTAGGTATTCTTTCTGCTTTTGTTTCTTTTCATTTTGAAATGAAGCAAACTTTCATTTCAGTGACTCGGTAGCAACAGCTTCTTCTAAAACCCCTTTCCCAAACA
Source organism: Hylia prasina (assembly GCA_013397195.1). Lineage (NCBI taxonomy): Eukaryota > Metazoa > Chordata > Aves > Passeriformes > Sylviidae > Hylia > Hylia prasina. Next base: position 589,542 of record VYXD01014534.1, on the reverse strand, counting down.
GTCATACCTAGTAGTATCCTTTTTTGTCCCTGTTATATAGCAGGTTGCCCTAGTTTCAGACAGATCTTGTTAATTTGTGGATATGTAACTCACTATTTCTTACTAGTAGTTACCACACATTCAAGCATTTCCTTTGGTATAAACTTTAAGGAACTGCTTTAAAGTGACAAAAAGTAAATATCTACTTTTTCCTCAAGATTTCTGCCTTGTTACAAAACCATACTTAGTATTTGGAATACTGCAGTGATTTCCTGCTGGTACTTTGATCCAAGAATATCATGAGCTGTGCAGGTGGTTTCTATCACACTGTCATTCATATTTTTGACAGATTTTGAGTCTGCATAATATTCCCTGATAAACTTCTTAATGTTATATGTGCCAAGAAAGGAACACTTACGTTCTGCCAGCTTGCTGACAAACTCTATTGATGATATCAGTCACTTGCTCAGTCAGGAATGCAAATAAACCTTCAAATCACAATAAGAAATACCAAAGAATCTTGAAAAAGGCAACTATGCTTGACCAGTCTGACTGACTAAACCATAGGGATACATGTAATTTGTTGCATATACATAATGTCAGTTTTAACTAAAAAATATCTTCAGTCCAATCTGGAAACCTACTTACCCTTTCTCATCAGCACAATGCAATCTTTCAAGTTAAGCAATGTTATAATGCAAGAATGCATCTATGAATAACTCCCCTTAAGTTGCAAGCACAGAACTAAACCAGAGTATTCTGTTCCAGCTTCTTAAAGGGCTCTTCACTGGCATCTTGGACTGAGGGAAAAGTAAGGAGAAAGAGTACTGGAATTTCCCAAGTGAGCTTCATACAGGTTTCCTGAAGGAGACAAAGACAACTAATCTGGACTCTAAAGAATATGTTGAAACATAGGAGGTGTTTGGCATCCTTCCCAGCTACCCAATTACTCTAATGTCAATCTAGAAATGAAATCTCCTTCCATCTGAAGCACTTTTTGATACCATGAAATTTTAAAAGGTAAATCCAAGATTCTAAATAGAACATCACAATACACAAAACATCAATTTATTCTCCTGATGTAAAAGTATTGAAATGTCTACACTTTGACACAGTCCTCCTGGACAGACAATATATTCAGTCATTCTAAAGCTGAAACCTACTCTGAAATTCTGTTTTTTCCTAACATAACTAATCAGTAGCTGGGTAAAGTGATGGGAGGAATTTAGATAGTGTGAGTCATGGCCATTCCACAGCCATCACTTCTGGAGATTTTTAGGTCTTCTCTCTCCCTTTCTACTTCCATTGAAGTAATTTCCTCCTCCCTCTGCTGCTCTTAATATTTCTTTCATTACCTACCATTGGATTCCTCCATTTTTAGTAGCATTCCAGGATGAGATGTTTTGGGAAGGCTTTGATTGTGACATTCAACAGCACATGGTCACAGGATAGACCCTCAGCTAGAGCTGAATGCCACAGAATCAGGAGAATAAAGGCAGATCTTTGAACCAATCCCCCAGTTATGAGCAGAGCTTGGGTTACATGCAAAAATAAATGCTGAAATACTAAATAACAGCATTTATTTGTTAGGTAAAGACTTTTCACTAACACAGCAATCGTTCGTAACAACTTGGAAAAAATTTTCATGTACTGTAAAACTTTTAAACAATGTATTTTAAACACTTGTTTGCTGTGATACTACCCAAATTTGCCAGTGGTAGATAAAGACCATCTGTGTAGTTGCTATACAAACAGAACAAAAAAGCTCATTGCTACCCCAAAGATCTCACAACATATGTTATGTGAGAAATGAGTACACTGATATGTTACCAAGTCTGATTTTTGTTTTAGACTCTAGGCAGTGACTGGTGAGAATGCATCCCACATCCCAGTTTACTTATAGGCAGAATCAATTATGCTTTGAGTCATTTTTATGAGGTTCAAAATACAGAGAAATTACAACAATACCTTGTCAAAATAAGAATCTTTGGTTATAGGTCACTGCCTGGGAGCATCTCTAGGAGTGAAGCTACAAGTGATTTGCTTAAACTATGTAAAAAAGTATGTGAACTGAGTACTAAACACAACTGCTGTATCTCCAATGTCCCAGTCTAGACAATGAATAAGTGCCCAGATAAGAAGTGTAACTGGTTTCATATTTGAGCAGTCAGCTTCAAACAAGGAAAAACAATGGCTAAACCAGTTGAAATACTTGCCTTTGTATAGCCACTACCATAAATTCAACACATTCCATCTTTAGAGCAACGTGACACATTTCTTGCAGGCCATCTAAAGGAAGGCAGCTCTGAGAGTCACAGAGATCAGAATAATTTCCTCTTTAAAGTACACACCTGTGATGCTCTAATTTTATTTTTTTTTTAGTTGACTCAGTTGAAACAATAACTTTTGGAACTTAATGTAACATTTCACACATCTTTGAAGGGTGCAAGTAGATAGAGATTGGTAACTGCAGTGATAATTACACTTGCCAGGAAGTGATGAATCATTTCATACAATTTTGCTGGTCTTATTTTAAAACTAAGAACTTGGCACTTTTCCTTTTTTTATTTTGGCACATGCCCAAAAAGCTGCAGCATTTTTTTCCAGACCAAGGGTTAAAACAGACACACAGAAAGATGAGACTCTGCTTAAACTGCCAGACTGTTAAACTTTCCACAGTGGTGTAGGGAGAAAACTTGAAATAAAACATCAGAAAAAAACCTGCTGAGGAAGAACTGTGAGGAGTTTTAAGCTGTAAGTTCCGATGAAAAATCTGCAGAAACCCAGATACACGTAAATGGACCTAAGTAGAGGAGAATTGGTAAGAAGACAACAGGTTGCATTTGTTTCTTGTGACAATGGATACTTCAGTGAAATAATCAGTGTTGTGTTCATTATCCAAGCAGAATCTCATAATGGTGGAATTTATGAGCATCACATATTGAGACAAGACTATCAAAAGTCTTATTAAAACCCTCATTACAGTCCATCAAAAGTTCAGGTCTAGGCACTTAAATACCCTAATTACTTCCTAGAAGTTCAACCTCCATTTCTCTATTTTCTCTGGGATTTCATCAACAACCATCAGTCACTCCCAAGTGACATAAGGTTTCTTATGTCTTGCACACAACTATGCTCTTCACTGAGGAGAAGGTTTAGAAACTTTGATTTAGAACAGTTCAATGGAAGCAAAGGAGCATTTTCCATTTAATTCAATTGCATTAATAGACAAAATCAGTGCTATCTTTAAAAAATAATAAAATATAAGAACTACTTTTATTTCCATGCTTTTTCTGAAAGCCTTTGAGCACTGAGGATCACATGAACACCGAGAGAGACCTAGGGAACATTTGGTTTAAACATTTTCACATTCATATTATGCAACCGCCACTGAAAAGAAGCTCTCTGAAAGGCTTAAAAGTAGCAGGCAGCATTGCTTGATTTTTTCATGCACCAGTCTAACAAGAGATCAGAAATTTCAGGCATGTGCTCCTGACCCTGACACAAAACCTCCCCACAAAATTGCAATAAAGAACTTCTTTTAATAGAATTGTCTGCTTGGAGTAGCAGTAAATGCTAAATAAAATTAATATTGGCAGCCTGTACACTCACATATGAATTCTTCAAACATCTTGCATTAAAGTTCTGGATTTGGTTTTCTTTTCTGATTATCAGTGTTCTGCATTTCATGACATGTGTCAGACTTTGACTCACAGGGAGAAGCACCATTAACAGAGCAGCCTATCAGCTACACCAGCAGCCTTGGAACCTAAACAGCCCAGAGGAAAGAGCCCAAGAAACCCAAAATCTTTTTACATGTTGTCCCTATAAATAATAATAATGTGTGCTTTGACAGGAGCTTAATGATCATGGTTTGGATTTTGGGGGTAGTATCTTTCTGTGCTAATCCAAAGTATCTTTCTGTGTAACCTACATTAACATTACCTATGTTAACTGCAGAGATTGCATCATTCTACTTTTGAAGGGCATCATCAGTTTTGTCTAAAGTATCCATTTCATGACATAATTTCATATTATTTTCCTGCTATTTATTATAGTTCTAGCACTATTTCAAGTTGGAAAACTCACAGAAAAAAGTCAAAACAAATATAAATACTATGTTTTAAATTTATTATAACTTTCCAAAATATGGATTAGTCCAGCCCCTCTATTTTTAGCAGGGATATGCAGTGATGCTACCTCTAAAAATTATTCTTGTGGGTTTTGTTTTTTTTTTAAGTAAAAGGAAGTATTAAATTACTCTGTGGTTCCTGAGGGCAAATTGGTGTTGGTGACTTGAATTGATATTGGTGTATATAAACCTTGCTTACCACAATTCTTGAAAGCATTCAAGCTTATCTAAGTAAGAATATGGGAAAGAGTATCAGTCAGATTTGACAAGTATTTGGAAAGAAAAAAATATCACTATCAGTAAGAGGAATTTTCACAGATTACATATATATATCTTTAACATAGCTGACTATGAAAAATAGAAACTATTTATTCTACTTTATCAGCCAAAAGTGTAGTTACATAAGAATCAGCAAAAAGGAGGTAATAACTTTCTGTGATCCATGAAGGCAGCATGCTTATCATGACATTTACGCCTACTCAGATGTTCATCTGGGAAAGTCATATTGACAGCTTAGTGCTTGAAGCCATCATTGTTCACAGACACATACAATTAATAGCTAGACAGTAATGAGATGTAAGTCTACATGAGTATGCAGAGGGTGGAAGGTTGTGGTGCACCCACATATAACCACTACAAAAACTCCCTACTGCAAAGACTGTCTTTATAAGCAGATCAGGAAACATCAGACTAAAATACCATTTCTGTGAACCCTACAGACTTACTTTCCAAGTGTGGCCACTCTCCAGAATCTTTTGTTTGGAGACTGGAGCGAAGAGCACAAGGAGAGGTTTCAGAACTTGCTCCCCCTGCATATCATCTTTAACAAGACAGCACCCCCACACTTGGTGGACTTGGGCAGGTGCCATTAGAATAAATCACCTGAACTAACCAATAACCAATTGCCAGTAAGAGTTCCAGATTAACTAATTGCGTAACACATAAGTAAAAGATTCATGAACTGTCCAACCTTGAAACCATTTACAATCTGGTAAGCAGTATACAGAACTTAACATTTTTGAGGCAATGGGCAGAAACTAATACACAGGAAGTTCCATCTAAACATGCGGAAGAATTTCTTCACTGTGTAGTTGACCGAGCACTGGAACAGATAATTCGGAGGTTGTGGAGCCTCTCACTGGAGATACTCAAGAATCATCTGGATGCAATCCAGTGCCATGTGCTCCAGGGGCCCTGCTTGAGGAGGGCCCCTAGAGCTTGGACCAGATGATGCCGTGTGGTGCCTTCCAATCTCACCTATTCCACGATTTTGTGATAATGAATTGCAGCAGACAGGAAACATGACAGTAACAAGAATGTGGAACAATGGCCTGATTTTACCAAGTAACTGCAACTAAACGTAAATTCATTAATTTGTATCCTAATCCTCTGTAACAAGCGAACAAAAAAGTCCTTCTCAGAGTTTTTAAGTATATTTTTTAGAAGATGATTATAAAAATGAAGGGAAAATTTAGCTTTTGGATCTAGCTTGAGTGAGAAGCACTTTAACGATCAAGAGAAGCCTTATGCATCACAATCCCTCTTAACACTAATGAATGAATGATGAGAGAAAATTTATTGATATCATTTGGTCTGTTTTGCTAGAACAAACTCATTTGGTAAGGAGTCACAAGAGCCTGCAATCATGTCAGGATTTCACATTGCATTGAAGTGACTAAACACAGAACGTAGCATCCATCTTTCAGCAAAAATGGAGGAGGATAACAGCCTGCTCCATCAACACTGACATCATCTATCTTTACGACTAATTTTTCAAACATCAATAGGAAAAGAATCAAAGTAACACATTTTAAAACAAAAACAAGCCCATAACCTTGCACGAAAGTGAGTGGTTTCGTGAAAGGAAAAAAACCACTGTCTTTCTCTGCTGCTTTCTCTCTGTGAGTCATACTCTGGGAGTGGTACCAGAATGGCTTGTTGTCCTATTTCTATGGAAAAAATCCTTGAGCAAGTTCATTCTTGATTAAGTTAGCATGGTGCCAAGCAAATATAAAACACTGCATCTTTGATTCTGTGTTTTCTATTGTTCTGATTGCGCTGGGGGAGGGAAGCAATCTCATGGTTTTGTTAATAGTGCTTCAGCACTGGCTTTGCCATGAGCAGTACTGGCATAACGTTTCCTTTTCAACTTCACTGAGAGAAAATCTTTTTGATACAATTTAGGGATTTCATTTCTCAATACACCAGTTATGACTGTGAATTAATACTTACACCACAGCTCTAAGAGTTCATTCCTACTCCATGCCACATCCATTATCCATTTAACTGTGCAAATAAGGCAGATCCTTGAAATTACATGGATTCCTACAAACAATCTGGATTAAAGGTAACTCCTCTCTCCAAAAAAGACTGAGGAAGTAAGTGAGAAGAAAATATCTTGACTGTTGAAGAAAGCACATGTCACTGAATTCAAAGTTGTGAACTGAAGCTGCCACAGATAAGTGGGATGATTTCTGGTGTTCATTTTCCCCACAGTATAAATGTGACCTTTTAAAGATTGCTTAATCTTTTAGGAAAGTGTTAATGTGAACAGAAAAAAGCTACCTTCCATTGAAATACAAAGGCCTGAATAGAAGTGTTATGATTCTATAATCACTTCATCATAATTGGTAATATATTGTTGCCCAGATTACACCTTTTCTCATTTTCAGTTTCATAATCCATTTACAAAGTAAGGCAATCTGGGTAGTTGCAATTACCTACGTACGCCTTGATGCCTTGTGGATAATGAAATTTACATTAAAAATAGTAGCCTACATTTGCTTATTAGTAGTCTACTTTTGTTAATGTGATAGTTTACTGGGTAAACCATCTCTTTTACATATGTAACTGCTGAGTTTAAATCCTTGCACATGAAGTGGCAGCTTCTAGACTCACAATATTAGGCTTTCAGTGTTAATTATGAAGGGAAGAATGGGGAAACTGAAATATTTGTGATGGGAATAGACATTTTGTAACAGGATAATAATGCAAAAGAAAAGAGTTCTTTCAATAGGGAAGGCTGTATTTAATCATGAAGTGAAGCAACAAAGGCTTTTGTGCTTCTGACACTTTCCTCTGAGGCAACTCAACAAAGAAAAAACAAAATTTCTAACTTTCATTAAACACTTTTAGAAGTGATGAGTGTATACTGAGAAGCCTTTAGCTACCCATAAAAACACAAGTACATTTAAGACGTCATCACTTAATGTGCTAGATACTTCTACTATTATACCAAATAGTGTCCAATCTTGTGCCTGTCATGCTAACTGAATGCTGCACTACAAAGGAATGCAATGTAATTATTTGGTTTGAGTGGGGCAGGTCTTAGATAAAATTGTCCCCTCCTTTTTCCCCGGTCGTATTCCCCAAATCGCACAGAAAAACTGCCAAAATAAAATTTTAGATGATGCTGTGCAACTGGTTTTTTCTTTCAAGGTCTAACTTCCCCTCATCTGCACTGTCAAAGCTTCACAGTTGCATTAAACATGGTGAGATCTATTTGCGATAATCATAATACAAATTACAATCTGCTGATTTTATTGTTAAAAATAAATTTAATGACAAACTGGGATACAATTGAATGCATGTGAGCTGAGGAGCCCATCCTTAATTTGTCTATCTGCAAAAACATAGCTCGTTAGTGAGAGTGGCAAAAATCCAAAATCAGAGCAATAAATAGCAAATTCAGTGCAATCTGTTTCTGTGTTACTACTATAGCTGCAGCCAAGTGATAGACAAAGGGAGGTAAACATGTTTCTTTCCCTTGGGAGAAGGGGGGGAAAAAAAGGAGGAAAAAAAAGGTAATTCAGGGAATCATTCTTGTTCTATCAAGTGATTTGTTCACTTAGCAATTAAGAAAATAAGAATCATATCCAGTAAGAATTAACTCTGAAAACTATAACATGTTTGACATAGCCCAGTGTTCACAAAAAGGAATTACCAATAAACCTTAGCCAAATTCCACTGCATCCATGAAACACTATGCTCTTTTGTCACAATAAAGTAAATCTGTTTTGAGGTCTCATTTATTGTGTTGTAATTCAATAGTGTCCAATTCTGCTCGTTTAAGTGAGACCAGAACAAGGCTAATTTTATTTGATTATTGACTGGATTGAGAAATCACAGGCTGAAGTTCCATGGTCTATGGTCTATAGGCACATCTTCAACATTATTATCTTAATTCCTCTAAAACTACTACATATCTTTTATGTTCTTCATTCAAAAACCCCAAACCTTTTTCATGCTGTTCATTTCAGAAAAATCCATAGTAAAACACACGTTGTACCTGAGCAAAAAATTGATTGTTAGATCTTGACATTTCCTTATATCTCTGAACTGCAGTCTTGTAAATCTAAAAGATTTTCAGATTGAACCACAAAGCCCCAGTACAGCCAGGAACTGGAGTGCATTTAAATATTATTAGATCATAATGGACTGAATAAAAGCAGATGACTGAGCAAATAGAGCCATAGCTGGGCCATGAAGTACTTCTTGCTGAGATTCAGAATTACATTATGCAGCAGCCCTTCTGTGAAAATCATCAACTAATTTTCACAAGTGAAGCATCATATGTAGATTTTTGTAATCGTGCCTATATAGAAAGCTTGAATTTATCCCATACATGTGGTACTCTGCCAACTTCAGCGAGGCATGGTTGCCAGCTAAAGACAGATCTAATATAGCTTGTACAATGCAGAAAAATGTCAGTTCCATGCCAGGAGTATCATCATAATGATAATCATTGTCAAATGATAAGAATGCATTTTAGTGTGAGAAATCACATCTGTTGTCACTTTACATTGCCTTTATAGAGCTTTACACAGTATTTTTTGAGTCTTTTTCAATTCGGTCACCATATGTAAAGCTGCAATACTGTTTTTTATTACTGGGAATGAAAAGAATACAGTTAATCTCTAAAACCACTAGAAATTCTACCTTTTCCTGAGATTCTTCCCCTTGAAATCTTCCTCTGTCGAAGCTGATGTAGAAATTGAAGCATAAAGCTTCATGTTATTACCTTGATCATTCAACCTAAAAATGCATTTGAGATTGCATTTCATATATAAACATTGAAAAGTATTTAAAAATAAAATTCCGCTAATAACCATGTTTCTCCAAATAGTAACACAATTCAAGAATTCTTCAACTTCTGAGTCCTTCTCTCTTAAACCAAGATGATTTTAGCTTTGAACAGATGATGAAAGTATTCTGAACTTGTAGACTTAAAAGTCTTAGGTAAAACTCATAGGAAATTATATACTTTCATTAACTCATTCTCCACTCGTTTTGCTTTGAACTTCTACTGGAACATAAGACTATTTTTAGATTACAAACACAGCGTTTTTGATGCAGCTCTTTGTCTTGGAGAGAAGATGAGCACAGTACTGGAAGGCTAAATATGACCTCATACTAAAGACAAGGTTGACTCTCTCCTGTATCCAGAATTTATCTGGTCAAAGCTGATCGTAAGTCAAGACAGAAAAATAGATGACAGAGATGGCTCCATATGGTTTATGTCCACCTGAGCCAACTATTGTTTTCAGGAACTGATAATATTAAAATCTTAGGGCATATTTGTTCTTGTTAAAGGATTAAATCAAAGATTTTCTGTAAGAATTCTAATAGCATACTTATTTTTTTCTTTTTATATTATATCAGTGGACATATTGACCAAGTTGTATTACACCTATCACAATTTTGTCTTCTAAAAAGCTCTACATGTTTAAACACAAACTTTGGTTTGGGCTCTAACAATGATGGAAGCAACTCAAAGTTTGGATTGAGCTATAAATTCTCACAAATCCCTCACAATCTTCTGGGATGCTCATATCCTGTGTTTACCTTGTATCCAGCTCTAAAAACAGACTTGCAGTTTTTGTACAATCATATTTAAACCATTTTGTCCCCATCTGCTATGAAGGCAAACCATTTTTCTTCTAGATTATGGTCACTTTCATACAGTATATGAACCACATTCAGTACATCAGTGGGGAAGGAAAAGGGAAAGGTTTGGTATATTAAACTAAAATTAAGGATCATATAAGACTGAGGCCCCAACTGTTCATGAGTTGTCCATTTGGAGTTCTTGGAAATGTAATTTCTCTTTCATGGAAACATGTTATCAATTTTTTATTTCTTACCAAGGTGTCTCTAGGTATGCATCAGGCTTTTTTTTTAATTACAAAGCCAGGAATATAATTATCCACATAGGTTTACAAATGTATGGAAACAAAATGTTTTAGCACTTTCATGCCTAGTGACTGCTAAACATTACATATTTAAATGTTTCTGAGACAGCAGGGATTTTCTATCAATCAAGTGGGGAGGGAATCCCATTTAGTTGTGTAGCTCACACAAAGTAGAAAATGGCTAACTGAACTACCCAAGAAAATAACTAAAAATAGAATTAAGTATTTCTCTCTTGAAGGCAAAGCTTTCTGACAATTATCACTAAACTATTTACATTTGTATGTTATTAGCATTCTTCATTTTGACACGTCTTTGACAAATGTTTTTTAATATTTTAGAGAAACAAGCAGTATTAAATCAATCTGCTTAGAAAGGCACTTCAAAATCAAAAGGTTGAAATAAGCCAAATTTTCTATTAACCACATTTTAAGTTAAGAACAAAATTTACACCAATCAGATGCAGTAGAAATAAACTTATTTGAAGATTATAATTTTTTTCACTCCTTTTACATATAGAAGCACCACTCTAATACTGTCTATCATTCAATGATTGCAGTTTTCCTTCCAGAGCTAAGTGTACTATTTCACTCAATAAATCAAGATAGTTAAGCAGTTTTGAGGAGTCTTCAGGACAGAAACATCAAGGAAGGACTCAACACTTTCCAGCAGAGTAAAAGAATGTGCCTTATATATAATATGTGTTAAAGGCACAAAATACATGTATTGCATTAAGAGATGGAGAAAAATTTCAAATACTCACCGGTAAATTAATTTGAAGTCTCACCTTTGTTCCAATTATTTAGAATGTGAAAACCCATAATGTCTGTTCAAGGAAGATACAATACTAAAATAGGGATTTCTTGTCACAGCAGAATGTGCCAGGGAAAAGCTTATCTCTGTCTTGCTGCCATTGACTGTTACAGATTTATCCCATAAACCTGGTCTGTAAACTTTAACAGAATTATGCCTGGTGAGCATGTCCTGGTAGCTATTGAAACAGAATCTTCTCTGATACTTCAGCAGTTTTCTATGAAAGAGAAACATCCAATTTTCAATTAGCTATAAAGGCCAAGGTCCTTCTAGCTAAGTTGAAAATAAGTAAATCAGAGTTGGTCAGTAATTTTATAACTCAACTTCAACGGAAAATTTCAGATTTCATGCACAACTTAGTTTGCTTATAAAATTATATCTCAGAGATTTCCTAACTATAGGCAACTATTCCTCTGAATTTCTCAGAGCTCAGGTCATCCTTGGCATCACAGGGACTAGGACAAGCAGCTTACAAATAATCAGGTTGTTGCCACTTCAGTTTAAGGGTTTGGAAGTTGCAAAGTCAGAAAGAGATACTCATTCAAACCTTTTAAAGGACATTTCATAATACTCATTCTTCTGAGCTTTTAATTTGGGTGGCCTTTTCCAATTTTTTTAATGCATTCTTCAGAGCAGGAATTCTGCATTCCAGCCCACCCTAATGGAAATGAATGCCAATGATGTAATGCTTTTTTGCGGAGCAGTTGCCTGTCCATCAGAAAATCACACACTGAAAATATAAAGGAACGGTCAAAAAGGGGCAACAATTTGCAGCTCCAGCTGAGCCTGGTATGTTTAGCATTTCTGCCAAACAGGTCCCTGGGTTACCTTAAGTGAACGTATTTGAGATTAGGAAATCCAGTGATATAAATAAAAAATCTTCAGTTTAGGAGAAATACAGTCAAACCTTCATCAAGACTTTAGTAAAATGGCAAAAGAAAGCTACAGAATTACACTAAGAGATGCCCAAGGTATTGGAAAATAAAAACAAAACCCAAAAAAATAACTATTCGAGACCAAAAAATAAATAAACTATTCAAAACAGAGTACATGAAAATACAAGGTAAGCGTGACATTAGATGTTAACTCTTCAATAAATTCTGCAGACAACACAAAAGGGAAAAAAAACTTATGTAATTTCAAATTTCCCAGGCAGAACACTTCTGTATTATAGAAGAACTGAAGAAAGAAGTAAATTCTACCCAGAAGTTTGTTCTTTACTCTCTTTCTGGCATAAATTACACTAACAGTGAACCATTCAAATGTTGCTGCCTTCAAACACTATTCATCAGAGAAATTCACAACAATTAAATGTCTCCATAATATTTATGGAGGCTACTTGTTTCCCTGGGGCGCCAAAAGTCTGGAGAATGGTTGGGTCAAACAAACTGCAGCCAACGTCAAACAATAGATAATGGAGCATAAGCACTTGTACAGACAAACATCTTCCTTGAGATTGCTCCTAGTTAAATAACACTGCTTCAAATAATATCTGCATTATGCTTGGAGGGTTGAATGGCTGGAATTCAACCGTCTCTTATTCTGAAAAACTTATTAAATACATAGCAACAAAATCATACAAAAATGTTAAATGATAATGATTGCAAACATGAGATCAGTGAAGAAGACGAGGCAAAGTACTTTTTTTTTAACATTGGAGTGATATTTGTAGAACTGCTAACCCTGAAACAAGCAAAGCTTTAATATCCATGTTATTTTAATGTTTTCCAGCACATGATACCTACATCAAGGTATACTGGCTTTTCTGGAACATCTAAAATCAGACATATTTGCATAAATTGTCAAAGAGACAAGAAATCTTGGAATGCTTTTTGTCATTTCACAACACTGACTCGGATGAACATACTTCTCTTACTCATTCAAAATAAACCATACAAAATCTCATTGCAGTCCAGCTTCATGCACAGACCATAAACAGCACAACTGCAGCTAATGAGTACTCATTCTTAGAGCATAAGAATGAAAGAAGAATAAAAATTTTAATAAAGCACTTTTCAGGGTTTTTTTGGTTCTTTTTTTTGCAGATCCACGAGATATTACCAGTGGTGGCAAAGGGCTTTATAGAGCCAAGGCAAACAATAGGCTCAGGGGGGTTTAGAATACAGTCCTGTAACTGCTGGTTGTAGATTACCCAGCAGTACTTCACTCATTCAGCTGAGGTGCAAATAAATGATTACAATTGTCCTGAATTAGCCCAAGCACACAGATGTTTATACTGGCCTTCTTTCAGGCCAGCTATTTGTAGGCTACAAAAGCACAGATGTTATCTGTGCATAACCACTCTGGAGTGACGTGGGCAGCACTTGATCCTCATAAATCCTGCTAGTTCAAAGTTAGCCTTTCAAAAATACCGAAACAAAATTGAACCCTCAGAAGAAATTCATATTGGATCAACATTTTCTGTCATGTTTTGATATAATACTAGGTACCCTAGTATTGGATTTACAATACCATAGAATCAAGGACTTGAAATATAACAGGTGTAAGACCATGATTGTTTTCTTAGATTGCTCAATTAGGACCATCTCCTTTACCTTCAGGTAGTCCCCACCCTCAGACAACTCTGTCCATTGTAAGGATGCAATTAGGTATGAAAACACAGAGAGAATCCAACCTAGGAACTGATAAAGTTTAAGTTTAGAGTAAGAATTTTTTTAAAAAAGATATTTTTAAAATAAAAAAAAGTTATTGCTGTTTTTTACCACAAAAGAAATCCATGGGTGGTATCAAAACTAGTCACACTGGAACAGCTGAAAAAGAGCATAGAGGCAGCAATGAGAGTTGGGAAACAAGAATGTATCATGGGAAACAACTTAAACCACAGTACCTGCAGAAAATGGTCTTTTTAGGGATAAAACATCTGAAAACCTCACTCCACTCACAGAAAACCAACCACTCTGGAAAACACATTTCTAGCAAAATCCACAGGAATAAATACAATATCGTGTTAACAATGTTTGACTTCACAAACGAAATTACCTATGCTGGCCAACAGTCAGAATCACACAAGCACACTCCTTTAAAAATCACTCTTTCTTGCATATATGTATTCAGGAAATGCATGTCTAGGCTGTGAGCAGCTGCAGCCTTTAACAGAAACTGAATGCAGTAGTTCTTTACAAGTCTAAGCAGTTTTTTAAAAGAAAAGAGAGGTCGGGGAGAAGGCTGGCTTCTTCAGTCTGGCAGCACTGCCTGACTAATTGCAAAGCTTTATGGACTGTGAAAACTGAGTCACTTCATTGTCAGCTGTAACTTCATAAGTGATGTACTCAATTTCTGTTTAGCTTGCCTTAACCACAGCAGAGTGCAATTTTCTCTCCTTTTAGTCATAACTGCTCAGTTTTCCCCATCTCCCTAGTAAAATGAAAAGATTTACTTTGTATTAAATTCTGACTGCCTCTATAGATCCTCTTTATGAAGCTTTGTTTTAAAAGTTCCACAAACCACATTGGTGACCTCAAGTATGTCATGAAATTGTACGGGAAGAGAGCAAAGGAAAAACAGAAATCCAAAAGCCTGCTGTTGCCAGAGAAGGAGTAAAGAACCCAATCACTGTGCAGTCTATGGGTCAAGCTTAGCTCATTTGGTTGGTTAGTTATTTTCCTTCCTTTTGGAAGGCTTTGAATGTCTGGAGGGGGGTTTTAACAAAAATCAACCTTTCATGTTGGATATAATACAGCAGTACTGGAGGACTCAGTACCATAATAGATCTTACACCTTTTTTGCAGTTTTATTTGTCAAATAGTCTCCAGTAAATGGCAGCAGAACTAATTGCAACCACATTGTTCTAGCTCTCCTCCAGAGATTATACCAGGAGTGAGCCAGATCAGATGGAAAACACAAACAAAATGGAACAGTACTAGATGGGTTCACTCCTAAATGATTATTTTGACCTCTTACAGGAAAAATTCTGTCAGGCACAATTTTGATAAACCTGAGGTTATGTTTCTCTTTCAGATGTATGAAGTGAATGCCTATTTTTATTATAGCTTCCACCGGTAACTATGTAATTTCAGTATTTAGGCATTTGCATTTTTCTAACTCTATATAATTAGCAAGACAAAAGGCCTTTTTTTCTCCTATCCAGATATTTTGACTTCACTCTGTTGTGGAGGTGGAGCAGAACCTGGAAGTTACATGTGGGAGGGCCATATGAACTCTGAGGTTTTGACCCATAGCTCTGAGAAACTGTGGGAGGCTTCAATGTGCAGCAGCTAAATTAGAGAATGAAGTTTTTAAAGAAACGTTTATAATAATTGGTCAGCAATCAAGGACCTCTGTACAAGGAGTTGGTAGGAGTTCAAAATAAGAGGAAAGCAATTATTTGTGTAGTCAATTATATACAATTTCTTTCTAAGCACAGATCTGAACAGAACAACTATAAGGTGAATAGCTACAGAAAGTCTCTTTCAGGAAATTTTAGAAGTGATGGAGTATAAGTAGTCAGTTGTCTGTGCTAAAAAAATACATAATATAGAAATTTAATTGCAGTTTAGTAGTCAGCTTCATAAAATGTTAGCTTTAATCTCCTTTCCACTGTCGTTAGATATAACACTTAATTTTAATTGGACACATATGTGAGGGATGTATGAACATGTACATTTAAAACTCTGATAAGAAATCTCAGTATTTCATTGTATTCATGGACCAAGACACCTGTAAACATATTGTTACTGTTCTTACTGGTATCATAGGCAAATTATGGTTTGTGCACCAATCCTTCAATTTGCATTCATTTCTAGTACAGCTAAGCACAGCAATTCACCTATCCGCAGCAAATTGGAGGATCAGCATTTATTCTAATCCATCAACAGCATGGATACATGCCAGAAATTGCAAGAAAAAATTAGTATGAACCTGAAAATTAATTATATGCCTATTATCTATATGATAATAATAGAAACACCTTTGTAACAGTAAAATAATATGACTGAATAAAAAAGTTCTTTAAATTGCTAATGTTAATTGGCTAAAAAAACTAGACTTATTGAAAATTCAAAATTTGTCATATTATACATTTAATTAGATACATATTTATAAGCTACAAAGCTATAATTATAAATTGTTTACCTGACTACTCAGGTGCAGAAACAGACTTTGGTTTCCAAAGCAAAAGAAGCTGTTTGCATATCAATTAATAGGTACATCACCACATACCTTCCATTTTCTGTTCAGAGCATTTCTGAAATCAACTTCCATTTTACTTTAAGTCCCCTTAGAAATACTTGTCATTTTGATTACTTTTAAGAGCTTATGACTTTATAGGAAAGTTTTCACATTACGAGAAAGTAAAAATAGGCAATATTACACATAAAAACTACTTGAAGTATATAGCCATTTGTTCCTAATATAGTTAGCAGTAAATGACAATCTGTTTTACTACTTTTTACCATAAGTATCCACCTGTAATTCCATCTCTTCTCCTCTTTTTGTTTGTTCATTACTCACAAATTTATACATCTTTATACCATAATATGTTCTGTTTTGATAATCTCTTCAGTTGAGCTTTACTGAACTACCATAGTTGAGGCAAACAGACCATAGAAATAAGGGCAATAAGCAAACATTAAATACAATATAAAATAAAATGCAAACAAGCAGCTCAGAAAGATAGAGGAAAGACCTCTGTCATATCTGGTTCTAGAGACTGCTCTATCACTCTTCCACCAGTATCCATGGAACTAGTGACTGTTCTCTAAATAAAATTACCCATTCTACTCTGTTTTAGACCTAACTAGGCTACTAATCTGAATTCTATTTAATACCTTTAAAAGAATTCTATCTTTTGATAATTCAGCAAGTGCACAGGAAGCCATTTTTCTACTTTCTTTGGCAGCGAGCCCGACTTGCCCAAATCAGTGACCGAGGCCCCATTTTGTCTCTACACAATGTGCATGCATGCAATTTGTCACTGCAGCATTGTAGGATCAAAAAACTGGGTGCACATGTCAGTCTCTTTTAGTGCCTAAAACAGTTTAGACTCTCCTTTCTGCAGAAATCAGGGTCTCATGTTGAATGTGGGGGGAAAGAAAGAGAAGAAGGCAAGGAAAGAAGGTTATGACTGTTTTCCAAATCGCTTTTGCCTTACAAGTTAGCCCAAATTAGTTTTAACCAGAGATGGCAATAACATGTTCTCATTTTAAAGCAGTAACAATTTCATAAAGTAGTCTATACTGACCACATGTGAGTTTCAGCTCCCCAGATTCCTGGAACCTTGGACTTGAACTTTTCCCATTCAGATATTTTTCTGGCCAATTAGAAACAGTTCTAGTAACTAAAGATACTTATGAAAATTAAGTTATTTATTCACAAATTAATACAAAGCTCAGAAAGGGAATCTACCCCTAATACCATGTCCAGCAGTGACGACGATAGTAGAAGCTACTTGCAAAGATGTCTAAGATGTCTACTTGCAAAATAAAATAAGATGGTGGGGGGAATATCTGGCTGTTCTGGGTCAACATTGAGTGAAGTGGCAAAAAGACAAAATAGACCTTAAACAGACAGCACATGTTTTCACAGGAACAATGAGGAACAATGCAGAGTTAACTCTACGTGCAGATTAAGGAGAACAACAAACACTGCAAGGCCAGTAAGCATAAAGACCTTTGCTTTAAACCTGGTTCTCTGCATTCCAAATCAAAATGCTTTTTAAAAGTTGCTTTTCTTTCTGAGCTCCCTACCATACTCTATCAGCAGCAGAAGGCAAACTCTCCTAGGCAGCAAATCATCTGGATCTATTGACACCATAATACATTGAAGCTGGAGACTTATTTACTGTCTAAAGTAAGATTCCATCCAATAGAGAATGAAAGGTTGTTGGAGAAAGGGTGTAATTGGTGACATTTAAACAGGCTGAGAAGGAACCCCTTGGCTGGGCTGTGACAAGGTGTTTTTTGAAGTGTTAGGTATAAAACACTCCGCTTTGATCAGGCAGCTGGAATTCCTGCAGTGGCTTGAATGGCTTTTGTTTTTAGTCTTTTGCATTAGAGAGAATTATAAAAGCCACACTATTGTATGAGTTATTTCGCTGTTCCTTGTTATTTGTTTTTGCTTTCGCCATGAACTACAAAACATTAGAAGCTTGCAGTCTGCATACTCAAAACATCTTAATTCAAAAACCACAAGCTACAGTCAAGACAGAAATTTACATGACTCATTTTCACACATCTTGTTTCACTGAGCTTTTGTTTTAGATGTTCAAGCATCAATAAAATCAGCACCAATGCTAAGGATCAAGTTATGAAATTCAAATTGGTATCCTCTCTGCCAGAAAATGTCCTTGGTTGCAGCACTGCTACAATTCTGGGGTAAGGAAAACAGAGTGGGATTTTTACTTGCCATACAGATGTAAGAGCTTGGCTGTAAAGCACGATGAACTCAATAAAAGTTATATCTCATTTTAATTTTATTCCAAACACCCCAGCCTTTATGGCAACACTTAGGTTAGCAAGATCTATGAAAGCCTATAGAATAGAAAACCTATAAAAAGTCCCTTTCATTCAGGTATCCACAGTAGACAGCTTTTCTTATTGGGCATTCAAATAAGGATTTTCATTTAGCTTTCAGTGCATTCAACTCACCTATCTTCTAGAATAGTCTCTATTTCACAAAAATAAATAAAAAAAAACCCAACAAGCCAACAACAAAAACACCCCAAGACATGTGAGGTTAAATGGACTTCTGCTACCAAATTCATAAATAAAAGTCTATTATGGAAAAAGATGAAACACTAATAGAAAAAATAAAGCTTATTTTAAGTAAGGGTCTACTGGAGAGCTTTTGAACACTATTCAGATAGTTACCTAAGTGGAATCCAACATTCTTCCAGAGAAAATGACCTGTTTGCAAGAAGATAATCAGCACTCTTGACAGGCAAAATACTGTAAAACTGTTGAAATCACATGAAAATTATGTAGGTCTGAGGACTCTATCAGCAAGAACAGATTCAGCTTCATAATTCAAACCGTGAAGTCTTGACTTCAGTGTAAATATACTACTGCACACTACTTTAAAACCTCCATAATTTGGCATCATACGTAGTTGCATTAACAGTTCCCATCTCTAAGACAAAACAATTCTCCTGACTGTTAATAAAAGAATTCTTCCCAAGTCAGACTATACAGCAGCCCCACTTATCTGTCCCTTTCCCCTGCCACAATGAAACACGCTTCTACTTTGATATCCGTTCATCAACAAAATGAATCCTTAATGATTGGTGCTTATACTGTAAAGTGAGTCCTGATACCTACTCTAAAAATTTCCCCATACAATGTTCATAACATTGACTAGTCAGTGATTTCCAATTGACAGGGAAATAATCAAAAAGAAACCATTGGTAAGTCTGATTAACAGTCAGCTGAGCATGTATCTAATAATATAACCTGTTTTTCTTTTAAATACAAGTATTTTAGCATCATCTTGTCACACCATTCATGAGGTTGGCAGCAACCTGTGAAAGGTGCATGGTTTCCGAACACTTAAGCTCCATTTTATATTGATACACCACAAACTCCAAATATTTTAACTACTCCTAAAGAAGCATGAACTTTATTTCCTGGAGCTCTTGTACTGTCACCAGTATTTAGTTATTTGCATTCATTTGTTTAATGGTACCATTCCAGAGGCAGCTGAAAGGAAACATTTCAACCCAAGAGTCTAGTGGTAAGAGAAAACTTACAGAACAATAACAGCAGCTAAGACCCTACACAAATGGAAATCTGCACAAATTGATGGAGGTATCTGGTAGCAGAAACTCCAAGTCAAAATGTGTGACATCATCAAATAATCAAAATATTTGCTCTACTGTGTACACTTTGGAAATTTTATAGGGATTTTTTTTCCAAAGTGCATTATCTTAAACAGAGACATGATCAGATTCAGAGCAAATATCAAAAGCATATCACAAAGAAGTTATGATAAATCCCTGGTCACACCTGAAAAGTGACTTTCCAATCAAGCACACCAATTTCTCTTTAAAGAAAGCAGATGGTGGAAATCCCCTTCCTCACAGCCAGTTTGAGTCTCTACCCAATCCACAGGGGAAACAGGCAGTGCCATAGCCAATGCATCTAATCCTCCACACTTTAAATAACCTGTTTACCTTCCACAGCTGAGGCACTATTTAACATCTGTGGAATACCTTTAGAAACCCACAATCACAAACCTTTCCAGCAAAAATAATAGTGCTATTTCTTTACTTCAACAAATATAACATGTATTTATTTGTAACATCCTGACATCAGCTTTCAGATCAAAAACCTGGCAAATACTGAAAAGGAGATGTTGACATTTGAGGGGTTTAGGATGCACTAGTTTGATAGTTTCTCTCTGACAGGTTGCAGATGTTTATTTACCGATCATTTGCACTGAAAGAATATGTGAAAATTGCATTTGAGAGCAGAGCATTAGACACAGCAGATACACAGTGGTCCCCTCAAATACTCCTTCAATTAGTTTCTAGCATTATTGAACACTAAAATAATTGACAAAAACCAGACATAGCAGCTTCCTAATAGCTAAGCCTCTTTTAATATAGACTTCTTTACCTTCAGTCTTAAAGGCAAAGTATTAGTACTTCCTATAGATTTGCAATAATATACTTACCCACACATGCTGACAGCAAGGACAAAACTGCTCTAGAAATGCTAATTCTGAAGATAACATTTACAAAATCATATCACAGATATGGAAGTACTAACTTGGAAGGACTTACCTGCATTTCAATTTGGATAATAACTCTCACTTATTATACATCTTTTAAATGAGATGACTGAACCTAATAGAGAGTCTGACATTAAGTACCATCGTAAACCAGAATTATGTACTGTATTGTGGGAGAGAATACTGCTCACAGCTTAAAGATAACTCTCCCGTTTGCTAATTAGACATTTTAACAAACAGAAGAAAATTATCTTTCCCAAGGAACAGAACAAAAGCCAAGGAGACAAGCTACTCACATTCCTTTAAGTCGTTGCCACATTTTCTCTGTATGTCCTCCTATTTGGTACTGTACAGAGGCGCTTTCCAGTTCCCGAGTTGTTTCTGTCGCTCGAGCCCCCATCGTTATTGTCCTACAGCGATACAGTTACAGTCAGGCTCAGCAGCAAGTAAAAGCAGTCCTCAGTCCACTACAAATTTCAGAAGATCCACGCATGTTAGACAGTAGCTGCTGTCATAGCAAAACACATCAGAATTACAACAGCTGAGGGACGATCCTGCCTGAATCGCTATTCACTTTGACAGACAAATCCACTCTTCCCCCCCAAGCACAGAGCAAGTACACACAGCTCCTCTGACCTCACGAGTCTAATCCATACGGGAGAGCCAGCTACTTATACTACTGACTGCTCAAGCTCCTTTCTCATGCACTTTTTCTGCTGTAGGAATACACACAGAAGCACAAAAGATTCCTTAAAATGGACTATAATTCATTGCCATGCAGGATAAATGTGAATGGCTTTAACAATCCAGAAGGAAAGAAAGGCTGGTTTCTGCTTTGCAGGTTGGAGAAACAGGCTGCAATAGGAAAGCAGATGGTAGATGCCAGTATCAGCCACATCACCCTACAAAAAGAGTCTATGTTCAAATGCCAGAGCTTTCCTCTCTCTAGTTGATCCTGAATTGTTTCTTACTGAATAAATATCTACCAGCCTGTCAATAAAAATATGACTGTGCAAATGCTAAGTCAGTAGCAAAGACACGTTTAAATCCCTGCAGAAGAGAAATCAGTGAGCGCTACAGGTTGTTATTGAAGGAATATGCTGTAGTGATGACTGTTCACCTTCTCCTAGCAACTCCACACAGTAGGTAACTGTCAATTTAACTGGTGGAAAATGCAGCAGCTGCAAGACAGCCCGCTCTGCGAACCCTCCGGGACAGCAGCATGTGTGTGTAAAATCTGATGCTGAACCGTGTGTGTCTGCCAGCAAAAAACAATTAAGGGCATACAAACAGCAAAAGGGTTGAGGACTAATCAGTACATGCAGCAGATTGCCTGCTCTGCCTTCCAAATGCAAACTTTAGAACCTATCTGTACAGCCAAAGCCAGGGCTTGGAGAGGGCAAAGGAGGGGATTTCCTTGCTGCTTGCTCAATCACAGACTTGGGTTTGCAGAGCACTGCTCCGCTCTGAAAATAGTACCTGTTTTGTCTGGTAAGTAAAAACCTTCATTTCTGAAACAGCAGCAGCCAAATAATCAAACAAGACTTTTCTCAGTGATCATATTTGTTTCAATCAGACTAAGAGCAGTGCAAGGAGCCAGAGGAGAGTGCCAAGAGAGAGTAAATGTGTCCGCTTTGTCAGCTACTGGCACCACTGCCAGTTGGGACAAGGAACTTTGGGTCCACACTGCAAAAGTGAGGATGAGTATCCTCAGATGGTGACAGGAAGGAGCCTAAGGGGGAAGGAGGAATATTCCAGTGTGGCTTTAACTAAACAGCTTTATCTGTGTTAAATTTTGCAATGAAGTGAGATAATGAGCATTCCTGTCTGATGCAACTGGCAGAAATGGAAATTACTAAGTAATCACTAAGCACTCAGGCTCTCACAGAAAAATAAAAAAGGGGTTCACAGCTTTGAAATAATCTTAACATTTCAGAATTTCCTAATCAAATTTCTTTCTCTATGGTACCTTTTATGCACATTATAGAGATAAATTACACCCTATGAGAGTTATAAACCAGTTTGAGTTGCATCTTTTGCACACTGATTCAGGTAGATAATTAAACAGTACATTTCATTTGCTTCCATGGATTTAAGACATACACAATTTTAAGCTGTTATTAATTTCCAGACTTTCACTGAATTCTCCCTGACTCAGACATTTAAGAGTCAGTCCCGTAAAATTCACTAATAATTTCTGAAAAAGAGTCACTGGATGAGTGAAATCACTACAAATTTTAGAACGGCATTAGAAGACAAAAAAGAAGAAATAAAAACATGTAGTTTCAAAAACTGTAAGGCGTTTATTTGGTCAAAGGCAGCAGTAGTACCTCTAAACCACTTAAAATGTTCCAAACTTTCCACTCCTGTTTTGCATGGAGTCCAACCAAAGTTTGTAAGAAAGAGTATAAATATCCTTCCATGGAATAATTAATAAGAACATCTCACACTAATTTGGGCTCTTCCCTGGGTTTTAACTGCCAAATATCTGAAGCAAAGCAAAGAAATTAAGTATTTATAGAAACCACATAAACCTCTAGAGACAGAGGAGAATTTTAAGGGCCTCATAAAGTATTTCCAGCTCTTGTTGTCCAATTCTACAATGAAAAAAAAAAGTGGTGCTCGCAAGCTGTTCTCTCTTCCTCAGAAGGCATTCAGTAGTTGAAGATACATTACTTCAATTTACTGGAAAAAACTGAAATGAGAAGGCAATATCTTTTTAGAAGGAAGAAAGGAAGGAAGGAAGGAAGGAAGGTGCAAACTGCCCAAACAGCATCCCTGTAAATGGAGATACACCTGCTAACATCACCAGAACTCCACAAAGGAAAACTGAAAAACCTCTGCTCCCTGAAGGACCCTGCCACTACAACAATGGAAATTGCGACAGCAAAAGCACCCGGCATGGCTTAAGCAAAAGACAAATACAGCAGCCTTTGCTCCAAAGGTTTATCCTGACAATCAGTACAGCAAACCACCAGAGAAGACACCAAAGGATGAAACTGTTTCTCTGAAAATGAAAGAAAGAGCAGGAAACAAAAAGATACATAAAGCATTTGAAAATCAAGAAATTTGCCAGAACATGTCCTGTAGTTCCCTAGGGAGACAGAAACAAACCATCTAAAACAAAAGAACAACTTTTAAGTTATCCGGAAAGCACAAGCAAAAAGCCCTCGTGGAAACACTGGGAGAGACCTTTCCTCCCTTTAGCTTCTGTGAATAATGCTCAGAGAATGAAGCAGCTGAGCCTCCATCCTTCCTCTGGCTCAGTGGAGAGCAGGCACAAGGCTGAGAACAACAGAGCCAAGGCAGAGCCCTCACAGCTCTGGCTGCAAGAGGTGACCCAGGGCCCAAAGGACAGGAGTGTGCTGCTGGGACACAGCAGCCACACGATGCAGCCAGTACAGAGCAATGAGGGGGCAAATAATAGAGCGGTGGAATTACAGCCCACCCGACCTGCTCAGAAATACTCTCCTCTGTCCCTGTAGTACAAGCAGCTCAAAAGAAGATACAGAACACTAAACTGTGAGCAGCTACTTTAGAAAGCAAGGGAAATCAAGAGGGCTAGCATCTGAAAAGAAAAATTTTCCTTCACACTTTTGTTCTTTTCGTTTCCTGTTCTTGAACTAGTCTCCTGTTCTTGCCCTACCTAACCCATTATTTGTGCTACAGTCCCAGCAAGTTGTTGTTACAGTCCATCTTCCTCCAAAAAAAAAAAAAAAGAAAGGGTTTTTTGCCCTTTGTCCACAGTTTCTCTTCTTTTTAGATTTCAGCTTAAAATTTCCACACTAAAGTCAACACACACTTCTATTAGCCCATATGGAGATACATTAAAACAGGAATAATTAACTTCTTCACCCTTAATTATGGTGATAATAAAACTCTCCCAGTGACACTTAATCCTCAGATAAGAAGGTACACTTAATGAAAATTTAAACTAAGATCCTTTTCTTTCATCTAGAAGTAATTCAGTCCAGTAGTAATATCAATGCAAAGAAATAATTTTAAAATATATGCACCGGTAAAGAAATCAGGATGCCTTTTCAATATTGACTACTAACAGACCTTTACATGGTAAAATCACACAATTGTAATGGAAACAACTTACCCTGAAACTGGAAAAATCCTGCAGCTATATCAGTTAATTAGCTATAAGAAGAGGAAAGGGATCACGCAGGTTTTGATGAGGAGAATAAGGGCTTTATTTTAAAGAGGTCCTCTGCTCCTGAAGGGAAATTAAATATGCTGTTTTGTTTGAAATTAATCTTCAAAACATATAATTCATGACACATGGAAAGTAAGGAAGTATCAAGAGACCTGCAGGGTGACTTGTCAAACCAATACCCATGCCTCCAAACGTGACAACACAAACCTCCCTGCGGTAGAACCCCAGGAGAGTCATGAACCAATTAAGAATTCTGAAAACATAAAGAAAACAAAAAACAAATCCTCAAAAAGATAAGACAAATTTATTGTAATTAGTGACAGCAGGTATTAGATTTGCATGCTGTATGTCCTCCCCACTCTACCAAGCACTAATACACATTTAATTTTAAGCAGATAAAGCATTGCATTTATTTGCTGGGGAAGACAGGGTTTAACAGCATTGTCAATAACAGACTTAAACCTCTGAAGAACTGCCTGCCAGTGGACTCAAGGGCTACATGGTGCTTTGTGAACATAACCTAAGAGAGCAGAGAGATCACATCACTCAAATTCCACCCTAGCAGAAAAGGAATGGTTTGCTGGTCAGTGTTCCCCATGCCTCCTTTTGCCCCCCCCATTCTCTATTATATTTTCATTTGTAATATGCAATCCTCTTTTGCACAAGCAGAGTTTCCAGCTCGCTTGCAATGCAAATATCTGAATTATTAATCAATAGGAAGCACAGCAGAGGAAGAAGAAATATTTGGCCTTATTAAAGTTCATGGACTTTATTTAAATACATAGATCTCCAGCAATCTGGCAATGGCAAAATATTGATGTTACAATAATCTTGGATTTTCAGATTCTCCACAGAATATATTAACAAAATTAGTACAGTTACATAATTGAGGAATAGCAACTCTAAAAAGTTATGCATATGGTCTACACAATGTATTGGCATTGACTCAATTAAGTAGGAAAAAGAGCTGGGATTGATGTATTAACAGTGCTTACTTAGATGACCTATATAGGGAGACAAAACAGGGAACATTTTCCCCCCCTTTTTTTTTTACTTTAGTATTTTTTGCTGCATCTGATTTACTGTATTTCAGGCTTGTTTATATAATCACTAAAATATGTATATTCATTTATGGGTCCTTCAAGTACCAACTTTAAGTCTAGCAAGGAGAAAAAGAACCTTTTGTTTGTTTGCACTATGTGCATGGTCCATCATATTGGTAATGAACACGGTGTCAGATTTATCAAAGTTTTAAGCCAACTAAAAACAAAAACAAATACCCACTAAGGCTTGCAAGCAATTTAGCTAAAATCCTCAGGGCACAAATAGATATATATCATTTGCAAACCTACCTATGACACATTAAGACCTTATGAGATTTGACTGTTCAATACTGCCCCTTACTAGAAGCAACCAGCATCAAAGGTGTGTCACAACTGTGTGAGTGTTCATAGACCAATCCAGTGCCAAGCCAGGTTGATTGAGGTCGATGTCTGAAATCTGCACCCACACTGGACCTCACTGCAGTCCACAGAATTCCGATGCCCAGGTGCCCTGCTGAGCAAATCTATCTTTAAGTTCACTTTGAATATGATCTTACACTCAAGTTGGAATCATGGAATCATTCACTTAATTCAGTGAATCAGACAATCTGACAAATTCTAGGAGATGGAGAGATAGCGAAAAATGACTAATTGCCAAGATACATAATACATGAGAGATGTGGTGTGGATAATCCGAATAAAAGGAACTGCAGATGAAAATTTGCTACTGCATCATAAGTAGAAATGCAGAATGAGATAGTGTGTCTTGAGCAGCTGGGCCTGGAAAGAGGTTGTAGAACCAAAGTTTGAAAACAGACAGCAGTCAATCAAGAAGAAACCAAACATCCAGTAGAAAGTGTGTTCCATGTCAGAGAATGAAATGAAGCAAGAGAGTGGTTTAAGGCAGGGTGATTAAACAACTTGACCTGCTTTGTAAGACAGATACTCAGTTGGCCTTTACATCTTTCTCCAGGTATGTTTAAACTGGTCAGCAGGAATTCACTGGCAATTTAAACTAAAAGATAACTGTTTCATACACAGGGAAAAAAACAGACGTAGAACGAGCAAAGAATGGTAGGTACAAAACAGTTTTGAGACTTTCTTCAGTTCTACTTCCCCTTAAAAGTGACTCTTTTATAATTTTTTTGTATTTAATTGTAGTACTTCAGGAAAGAAAAGATCACTAGAGAGAACCATGACAATTGGATTAAACTTTCTGAAAACAGCAATTGCACATAGCTCACACAGTGTCAGAGGGCAATCAGCACAGCTGAAGAAAATAGAGATGACAGATTTTTTTAAGGCTTAGTGACTTGTAACTTCTTTATTTGGAAAGAATTGGCAACCAGTATTGAAAAGCTTCAATTGAAATTGAGGAGTAACATGAAACAAACACTTTTATGAACTCCTTAGGAAACAATTTAGCTACAAAACTAATATACTTAGTTTTGCAGAGAAGAAACTGATCTAGAACTGCCATCAGCATTGAAATAAGAGGGATTGAAATTGCCACAGAGAATGACAAGGATGATGATGTATCTCATAAAAACATGAGACTGATACCTTACAACGTCAAAAAGGCAAGACTGCCCCCACAGTGAAGAATAGTTGTAGAATAAATACAGATGTTCCAGACTAATTGTGCTCCTTTTATCAGAGGCCACTGCCTATTTTATCAAATTTCAGATGTATTCAATTAATCCTTTAGGAGGTGTTATACTTCTGATAATCACATACAGAAGAGAAAGCGGTAAGGTAAAAAGTCATTTGAACACAAAAGCTAACTAGTTAACTATGAAAAACTCTGATTGCCAAATAATTGGTATTTGCATATAACTAGAGAAAGAAAGACTATGGAACACCAAACAATAGGAAATGGGAAATCTAGATATGACAAAGCATTTGCCAGTTTATCCCACTGAACTACATCAGCTATAAAAAAAATAACTAATCCATGGTGGAAAGATGTGCAGATATAGAACAACATGGAGTCAATTCAGCTCATCATTGTCCAAAAGAGGTTTTTCAAACAACCATTTTGAGCTACTCCACAAAGAAAACAAGAAAATCATTTCCTTTTGCTAAACATTACTTACACAAGGACCACAGCAACAAGAAAATGTTTCATGATATTTATAAAATATTATAACTGAGCAGATGCCAGCAGGGAAAAAAAGTCTCTTCATCTCAAACTAAAGAGATAAACTTGGGAATCTACCCTGACTATAGCTATTTTTACTTTACAGAAACTTTTCACTTGTAGCTGTCCCAAAGAGGTGGAATGAAATCATCCCACCCCACACAGGATTCCTTCAAAACCTTAATTACAGATCAAAGCTTTTGGGACAGAATGTCAGACACTCTCTGTGAGACAAAGCTGCATCATAACCCCAAGTATTGCCTGTACTTTTGGTGCAGTTCTGTATGTGTTGGAATATGCACAAAAATACCTCATTCCAAATTAGTCTGTTCAAACCACCACACTTCAGAGCACTCCTACAGAATTTGAAATCTAAGGGCAGCCAGAAAGGCCTTTTCTGAACACATTCTGAATTTTAACCTTAATTTCAGCAAGATTTTTTCCATGTTTTGGCTTTTAAACACCTTAAAGTTGAGTGGAGTATTAAACTGATGGGGAAAACTGGCAGCCCAAGGATTTTTTTTTCTTTCATTTGGCATACCAAAAACCTTCCCAGCACCTAAATTACAACATACTGGTCCCTCAAATTTGGAAAACACTGATTGGTCCCTGTGGTCGATTCTAAACTGAAATCTGCTTTTTGTTGCAGTATCAGAAGATAGGTTTATTCCTAAACTCTGATCAGCCATTACAGAGTTTAAAATCTGTCTGAATCATTGCTGTATTATTCATAGAATTTTAGAAATTATGCTTTTCTATAGTTATACAACTACGTTTTTAGTGAAAGACTATATTTCATAGAGAAAATCATTTTGCAAAAAACATTAGATATATTCAAAAAATTTGAATTGCATTTTTTGAAGATAGAAGTATACTAGTGAATGTAACTGAAGCTAAACAATGCAGTTTCATGAAAAAAAATACTGACTTAGATTTTTAGGAGGAAGCCTAAACCTCTCAAATTACAAAGTGTTCCTTTTCTGTCAACAGTGCTGGTATTTAAAAATCACATAGTTCAGGAGTGAGCCTGTCACTGGGACAATTGCAAGCAGTTTGTGAGCCCTCATGACATTTCAAAAGGCAAGTATCTGACCTGGCTGTGCTTGGTGACACAGGACTCTGAGCAGCACCTCCCAGCTGGGGAAAGGGTTATTCCTTCTCCCATTCAACCAACAAGTAAAGGAGCTCTCCACAAACCCTGCCTTCTACATACAGAAGAGCACACAGGCAGGGGTAAAAAGGTTACAGTGCCAACTCACTCTCAGGGGAAATGAATCCACTGCTGGGGTCAAAACGTAAGCTGCAGCAGAGACAAAGCAGGGGGGGAAAAAATCCCCTCTGCTGATGTCCAATGCTACAAACTTGGTCAAGTGCTGTGCAAATGGTGTGGTCAGAGTAAAATCTTCTCACCACAAACTTTGCTGTGCTGTGGCATCTTTCCAAACCAGTTAAAACTTTACCAAGCTCTGTGACTAATGAGTTCTGAAGAAAAAAAAGCTTTTGGGGCTAGAGAGGCTGATTGCTCAAGAGAGTTGCTAAACCTAGCAGATGTTTACACAATTTTTATGTACACAGGAACGTTTTTTTAATATAACTTTCCCTGTCTCTTGGAAATCTTAATAAAGAAGAGCAGAGAAATTAAGCAGTAGTGGATAACAATTTCTAAGACAGTTTTAATATATTCTCACCTTGTATAAAAAAGCAGCTAGAAGTTATCTGAGAACTTTCTACCTGATGTTCTGAATTTTATAACTACCTTGTGTTTGTGTGGGCAGTTATATTAAACCATGAGGTAAGCAGAAGAAAAACAGATAAACAAGAACAAATATAGGCTGTTCAAGTGCTACAACAAGTACACAAGACAAAAAAGTAGCAGTGCAAGTATATGAACAGAACAAGACAAAGATTTCACCTTATACTTGTCTTCAGATGTCAGACAACATTGTTTCTGCTTTTCTAAGAGAGTAAAACAGTATTCATATTCATTCTGAGATCCAAGAGATTAATTACATTAGGAAACCTAACAAACATTTTTCTAGCATCAGCAACATACTGCTTGATATTTTTCACACCAGAAAGTACCATTATGTCTAATTTTTTTATGAAATAATAGCTCAGTCACAAAGACCTTTGCATAATGGAAAGTCTAGAGAGAGAAAGATACTCCAGTAGGATAAAGGCTACCTTTGTACTTCCTTATTTCAGCATACACCAGAGGATCCTCACCTGTCAAGAAAAAAGGGACTAAAGCTACATAGGTGCAACCTAGCCAGCCTGGGTTTCTGCAAGAATGCCAAACCTATTCCCCTTGCCTTATCTGACTAGTCTCAGCCAAGAAATTCTCACAGTATTGGGATGGCTGTTAGCACTGGTGAAAGAAAAGTGCACACAGAGGTGAAGGTATGATCTGGAAAAGTGGAAAAGAAGGGATGGTAAAGATTTCCAAGTATCTTCTGTGGAAAGCATCTAAAAATAATAGAAAGGAGCACTTTACTTTCCAAGTCTCTAAACCTCCCAGCACACACTGTGGGAGTGAAGCACTTACTTACTGTAGAGAGATAAAGGGAAGGAATCCCTTAAGCAATTTGGACATAAGTGAATCCATGAGATTGGAGGCATCCAAAGGTGTTGAAGGAGCCAGACAAGGTCCTTGTGAAGCTGTTCTCTATCATCTAAGAAATACTAAGGGAACTGGGGGGCCCAGAGTAGAGGAGGCCCAAGGGAGCCCTTATAGCTCCCCAGCTACAGCTACAGGCACCTAGCCAAAGGATAGAGAGGAGAGGGAGGCAGGTAAGTCTCAAAGATGCACATGTATAAGACAAGAGGTAATGGGCAAGCAGAAACATGAGAAATTCCAGCATTTGGGTGAAGAATTCACCCCTGGAAAATCCAGAGAGGGGCTGTGGAATTGCCATCCTAGGAGCATTCAAGGCTCAGCTGGGCACATCCCCAAGTACCTTTATCACGTTTGACTACAAGACCTGAAGAGTTCCCTTCTAATTAAAACTGGGGCTCTAGGATTCTAACATACAGCAAAGTATTGCCACCGTGGAGAAAGCTTACTCCAGTAAATTAGGACTTTTCATTTCCAATTACTTGAAATTGGAACACTTCACATTGTTTCCAGCGGCAGGATATAGACAATGTAATTTACCTGCAGAATTCATTGCTGCAGGATGCAATTGATTTAATTATGTTATTAAGATTTTTAGCAGATTAAGTAAAAAAAAAAATTACAATTGTTATTAATGTGACATTGGATACAAATAAAAAGGCTCACAATTCTCGGGCTGTAGTCAGACCATAAGCACATCACCAGATAGAACAAAAGTAAAATTATCTTGTTACATTAATACAAAATCCTGGCCAGGTATATCTAATACACAATACTATCAGAGACAGAAAATTGAATTATTTACCCATTTTCCTACAGGTTACATACTGGTTTTAATGTTAAAGGATTTCAAGAATTATTTTGTATATTTGATTTTTCAGAATACATAACAGACAATACTGTACATCAGTAATTACTTCTCTACCTTTCCCTTTACACATTCCTCCATAACACAAAACAACAACTATGACAGTATTCAAAAGACTGATAATATAAAACAACTATGACAGTATTCAAAAGACTGATAAAATATTGAATATTTTACTACTTACAAATTATTGTTGAAATGTGCCTACTAAAATTGATGTTTTTGTATGTAGAGGTACTGCAAAATAAATTTAAAATTTAATATTCAATACCCCAAAATATTCAGCTCAAACAAAGGCTGAAAACATTAAAAGGCAAAAGCCTGGAAGAATTATCTGCTTTGTTTTAAAAACACAATTAAAATGAAGAGACGTTAGCAAATTTAATCTGCTATAGCTGACATCATTCCTGGGCATTGATTCAAACTGGAAATTTAATTTCAATGAAGCTTTAGTAAAAGTAATGCCTTCTGCAGATTCTGACCCATCTGACTGAACTTATCTACTGATGACAATAAAAACCAAACTTAACTAAAAACTTAACCAAATATGGTTTCTATAAACAGTTTGAAGGATAGACAAAATATACCTTAAACCGGCTTGGGACAACATTCTATTGGATGTTACCTACTATTAGCATTGTTTGTGCCCCTCCAAGTATCAGCATAGACTTCAAAGTTCTTTGGAAGGCCTTTTTTTCTTTTTTTAGATAGACACTTGCTTTGTGTCAAAATTTCATGACTTGTGATATATTACTGAGGTGAAAATGTACTTACTGCTGAAGAGAGATGTATGACACAATAAGAAAGGCAGAGAAATAGAGAAAGAAATTCCAAGCTGAGGAAGTTCTCTGCCAAGACCTACAGCCATGACCTTTGGCAACATTTTAAATTTGTGACAACTCTAAAAGAAAGATTAATCACTTATCACATCAATATAGTAACTTTTTACACAAAACTCTGCCTTCAAAATAAGTATGATTATATAAAAACTATTTACTACTTTTTATGGTAGATATCAAAGTATACCTAGTTTATATCCCTGTTACTGACTCTCCAAAATTGGCAGGAAATTGCATGAGTTGAAGTTTTCTTGGGAAATCTTAGGTTCCAAATTCACTCAGCAAAATTATCTGGAAGTACATTTGGCAGAAGCTTCTATAATATCACAAAAGACCACACTCAAAGTTGTTGGGGATTGACACAGCTCCAGTCACATATATTTGCATATGCAAAAATCACTACTTGCATTAAAAAAAAAAGCATTTCTTCCTACAGACTGATATTTAGCCAAATCAATTAAATACTAACTTACATAACAGCTCATTAATCCTCATTAGTGTACATTTGTATAGTTCCTATGATATCTACTTGTAAGCATCTGAAAGGGTAAATACTTTTCACTTATAATGAAATATACACATGCTCTATTATTTCCCTTTTTTAAAAAATTACAGCATTTAAAAACATGCCATAAAAGTGCCAAGCACATAATACTAAAATCTTTCTCCATTCAGTTCCTCAGCTGAAGGGGGGTGGGGCAGGAGGATATTTCTTAAGAGAAGGGGAGCAAAAAGAAGATAAAATATGCACAGTTTTTCATCTCCTGAGGAAATCATGAAAGTTAGGAAGATAACTGAGATTAAGTTTCAAAACCAAGCCTGATCTGCTGGCCCAGAGCTGTTTTATAAAGCTGGCTACAGTCTTTGCTGAATGCAAACAACCAGCAGCAAGTCGTCTTCCAAATTACTTTATCAGACATCAAATCCCAGCCATATCAGACATGAAACAAACTACTTCCTTTAAAAGTCGTGGATTCAGAGCTGTAAGGACTTGAAATGATGATGGCACCCACCTTTTAAGGGCTTGCCAGATGGGGGTTTCTTGGCAGCTTGGAGGCACGTGCAGCAGCCTTGGCTGGCATGAGGAAAGGCAGGGGCAGCAGGCAGGGGACACAGTGGTAGCCCATAAAGGGAGCAGTTAAGAAAAGCCAGTAGGGATAACCTCAGCCTATTTGTAATTCACTGCTTCTTTGTGCATCTGGTAAGACAGATCAGGATAGAGAGTTAGTGACAATCACATAATTTTAAAACCTTTTCTAGCACTTTTTTGTATCACCCATTGTAGGTGAAAGCTTTTTATTCTAACGTGAATCTTTGGAGATGTGAAATACTTGGTATCACAGTCTATCTCAAGCTCAGGAAAAAGTAATAGATTACAGCATGTGATAAAAGGGCTGTGTTTCTCACACAAAATTATGCAGAAGAGAAGAAATGAAGACCAACTTTCACTCTGTGCCCTATAAAGTAACCTAGCACCAGGCCAAGGGCATCAAGGGCTGTGCCAACAAAATTATGCTTGGCACTAAGTTTCAAACAAATGCAGCCTTTAATTAAAAAAACCCAAATATTTTGTCCTGTGGAATCCATTTAGCCCAGAATTTCTGATTGTCCCTATTCTCTATATGCTTTTAATAGCATATAGTATATAATAAAGCATATAGCATATAATAGCATATAATAAAGTATCTGGTGGATTAAACTGAGTATCTTTGCTAAAAAAACTAAAAGTATGTAGAATCTCTCCGTAGAGAAGATACATTTAATACCCATTTGTAATGCAATAAAAGTGATAAGGGAAAAAACCCTGTAAGGTTTATGTTTGAAATTCTTCCTGCAAATTCAGCATAAGTAAAAGTAGACATAATCCAAAAATCACTGTAAGCCAATGGCACCCCAAAGGATGCTGCAAAAGATTTACAGAGGTGCTGGAAAACTCCAATTGAAAAGAAACAAAACAAAAATAAACTGATACTGACAAAGAAAACAAACAACAGGAGACAAAACCAAAACATTCATCACTCCAATCACATTAACGCAGATATTATTTTACCCCAAAAAACTGTCTTCAAAAAGTAAAAGAAAACTTGTTTTTAAAATCTGAAAATTTAAAATCCAAAAAAGCCCATGGAATTTAAGTCTAAAAAGAATTTTCCAATGAAGAATTTGTATGCTCTAAATAACGAGTTTCTAATCAAACAGATCATTTTTTAAAAGCAAGAACATCAAAAATAATAACAAACAAACTGAAACTTCAAAGAAATTAGATCTTCGCATTTTATCCTCCTACTCATTTGATTTTTGTCCTTCTTATATAAGTGCATTAAGAATTTAATTATATAAAAACCAGTTATTTGGTCCCAAGCCAAGAATCCATTTTCCGAACAAAAACTGTAAAC
Source organism: Hylia prasina (assembly GCA_013397195.1). Lineage (NCBI taxonomy): Eukaryota > Metazoa > Chordata > Aves > Passeriformes > Sylviidae > Hylia > Hylia prasina. The sequence continues at coordinate 554,683 of VYXD01014534.1, read as the reverse complement.
AGGAGAATAAATTTGAGAAAACATATTTCAGGTTTTCCACCAGCTGATAAAACATGTTGGAAACTCGCAAGAATTACAAACTGAAGCTTAGAAAAGCAAATAATGAAAAGCATAAATGTGGTCCCAGTTCAGTGTAAGGCAGAGCATACTCTGAAATCCATTACTGTCCATATGAAGATGCCAGCACGGACAAATATCAACTGGTTGTCAGAACTGCAGACCTGCAAACACAGCAAGGCAGCTTTGCCTGCAGTGGGCAAATTGTGGTGGATATTCCAGGAGACTCAGGATTCAGAGTGTTTGTTCATGGAGCTACCAGAGCCTGCTGTGGGCAGCAATGGCCACTGGCTGCTCCTGCATGGATGTGCACAGGGACACAAAGGGGCTGGGACACATCATGCTGATGCCACGTGCTGGAGGCAGCCAGGGCTTGTGCTGGCATTCTTGTAACAGTATCATGGGTGTTATTACTATCTAATTAATACGTTGCAAAATTAGAAAGTAGACATTCTTTAGAGTTGCTGATGTGGCTTTTTAATTGTCTCTAAATCTGAAGGAGCTGTATTTTCACAATGGGAGAAATCAGGTTCTTCATGTGCCACTTTATGAACTTCGATTATTAAGCACTCAAAGGCAGCTGCCAGAGTTTCACAGAAATACAGACACAGATACTCTTATAGGGCTGGGTGCTCTATGACAGACACTGTACAAGAGAGTGAACCTGAAGCTAACTTGGGAGTTTCTTCAGTTAGCATAGAACAAAAAATATTTCTTAAAACTTTGCTATATAGAAAATGCAACATATACATTCAGCTTCTTAAAGTTCCTATATAAAAAAAAAAAAGTTTTATGTTAGTACAAGTCATCGCAAGCCAGCTCCTTAGCTAAATCTTTGATTGTGAGAATTATTAATAAAATCTCACCAATTTTAGGTATCACTGAAGGTGCTTTGTGCTTCTGAGAGCCATTCAAATTAGACCCTACATTCTGCTTTTTTTCTATATATAAATAAATAGATCATCTTTTTGTCACATATAATTTAAAAGTGGGAAGGAACACGGAGAAGAATCCTTGGAACAAAATTACAGTAAAGCATGGAATATATTCTATGTACCTTTATCCCAAAGACAACCTTTGAGATTTAAAGCTATTAAATCAAATGTTTTCTAGCATAGCAATGGGACACTGATATTCCAGTTTATTTTAGTCCAGAGCTGCCAGTCATTCCTTATCTGCAGTCTCATTTACATGATTCAATACAGTCTCCATATTTTCCAAATACTAATGTTGCAATACAAAAGTTCTGTAAACTTGGCCTTTTCAACAGCAAACGCATCGTATTCAAAATGTTCCTAGATGTAACTTCTCCCTTATTTAGTCTTCAGTGAAGACCACAGATGGGAATAACATTTGCCTACACTTTATTGCAGAGCATACTATTTAATAATCAACGTGTTGGCACACTGTTCATTTTGTCTTAAAATAAGTAGCTTTTAAAAGAAGTAAGTTCCAGGGGATAAAATTCCAAGAGGCTTCTTTTTCCTTTAAAGACAGCATAAAGTTCACTGAACATGCAGATGAAAATCCTAAAAGACTTTACAGCAGTTCCAGCAAAGGATATACAGGAACTCACCGGTACCAGCACATTAAAGTTGTAATGTCCTTCTGACTAGTTAACACTGTTAAAGTTTAATGAGAGGAGACATTTAACACTCATTTGACAATTTAAAAGGGAACAAAGTGATGCTAAGTGATCACCAAGTGTTGATACAATTCTGTAAGAAATGACAGTCAGGGACAAGAAACCACCCATGTGTTATTTTCTTTGTACATAGTACATGGAAACATGAGTTGAACACCCTCTCCCTGCTATAACTATTTAACTGCAAAGCTAAGATGAACTTCTCTTCCAAACAAAACATTAGATATTGTGTTGACCAGCAAAAGTAATTTGGTAACATTTTAATACTGTCCAAGAAAGGCAATCTGACAAAGGAAATAAAGTCTAAAATAATAAACAGCTGCAGAGAGTAAAACTTGACTTAAGCAAGGTGGCACATATAATAAAATACATCCTATGTTAAAGTCATTTGTATATTCCATATTCTCTGTCAGCTAGTTGCAGAACACTCCCTGTATTACACAAACCCAAATGTATCATTTTGAATGACATGGATGTAATGGGGCATTAATGTTTCATAATGTTGGATTGTGTGTTGTTTTCTGCATGATCACCTATTTATTTAAATTGGTGCAAGCCTTGGAATCCTACGAGCTCCTGAGCTGGAAGGGGCCCACAAGGTTGATGCAGTCCAGCTCCTGCCTTCTGTAAATACAAACCCCAATCCCCTGTTACAATTGCATGCACTCCATCACTGCAAAACTACTTGTAATCTGCAAAAATATAATTTTTCTGGTAATTGTTAAATGTACACAAAGGCATGTTCAGCCCAAGTCCATTTTTTAAGTACATTTTTTATTTTGATGTACTGTATACGATGATAAAATTTATTAATTTCAGATTATTCAGTCTATCACATATCCATTCAAGCCATGCATACTTCACTAAAGAATTCATTCTGGCACACAGAGACTGGGCATAAGGACAACTCTGTGAATGTTAAGCCTGTGATGAAAATTTAAAATAATTCCTGTCTCTACTTGACAGAACATGAAAGAGTATCCCTCTTTCTTCTTAATAACTTTTTTGAATATTCAAGTCAAGTGATTTTGTAAGAAAACTGATTTTGTAACCATTTGTCTCCACAGACATCAGCCATGCAAATAACACTACAAGTTTAACCGTTCTTATGCTGATATTTCTGTATCTATCTTCCATTGATAAAAAGATGCTTTATAAAAGAATTTCAGTGTTCTCCTTCCAAACCACAAATAGGATTTATTAGCTTCACACATTTATTAATGACATGTCACATCTTATAGTTTGTTCTGAATTACATGAATACAAAAGGAAATATACTGAAGGTTCTAATGAAGGAGTTTAATGTTGGAGCAACACTGAGTAAGAGCTAAGAGCAGCAAACTGGCTTTTTTTTTTTTTTTACAAAAGGTATCTTAAAGTATGGCTTTGGCAGATGAAAATTCAGTGTCACTTACCAGTATCACACTAACTGTACAGTTATAAACTACTCTACTTCAGATGCAAATTCATACACACAGGAGTTTTTTAAATACTTTGTTGAATAGATGTGATCCTAAGAATATGTTCTGACAACTGTTTTATAAAATCTCCTTTATACTCGCTGATATAGAGACCTGAACTTGGAATTGCTGTGATTCATTTTTCTGAAAGGAATATATTACAATATTATATTAAATTATACTCAGTAAGTTGGTCATATCTGCTAGATTTAAAAGAAAAAAGTACAGCTTTATTTGCAGTTGGTTTTATTTATATATTGAGGATGTAACTTTTCCTAGAACCTTAGTAATATTCTGGTCTCCGAACACAATTTGTTACAGAAATACAATTAATTTACCAGGGAGCTTTTTTAAGATAAATCCAAAATACTTCATCTTTTAATTTTTACATGTTACCAGTGATGTCATTTTCACAGAGAAATGTATTTAATAATGGGCACAGTGGAATTAAGTGTTACCCTAAGCACACCCACCTAAGAATCTGGAAGAGGATTTATTTTTGTCATACCCTGCCTGTATGGCCTTGCCTAATTCAGTCTCCCCATGCCTGAGACTTCCCTTCAGTAAGCAAAGACGAAGCATGTGTTCCATCACAGGTTTGCTGGTGTAACATTTAACATTTTTATCCCTTCCTTGGCAAGTTTCTTAAAGAGGGAGAGGGAAATCAGGATGCCAAAACAACCAGAAAAGGAATTTTTCCAACTATCTGGTATGCATAACATCTGGAGGGGGTTTGTTGCTGTTTTTCAGTTTCTTGGGTGGGGGGGGGGATTTTTTTGGGGGGTGCAGAGGGGATTGTTTGTTTCTTGGTTTCTCTGGGTTTTTTTCAATCCACAGTGCTAGAAATCTAAAGACCCTCTATGTTCAGATTGTTCCAAGTTTTTCCAAGTTCCTGTCTCACTCACTGTAATTCAATCTATGTCCCTCCAAGGGAATCCCACAGCAAATCCAATCCAGCATTGTCTGGAACATCCAGACACATTTGCAGACATTTGACTTTCCAAGCTGCACGCATGGTATAGCTCACATGGATGATCTGGAAACACTCCTGCAAACTCTCGTCATAGCTGGAAGTGAATGGAAACAAAACAAATCCTTCTCAAGATAAACTGTGCTGTACCATCTGCTAAGGAGCACTTTGCTCTTCATGGCTAGTTTAAAACACTGTGTAGTCCTTTAAAAAGACTTTTGTAGATGACATTATATCACTTTATATTGCCTTTGTATTCATGTTTTGCAAACTCAGCTGCCCATAAATTCTAAAATAATACTTGTCTGAACAAATATTTTAATTTGTGTAAACAGTTCTTTTGAGAGAAGTGAAAAGGTGTACATCCAGCTAGGACTATTGAGATGCCCTTGGATTCCTAACTAAGCTCAGTTTCTTTTCAAGTAAATAAACATTCATAGTCCATCACTGCAATAACAGTTTTAAAATATCTCAAGTTTTATGCCTTACATGGGCCTCTAAAAAATATCAAAACATTCAACAGTTCAGGCATTTATACTCTGGCAATTAATATTGCAATTATATTGCTTTGTATCTTAATGTATTATGCATCTCAAATATACCTTGAGACATATCTTAGATGTTTATTTTTGTATTCCTGTTTTAGTTTTCTGTGTTACATCACATTTTCTTTTTCTTTCATCTACTTTTTTGTTCCCCACTAACTGATCCACTGCTGTTACAAGCAGGTCTAGGCCAGGTCAAATTAAGGACCACAAAACTCTAAGTAAACATTCAGATTCTGTTTACAAGATGGATCCAAGCAAAAGCTCTCAAGGTTGACTCTTACAAGAGGTATTTTACTTCAAGAGGTTTTTTTTTCCCCCGAGGCAGAGAACAGGCAAGTATGAGCTTTAAATGAAAACCAAATTTTGCAATGAGCCTAAAGGGACGCAGTTGCAGCAGAGCTCCTGTAGCCTCTCCTGCCATCAGCAAAGGCTGGTTTCACAAGGAGCACGAGGAGTTCTGCTACTGCACTGCTCCTGCACCTCGTTACAGCTCCCAGCATACTCAAATGCTTTCATTGGCCCCTGAGGAACAGTATTTTACTGAAAAAAAGAACTCCAAAACCATTGAAAAGCTGTTCCCCTCTGCTCTCTTTACCAAGGATTATCCACTGCACTATGGGCTCCCTCCCACCTCAGCCTAAATAAACCTCTCCCCCTTTTAATATTTCATGTCACCCAAAGCTGCCAGATATAGCTGGACCATGAAGTGCACATTCTGAAAAACTCCATTCTATTGCCTTTATCCAAAATCTTTGGAAATATTTTTATTTACCATTAAAAGAATGCAGAAGTTTCCTGTGTTCGCCGTGACAAAAGCAAAAGACCTACCAATGCTTTGAGCACATCAAATAACTTCTAGGAGTCAAGAAGCTGAGAGAAAAAGACATCTTAAAGACTAGAATTTTTAATGTCAGAAATCCTAAAATTGTCATTAGTTGGCCAACACCTTTAGCTGGAAAAAAAAATGGGAAAGAGAGAATACATTCATGGTTCCTTGACTCTACAGCAAGAAGCCAGGCAAGAAGACAATGCCACCTAAAGGCTCTCCAAAAGAGTGAAAGCATTGGCAAATTTGGTGCAAATACTGTTTATTATCCTCATGTTGAAATTTTAATTTCTTTTAGAGTTAATCTAGAGGCAATCAATTAATAATTAACATTATTTAAATCACCTCTTGGGACATCTCAATTAAGACAGCAATTCACAAAAACATCAAGAAAAATTAAACAGATGCAGTAATCAGCATAAAGATAATTTTCTAAAACAATATTTGATTGGCATGCAGTTAAAATGTTAGGATCCTACATGTCACATATTGCTACAGTCCTTTCCACACCAGCAATGCCCTGAGTTTTGCTCTGAAGACAGCTGCTATCATTTCTAAGGCTATCTAATCATTTTCCTTCAACATTCCTCAGATGTAAAAGCTATTTTCCACACTTTGTTTCCATAGATACAGCGATTTTTTTTATTAATCAGAGTGATAGCCTGCAAATTGCTAAGCAAACACATCATCAGCAAGCAGTTAACATTCCAAGCTGTGTCTTTTCAAAGAGGGTCCCACTCTGATCACATTTAATGTTGGATGATTAAGGCAGAGTGGAAATGGACAACGTGATATTTTCTTAATGGAGATTTTAACACTGTGGTTCAAGAAAGAAACCTGGGTCAGTTAGCACTTAATGCTAACAGTTATAGAGCATAGTGAGAAAAACAATCAGTTGCTGCTTCAGGGAGGAAAAATCCCTGTCAAGGAGACGAAATTAAAGCACCATTTCATCCAAGTATTTGACTAAATTGAATTTTAATCCAGGAAAGCTAAACAGATAAACCAAATATCAGAGAGGAAACAGAGTTCTCAATCTATTGAGTTAAACTAAAGAAGTCTGGAAACATGCATCCAAAGGCGCCAGCATCTTTTGCAGAAACAGGGATTTGGGTTTTTTTCTGTCTGTCTCAATAGGCCAGTGAAGCAAAACAGATGGGCTAATAATCACTGCTAGGTTAAAGGTGCTACATTAACTATCCTGGTCTGAAAAATCTCAATCTTGCAACTTTAGCATGTAAAGTATCTCAAAGACACTGAAGAAGTGAAAGAACTCAGAGCTATTCAGAACTCAGAGACATTTTAAAATTTAAAAAAATAATTTTAAATCATATCCACAAACTCACTCTTCCCTTTATCTCCAAATATCTGAACTGCTTAAGAAAGAGAATGAGTTGATACCAAGAATATTTGCAGCAAGTGGAAGAAATAAAACAAAGTATAGGTTTGTAACAAAAAGAGGCAAAAGGAAAGGCATTGCAGAAACAGTATTAAAACTGATCCTCCCTGAGGTGTGTTCATGAGACAAGTACTTGATCCTCATGTTGTGTCAAATACTGAAATATTCCAGCCCATCTCATGTACTTCTGTAGTTACATTTACTGAATAAAACAGTAGAATGCTGGACCTGCCAAAAGAGACACACACCTGGGGATGATCTGAAGCACAATGAAGCTTCATTTATGTTTGTGACAGCAATAATTTCCATTTTCTTGGCGTTGCTGTGGCTAATGTATGTGTCATTATGTTAGTCTGACAGTTGTTTTTAGTGCAACTTCTGAAGCAAGTCCACCACCAGTGGGCAGATATTGCTATGGCAACTCAGCACAAGTGCAGAAACTTCTGAAGTTGTTAGGCAACACAGTGCCATCAGCTGCTGATTTTGCTGAAGTTTAGTGTAGTTCACATTGTCTGAAGTCATCTAATCAGGTACACCAAAAATAGAGCTTTCAGCAAAGTGATGTGGAAACAAGCTGTCTGTGATAGAAAATTAACAAATTGCAACACAGAGTGGAGAAAAAAAGAATAAAGCAGAAAGGTGGCTCGCTTTTCTCTTTTGCAAAATCCAATATAAAATAGTGAATTGGTTTAGTAGTTTTTAAAATGCAGGGCATGTAATTCTTACTAACACTTATATAATTAGTTGGAAAAATGTAATGCAGATTTTTTTTATTTTGCAAAATGAAAATTTTAAAAAGTATTTTTACATTAGAACACTCAATTCATATGCCTGTAATAAGTTTAATTTGGCCTGAAGTAGTATATATAAAACTATATAAATCTTAGTATATCAGTTATATTTCTATCTATATAAATCTGAGTAACTTTTCTGATGAAAAAACATTCTTCACATAGTTTGAGGAGGGAAAATCATCAGAACTGCTCTTCATTTTGGCTATCACAGAAGATAGCTACAGAGGAGTGCTTTCTCTCACACAGGGGAAGGCTCCTGCATGGGAGTGAAGCACCTCTCCAGAGGAGTGTGGACAAACTCATGTTGCTGCTGCCATGGGCTTAAAAGAACCTTCAGTCTTGTTTTTTGGTGCAATGGAGCAATACATTCAAACACAACTTTTAAAGCAAAGACTAATCAGTGAACTACAAATTATTATCCAAATACTCTGTTCCAGGTGTCTTCTATACAGTGAGCTGAGTATATGTTTATAGGTGCAGAAGGAAAACAGGCAGCACTAATACCTGGGACAAGGGTTCCTCTACATGCAGAAGGAAATCCTTACTAACAACATCCAGTTTATGGCTAATTGTCAAAGGAAATGGAGAACAAGTAATGCCACAAAGATGACTGGGAAAAAGAATTAAACATGCAAGTGCAAAGGAGTGAATGAGACAAAAAGAAGGGAGGGTTTATGTTTACAGTTCACAGGCACGCAAATGGTTTGAGAATGCTGTAAGACACATTAGGTAAAAGTGCCACACAAACTAGTTTTGACACCTCATTAAATGTGGAGGAGTTTCTTTGGGCCTAATGCAGCTAAAAAATACTGAATGGTTTATACCCTGAAGGATCCCAGCACTACCCTCCCTGCAGGGGTGAGCACAGAAAAAGCAAGTGAAGACAGCTGCAGATGCACCTACTTAACTCTTCAAGTACAGCAAAAATAAGATCAATTACATCAGTTTTCAGTTATCTCCTAGATTACACAGAACTCTCACATATTAGATACCCTCTGTCCTCAGCACCTTGAGGACTACAGCTCTCCAATGCTGTTACTCATAGTATTCTTGCCACACTACTTGTTTTAACTTTACCCAAAATATCCATGCAAAGCTCAGATGTCCCTACCTGAACAGTTGCAGGAGTATCTCACCTGATAAACTCCCACATTTCTTTGAAGAAACTGACAATTTATTGGAGATTTTCTGTTGTAGTATTTGAAACAACCAACACAGAAAAAGTAATAATGAATGCAATAGTGTTATCTAAGGTAAAAATTATTTCAGGTGATAGATCCTTGATGGCATTCATCAACTCTAGCTCAGCCTGACATTACCTCTTCATTTGTTGTAGTATTTGAAACAACCAACACAGAAAAAGTAATAATGAATGCAATAGTGTTATCTAAGGTAAAAATTATTTCAGGTGATAGATCCTTGATGGCATTCATCAACTCTAGCTCAGCCTGACATTACCTCTTCATTTGTTGTAGTATTTGAAACAACCAACACAGAAAAAGTAATAATGAATGCAATAGTGTTATCTAAGGTAAAAATTATTTCAGGTGATAGATCCTTGATGGCATTCATCAACTCTAGCTCAGCCTGACATTACCTCTTCATTTCTCAATGACTATCCATCCATTGGAGATCTACTGCCATTAAGCTCATATGGAAGGAGAAAAATTTCAGTTGCCTTTCCCTTTAAGGAAAACAAAATCCCACCTCTTTAATATGTCTCAAAAAATTCGTTTGAGCTAGAAAATTATCTAAAGTACAAATATCAATTGATTTATGAAATCAGACTTCAACAAACCATGAGGAACCATGTGGGAAGTTGCTTAATCCACCAATAAACGTGAGGGTCAGTATAATTGTAAAATTGTTATTAAATCAATAATAAGAGATTTGTTTTAATGTAAGTGGGACTAACATCCTGTAAAGGTGCTCAGGATGTTAAAATTTCAGTAACTACTTTTTATTTTGTTAATTACACCAGTTACAATGAGTCATGTGAACATACACATGTTTCATTCATGACAAAATAACCAACCTGCTGAAATGTCAAAATGATGAGTCTTGGCCCCATTTTTTATTGCATCATTTATTTCATCAAAACAAAAGACATTCACATAGCAAATGTTTTCAAATTAAACCAACACTGAGTCTAAACATCCATTAAATTTTGTTTAGATTTCAAAAATTAATCCAGGAATATCCATTGGCCTGTTGCTGGACACTCCCCAAACATTTATTTTGCATATGTACTTTTATTTGGCAGCTTTATTTGCGCTACTGAAAAGATAAGAATATAGAACAACATGCAGTATGTGATATTAACTGTTTTCTCTTACCTTTTCTTCTAAGTAAAATCACTACGATGTAGTTCAGAGATCTTTTTCTCTGATCACTTCACAAGGGAAGTAGCTATTCTTGATCAGTACTGCAGACCAGATTTTCCAAAGGCATCTGTAAAATGCTAGACACCAATATGGATATTCTTGGGTCCTTTCCCAACTCCATTAAAGTCAGTAATGAAATGTAGCTCTGCTTAGTGGTAGAAAAATCAAAGTACTTAGTTGAAAAATAAGTTTTAGAGAATGTTTTAGTCTTCAAGCTATAAAATCTGCAACGAGGGACGTTAAAAACCATTTTTGCACTCACTCAATGTACTGAATGACAGTCATGGAAGCCTATAATCCATATATAAAGCTTAGCATACAAAATTGAAAACGCATTGTTTGCATACTTTCTTCTTCTCTGACAGGCAAGGCTTCAGTGTGCTGAAGATTAAAGATCAATGAGTTCCTTGTACAACAGCACAGAACCCATTTTTGGGTCCCCACCTTTGTTGCAGTGACCCATAGGCTCCTGGCAACACATTTGCTTTCTTCAGGATTTTCCATCTTGTGCCTTGACATTACCTAACAGTCTTGATCTTCACCACTCACAGCTGATGGACCTCAAGTTTCTAAGAGAAAGGCTGACCCAGAAAAGCACAATCTTACCTTTCCCAATATTAAATTTCCTATTGCTATTAATTTGTTTCACAAGGTCATGCAATATGTTTATGATCTCCCTCACCATTTTGTATCTCCTGACTTTGTAGTATGAATAAACTGAAATCAGTACATTCCCACTTTTATGCTATGGCTGTTAGTAAGGGCAAAGTCCAAGACCAGGCTGTAGTCTGATGTTTGGGAGTAGTATTTAATACTCTTACTACACCCTTACACTTTTTACTTTGTCTTGGCCCATTTTTGTCTCTGTTTTCTAGAGCTGTTTGTCCCCAAATGACATTGCATAATTATGCTGTCCTTCAAAAATATGTTTAAAAGGATCCTGTATTATTATTTTGATAACAAAGGCATCTGCAGTCGGCTTCACTCCATTTCTTCAAGTTCAGTTATATGAAACATCAACTCATCAAATAACATTAAAAAACCATTCACTTTCCATGGCTATCAGGTATCTGGAGAGAAAATAATTTTATCCCATTTGAGCGATCCTATTAAAAAGTTTTAGTTTTCCTTCCAAATGTAGAAATCCCCATTTTGTGTAGTTATTTCTGCTATTGGTGCCTACATTCTTCCCAATAACTGAAGCCAAGTAATCATTTAAGTTTGGGGGCAATAGCCCCATTATCTTTAAACTCCAATTAGAAAATATCTACTAACAGAGAATAAAGTCGAACATAAAATTACATTTTTATGAGATATTTAGTTTCAGATATAGATTGTGAAGCAAGTGCTGTTTCTCATGAACCCTGAAACAATCACAGAGCCATCAAGAATGGATGCCATTGAGATGTGATTTTAGTAATTAGTGAGGACATATAAGAAATTGCTTTAGGGATAAAGAATGAGCTGAGGAGAAGCAGCTATTCAGTTCTAATTAAATAGAAAGATAAGTAAAAGGATTTATAGTATGAAGAGTCATTTCTAAGTGTACAAACTTTGATTATTAACAGAATGATTTGAAAATTAAAAATTCAAATATGGAAGAGACTAGACATTTCTTTCAATTAATGATTCTCAAACTCCCTTTCCAGTGAACTGCCACACAGTACTGAAGTGTAGAACAGGGTCTTTCTTACATAAGGAGCACATGTATGGGATGGCCATATGGTTGGGAAAACTGTAAGACATGAGTTGCTATTTACATCTCATGGATGTAATATCTGCATTTTTCTCGATGGGAAGTGTACATTTACTTGCATTTTTAGCTGTAATATATCAAGGATGTGCAAATATACATAAGAAGGTAAGTCCAAGAAAGTCTCTGCCACCCCTTTAGCTTCTTCTGATCACCTATAGACATCCCTAGCAGCTCTTAAGAGTTACTGAAGCTCTCTGTACACACATAGATTGCTGCTGCTACTTGAGTTAGAGCACAGTCATTGATGATGATTCATGTTCCACTTACACCTCAAACACAGAGCCAACAAAGACCTGCCTAGAATTAAAGCAGGTCTAGTACAAAGTCCAGGGCAGCTCTCCCTATTCATTGTGCACAACACAAGGAATAACAAACTTGTTACCCTGGTTTTCTCTACTGCATGTCCTCCAGCTGAAGGCAAGCCTGCACCCAGACAGCTGAGGCTCTAGATTAGAGCCTGCTCATGCATGGCATTGATGGGCACAGCCACCACGAGGGCAGGTGCTGCCCCTGAACCAGCCTGTCCTGCAGGAGCACCACCAGCACCTCCATGGCCCCCGGACCTGGGCTTTGCCTGCACTAACTCATACTATCCACAAGGCTGATCTCCACCTCCCTAAGTGACGGTACTACAGACAAAGCTAAAAGTCATTCTTCAATCAGATATGACTCACTAAAGCAGCAATTACCAATCCTGAGTTCCAGGTGAGACCATTTTGCTCTTAAACCACAATCCACAGTACAGGAGAGATGAGAAGACAAGAGCAGAAGAGGTAAAGTGCTGTCCAACAGCAGGAGCCCCTGCAAACATTCTATGTGAGTCATTAAGAATTATTCTTAAGATGAGTGGAGAAAGTTGAATCATAAATGACTCATCCACTTACCAGATGGGAGGCAAGCATATATGAAATTTGGGACTGCCACTTAGTGAACATCATGAGCTGCAAATTCCCAGTCTGCTTTGCTTCCTGCCACATAACAGGGAGCATACAGAGTGATGGAAGCAGAAGCAACATAGACATCTTCACCTTCTGTTAAAGTGTATCACAAATGAAAGGTGTTTAGGATACAACTTCCACTTCCATTTAGCTACCAAGCAAGCAGGAATGTTGACTGGCCTTATCCAAAAACAAGGCTCACATCTTAATTTTTACACACCTGTAAGAGATAGAGGGTAAAAATTCAGGAAATGAAAAAGATTTTTTGATGTGTGCTATGTTGCAGGTAACTTCTTAGCCATTAAATATAAATAGGTGATGTGCTACCAAGACAAAAAAGCTCATTAAAGACTGGTGAGCAGACAGACATCTGCAACCTTACAGAAATCTGTAACTGTTCCAATAAAACTGGAAAATAAAGGCAGAGAGGAGGCAACAGCTACTCATCTTCTCTGTTGCTTGCCAAATTTTGGGATTATGCACTTCATTTTTCAGAACGAGAAATCTCAGAAAGCAGAAATAGCAACTTGAGAGTGTGGATTTACAGAAAATTTCAAATCCCTTAATTTGGCCTCCTATTCTCAATCCTGAAAGCCTCTCTGCACTGCCTGTGTACGTTCTGGAAAGTCCATAACACCCAATCCAGTCCCTGAAGCCCTAAGCAGTTTTCTCTGACTGGAAAGCTACTATAAATCAGCTTCAAGCTGACATCTAAAAATAAAAAGCTCGTTGCCGCTCATCGTTTTTCAGGGTCTGACAGTTCAAGGTTAGTCAAGGGCCCATCAGCCCTGTTTTACTTATTTACTTACTAACATCATAAGTCAGACAGAGCTGTAAAGTTTTTGTCTTCACTCTTATGGTCCAAACATTCCAGATTTCCACCTGAGTGGCTGCAGCAGCCTCCTTGGCAGTGAGTTATTCTGTAGCTTTAATGGAACAGTAATCACTTGACATAGCCTTCAATTAGGAGTTAAAGGTGTTGTTTCTTTGACAATGAAAAGCATTTGGAAATCAGGGTTTGCTAGGTGCCACTCTAGACCTGAATTTAAACCTCAGCTCTGGTCACTCTATAGATGGGTGTGTCCTTCCAGTCGCAGTACAGACACCCTACTATAAGTACCTTACAAATTTTCATAATTCCAGTCAAAATCCCCACATTATTACTTGTCATAGGCAGAGAAATCAGTTTGACAATTATTCCAGTATGACCTAATATACCATAAAGTTTGCAATATTAGCTGGAATACCCTATGTAACTCCTGACAAAAGCATTAGCATTAAGTAAATTCAGCTACAGAAGTGATTTTCACAGTAACTAAAAAACCCTCAGTTTTTGCTCATCTGTGAGACTAAATAGGATTGCTTATATTCTGACCAATAAGTCAGAATATAACATTTAACTTTTTGCCTTAGACTTAAGAGAATTCATCTGCCAGATTTGAAGAATTAAAACTATTTCTTCAACCTTGGATTCAAGCAAGTTCTCCTGAGTTGGAGTTTGCTTAGCAGACTACTGATAAATTATCCAGAAGATGGTGCTTTATTAAAGCACAGTCCTGGAAGTCAAAAGACCTGGAAGGTATTGCTTTTTTCCTCTGCCACTGAGCCCTACCTTTAAAAGGGTTGTACTGCTTGCACTTTGGCTTTTTTATCAGGAAACGATGAAGTGTAAAGCACTTCAAAACTGTATTCAAGAATTTTAAATCTATATGTAATTACTGGAAATGGAATATAAGAATTGTTAACATTTTTTTTGAACTGAATGCTTAAAAATATTAGGAACAGAGATTTGAAGAAACTGTCAGAATAATAATTTCTCTTTGACTACTCAAAGTGTTAACCTAGTGAAAAATCTTCAAATATTCATTGAAATCCTCAGAAAAGTGACCTCTCTGGCAGAATGGGGGACATCAGAAACTCTGGAAAGAACTGAGGTCTGGCTCCCTGAGTTAGCCTCTTCCTCTCTGACAATCCAGTAAACTACTTGGTTTTCCGCGATTTTAGTTTAGGGTACCAGACACTGAGTGACTCTAAAATAAAACTGGAGTTTCTGTAAGCCTGGAGTATGTTTCACTAGAGAGCAGATACTACAAAGGCAGCTTTAGGAGGCAACCTGCCTCCCACTGGCTATCTGGAATGAACATGTGCTGCTCAGATTAAATACAGCCCTTGATATGGACACAGAAGATACGTAAAACTACCCAGGATCTAAGGTCTCCTGCTGTTGTTAATGACTCCTATCCTGTATTTTTCACATAGGACTGCAAGTTCCAGCTATTTATGGTGCAGCCCATTAAAAATTTCTTTTCATGAAGAAAAAGTGCTGTCAGTTGCCATTCAGGAGTTCATGTGGGAGGCCAGCTACCATGTTAGAGAAATTACCAGAGAAAAATACTATAATCACGAAGAGCCAAATGTTCCCTCTTGAGCCCTTTGAGATAGCAGATGCATAGTCATAAGCAGAATCTTTTGTCTCTGAAGGCTTTGTTCATACACAGATCACCAAAGAAAAAAAGGAAGGGGAGAAAATATGGTATGAACTACTACAGTCCACTCAGTTCTGTGCTCATTCTGCCCTCCATTCTGCCCCAAAATGTAACATCTGAGCATACTGACACCACTCTGCAGCTGGATGGGGAAGGAGCAGAGTGTGTCTATGTACCTGCTGCTGACTCACATTCTACTCAATATCTTCCAGGAAAAACTGGGAGGGAATACTACTTAAGTATAAAGCGACAATTTACATTCATTTAATTAAAGCCTTAACTGTCTAATCAAAAAATTATTTGTCCAGTTAAAATGAATTATCAAAATGATAGTTCCAATTTTACTGAGTCAAAACTGAAGACACACAAGCTTTCTACTACCTATCCATTTCTCTCTGATGCTATGCTAAGCTTCTCACTGCCCCTTTGGGTCCTAAGTTCAGTCACTTCAGTCTACAGGAGCATTATAGTGAGCCCTCAGCATCCCAAATCCTCACTGGCGAGATGATGTTGATGGGGAAGAGGAAGGGGAGAGCCCTTCCTTTTGCAAAGAATGTGATATTATATTGATGATTTTTTCCTCCTTACCCTAGGGACCACTTCAGACTGTTTTTATACATTTTGTAACATGTTTTTACACCTTGTTTTTTTCATAATGTGTTTCTACCTGGTAGTTATTTACTATAAATATTTTATACAGTGGGAGATGATCAACTACATAATTACTACACCATAGAAAGTTAAAATAATAGCCACAGTTATTGATCTCAAATTTCAGTTGTGAACTGACTCAACATTGTATTACAAAAATTAAAAGACATTTCTAGGTAACAGTGCTGCCCTTCTTCCATACAAGTGGAATAAATGTTGACAGAGGTCTTGTTTTTCAGTTATAATTTTTTACTAATTTATTGTATCTAAACACTTCATATTTCATTATACATATAACATGAGTTCCCAGTTGCACAATGCAGTTCGTTTCAATGTAGTCTCTGACTGCTTGGGGATGGTTTATAAAATCAAAAAGGCTCTTTAAAAATATCACCAGGTAGTACAGTTTACAAGTGCAGAGTATCAGTCATTTAGAGAATTCCGGGTTAGGAGACTGGAGTATGATATTGATTGACCTCTGCAGGGCAACATTCTGCCACCACTCCCCATGGAATCAGCAGGAATTCTAAATATTCGTGAATAACAGGATATTATGTCATGATTGAGGGCCTGAGGGATGATGTATACAGTGAAAATAAAAACATGGAGATCATTCATAGGAGGATTATGGACAGTATAAACACAATCCAATACAGGAACTACAGTTCTCTTGTTGGAAGGAAATTTTCACAGGATGATCAAGGGTGGTTGGATGGGATTCATTAATATCATCCAGCTCAAGCAAGGTCACCTGCAGCAGTTTGAGCAAGATCATGTCCAGTCAGCATTTGAATATCTGTAGATATTATTTCTATAACCTCTCTGGGTAACCTGTGACAGTGTGTGACCACAAACTTCCCATCACAAGTCCTTACAAAACTGCCAACCCTTATTAAGAATTCAAGTAAGATAAATGATATATGTCTATGGTGCCAGATCTTTGCCCATGCAGTTTTGAAGAGGAAATTTTGATTCTTTTTCACTGTGAAGTAGTGAAGGTCAGTTCTGACATGCTGGTCTTTGGACACATAAAGGATTCATATGCAATCTATAAGAATCTTTTGATTCTCTGAGCAAAATATTTGCACCTAGAAGTGATGAAGATGGGACATGAATGAAGAGTTGTCACTATCTATTTATGGATCCTAAGGATCACTTTATAAGCATAAAATGCATGCATTGCTTTTATCTAGAAAAAATAGAGTTAAACTGCAAACAGGATAGTGTAGAAAAGGCCAGCACATAACCCTGACTGTGATTCTAAGCTAAGATTATTCATGTCAAAAGCAACAATGAAGGACCAAAAGAAAAGACAACTACACTATTCACTAAAATGAATACTTCCATTGTCAAAGAGAACAGAAATCAGTTCAAAGGTCCACATACATGACCACTCCAGTTTCTGGTATTCTGCAATATTCATAACAGTGGAATGACCCAAAAGGAAGAAAAGAATTTCCTAATCCTGAATTCCTGCAGTCTTGTTCTGGGGGCAAGAGATCAAGAATAAAGGCAGGGAAGAAGGGGAAAAAAAAAAAAAAAAGAAAACTAAAAGAAAGTAGGGGTGGCTTCAGGAAGTCTCTAGTCCCAGTTTCTGCTTTCATTCAGGTCAACTATGAGATTAGGTTGCTCAGAGCTTTATCCAGGTTATTTTTTTCCAAATTAAATTTGCAAATGACTCCTCTGAGGTACATATATATCTGCAGAGAAACTGGCAAACTATCAGAGTGTAGCTGATTTACAGTTTACAGCTGAACTGAAAAAATATATGGAAAATGATCGTGCAGAGGTCAACAGCCAGCTCAGGATTCAAGACACTTCTGAACTACTATTAAACTTTGATCATTGGAACAGCATAAAAACATGGGATAATGAATCCCAATTAATTTGTGCACAACACTGGACTCCATGGGACATATTTGAAAAATCAGTTCTGTGCTTTAGATAACTTTATCCTCTGTCACTAAGCAACTTTATTGCAGCAATGAAGCAATTTATATGGCTTAGACTTTAAGGCTCAGACTTTACGGTTTCTAGTTCCAAACAGATGTGCAGTCTGGCCCACAGGGACTCTTAACCTGATGTTCTTCCACCACAACAGTATTAATTAGAATAATATCTTTAGTAAAGTAAACTTCTCTGAATCATGTGTTTGGCCAAACCATATTCAGTGCAAGAGGAACACAAGGCAAAAAGCAAGAATGGGACAGAGATGCTCTGCCCAGAGCAAGAAGAGCTTCTGCTTTTGGCCAGATTACTCTGGAGATATAAAACAAAATCATTGCATAACATCTGGGAATCCAAACATATACACATATCCTAGCAGAGACTAATCAAAACAGTTTCACATTTAGAAAACATTGAGTAAGCAGAAACACTAAAATGTCAAAAATCATTTGGAGAAAAAATCCTCCAGAAATTTCTAAAGTGTACCTTAGCTCCACTATGGGAAAAAAAAAAAAAATCAGGAAGCATAAGTTTGCAAAATCTCTAGGCAGGGAAAGAAAAGTCAAAGCAGTTTAAACAAACAAACAAAACCACAAGCCACAACACTCACTGGTCATTGTAATGTTTCCAGATCCTAGTTGTTGTAATTAGGTTTACCTGAAAAATTTACAGTTTTAATGTTAAAAATTAAAAAATAGCATGGATCGAGTGGATAACTCGATTAATTTATCTTATTTGTTCTTCAGTACATGTACTTCATAGAAGCCATTAGCAATAGCTTAGGTATTATCATGCAAAATTTCCACTAAAAAGCCTGTGCTCATGTGCTTGCAATGAAATATGTAAATATGACTCCTGGGAGATGCAGCTAATGTAAAAATTGTATACATCCTACACCAAGTGCTTTTGTTAATCCTCTGCCTAGTCAATAATTTCTCACCTATCTCAGAATCTAATTCCATTAATAGTTCTAACATTTACTAATCGTTTAAATAAGAATCAAACAAATGGCCAAAGAAAGTAGAATAATCCATTAGTGCGCTTCATTTGACCTTAAAATACCATCCATCAAAAGATTCCATGTATTTAATTTTTTTAATATCACCCACACAGTCTCTAAAATGTAAAAGAATTAAAACTAAAATTAGAAAGAAATCACTAAATAGTTCTTCATAAATGTGTCTAAATTTATCTCCCAAAAAGGTATGAACAAGCAGGAAGGAGTCATTTTTAGCAGCACTTTGAAATCCGTGTTCCAGAGACTGGTTTGTGACTCTGAGAGGATGCCATGTAAGTGGCCCTTTCTTTGATCCAATTAATTAAGATATAAAAGACCCATAAACTGATTCAGCATTGGCACTGATTGTCTCTCAAGTAACTGGACTTCACCATCAAGATCTCTCTCACATTCTCTTTTGTTTCACTCTCATTTCATTGTTTACTGTTCCTATTACAGAAATTCTGCAATCCTAATGACAAAATTCAGAACTTAATCTTCTAAATGTCTGTCTTCCTTCCCCTGCTCCTTAAAAACATCCAAAGCTCACATTAATTTCAAGACTGGAAATGTTGATGATATCTTAAGGTTGGAGAGAGTATAAAGAAAAAAAAAGAAGAGAAACATCCTGAGGGAAAACATAATTTAAGATTTGCTGTCAAGCAAGTTCAGAATATTTACTTTTCATTATGCATCTTTTCATTTTTGGTTGTGTCTACCCCTTCATATCTTTGAAAAATGAGAATAATAGAAACATCACCTAGCAATAGCTGTATAAGAGTACCATATATTTCACAGTCCAGTGATAAATCTCATACTTTAAAAATTTTATTGCATATACAGGATTAAGGGTTTCTTAATTGAAAGAATCATCCAAAGTTACAAGGAATACTGCATTAAAAATGCTAACTGAATGAAAGCATATCTAAGAGCTGCTTTGTATCACTCTTGGTTAAATTGAGGCCCTATTATTCTATTTACTAAAATACAATCATGAGCCATTCTCACCCTCAAAAGAAGGAATGACTTCATCCCTGGATAAGCTCATGTTATAAAAATAAATACATAAAATCAAACTACTTAGAGATTCAGCAAAGATTCTGAACGTCTTAGAGGATTTGCAAACAACAGTAAATTGCTAGTTGAAAAAGAGTCAGTCACATTTGTTCCACAGAAATGTCCTGACTGAACAAGGACGGTAAATACTTGTCTTTATAGAAGGTTTCCTTCTTTTCTACCTGTTAACTTGGATCTCAGTTTTCCCTACATTTGTCATGTAGGGATAAAGACTTCCACAAATCATTAAGTTTTGCACATTAAAGAAAACCAAAAAAACCCCACCACATAATTTAGCTCTAAAAAGCCCCCAGATGTTAACTCAGAGAACCTCTTATTCAGATATACACTGAGAACAGAAACAGGCAGGTTTAATGACTAAACTTTTCTGTTTCTTTTGCTTCTCCCTGGAAATCAGCAGCAAGCAAGGAGTAAACAAGACTGCCTGGCATTGCACCTGCAACAGGTAAGCATTTGCAAGAATGCACTATCACAGAGCAGCAGTATGCACTATAACATCCCATTGCTACAGAGGGCAGCAGTCCTTCACTCCAGACCAGCTCCATACCGTCACACATCTGGCCACAAGTTAGTCAGGTTGCACTTCTCCATAAAGAGATGTTCAGGAGGTTGACGAGTATCAGTCTGAGTGCTGGGACTGGCTGCAAAACAAGTCTGTTCTAAAAAATAGAGAGGCTCCAGCTCTACTGGATCTTTCTTGGTTCTTTGTGACTCCTAAAAGCTACTGCTGTGTCACCACAAAACTAAAATCCCACTAAGAAAATCTCAGAACTGGGATAAACTGCTTCTGAACAAAGGAGCAGCAGCAGCAACAGTCCTTACTGGCAGATGAACTGAGAGGCCAGAGTAAAATGCTCATCTTGGGCTGTGGAGGATAATTTGTATGCCTAGAACACAGGCATTAAATTGCTTCCTTTAAGAGCTGGATACTTTTAGAATAAAAGCTTTCTGAGGATGGCAGAGAGCAATAATCAAAAGGCAAGGAAAATGTCTAATACAAGAAATCTGTGTATTAGCAACCAATAATTGAACTACTAAAATAAATGAAAAATAATATCTGCAATACCGTTAATAGCAGAGCTTATCTCTCCTGGAGGCCAGCTTGCTTTCTTTCCCTCATTTAAAGCTCCTCAGCATCACTGAGTGGCTAACTGCTGCTGCAGGAATAAGGCAACATGCCTGTGCACACAAGACCCCTCTTCCCTCACGCAGCAACAACAGATCTTTACTTTCAGGAAATGAAGTTTTCAACTGCCTTGCTCCACTGTGCATCAGCCATAGAGCCCTGGTATGATGGACCTCATAGGGAAAGCAGAGCAGTGACACCAGAAAAGGTGAAAGACACTTCCAACCCACAGAAGGACCCTAGACATAAGCCATAACAGTCACAAGTGCAACCACTTCACTTTAATTCTTTAATGTCAGAAAACAAAGCACGTGCTTCAATGGGGCACACAGCTACCTAAAGGAGCAAACTCCTTCCCCATCTCCTAACTAGTGTGCCAACATTTGTGCAGCTGCATGGTGAGTTTATCAGGAAACTCATTTGGATGGAACCAAGAAATAAAAAGAAAACCATAAAATCTGGTTCACTTTCAATCAGCATAGTTCCTTGCTCCAGCATACTGTGTGCTCCCTTGGCAACAGCTCCAAGGACAGGACAAAATGCATGGCAGAGGATGAAAGGGAACCAGGATCTCTCTTTTTAATAAAAGCCTGGCTTAAAACCATTGAATTTAGAGATATGGTGTAAGTTAAGCACTCTGAAGGGAAACTGTAGCTGTGGACTGTACATCTTCTATCCTCAACCAAGATATGCTGTAAAATAGATCACAATTTCCCCAGTAATTAAAATCAGAAATACTTGGTTCAGTAAAACATCTCTGACTGTAGAGGAGTGCTTGTGATCATCTTAAGCACAGCAGTGTACTGAAGTGAAAAGTAAAACTGGTTTTGCCTTTCTAGAGGTGACACTTGGTATAAATGGTGCACACTTCACAAAACAGAAAGCCAGCTCTGGAGACCAAAATAGTAGCTCTGCAGTGTTCCAAAACACAAAAGCAGTGGCTGGGTATGCTATTAAATGAATCATAGTTGAGGAGTGAATTAATCAGCGTAAAAACCTTGATGCATAAAGTAGAGAAAGTAACAATTCAAACAGCAGATCCTTTAATTTCATCTCCTTTTCAATATATTTCCATGGTACAGCCACTCTTTCACATCACCTCTCTGAGCCATCATCACTGCTCAAGGTTCCTCAGGGAAACTAACCACATTTAAACTGCATTAGTTTCACATCATTTGGATATATCCGCAACCAAAGCTTTTCAATTTCATTACTGACCAAAGAGCACAATCCAATTTCTTGAGTTCTATTTCTTATGTAGTCATATTTTTATGTGTATTCAAGACAATATGATAACTTAGCATACAGCAGTGGTTATGCAAAACTGTGATATGAGAGGGTGCGGGTAAGAACTTGTGGCATTCAACAAGAAACTTTAATGCAGAAAAACACAGTTTATATTAAAATGTCATTCCTATGACATTTTTGCCTTTTTTGGAGATGCGTGGCTTGTTTAAAAGATACAAGCACTTCAGAGCCCACAGCTCCCCAAGGACATGGAAATGCAAGTCTGAATCCTTGCAGTTGCAGAAAAGCACAAAACCCTCAAACATAAAATCTTAACTTTTTGTTTGATTATTGCTGAATGACAACTTTAACATCTTTTACTCCTTGAATAACTTCTTTTCCTAAACAATTTCCTTTCCTAAAACAACCTATCAACTAGACTTCTCATGAAATAAAACTTATCTTGTACTGAACTTGGAGAGCTGCAATGAAGAAGTATTCTCAAATCCTGTAGCTGATTTAGACTGCTAAAAAAATCCTTTATAAAATGTCACAAAACCTGCGATTACACCAACTCCATTTGCAGATGCTTGATTGCAACTGAAACAAAATTCAGGAGGTATTCAACTATGCATAAGGATTTAATTGAATCCTTCCAATACTTGACATTATAGATATTCATAACACTGAATTTTTATCCCAGAATTTCTTCTATTTCAGCTCTCTCTGTCTTGAATGGAATTCAGTTACATATTCAGTATTAGACATGAAAGAAAACAGGAAGAATTACTAGTATAAGTGTCTGGCTTTAGAGCAACCTGCCTTACCAAAGGATGCAAAGGCATACACATACAGTACTGAGCTCTACAACATTGACTCCAGCAGGACTGCTGCAATGCTCCTGCATAGACAATGAAAGGCAACACCTTCAAGGAAATGCACATGTTCAAAACTATTGGATAGCTATATCCCTACTTCCTTCCATTCTCTGACAATGGCATTTACTTCCAACTGGAATTTTCTCCTTTTATAAACAGACATTTCCACCTGGCATTCAGCAGGCAAAAGAATTAGCAGCTAAAAGCACTATATCTACATATCCTTTCCAGGTTATAAAACTATTTTGTTCTACAGTGAAAAAGGGACGTGGTTTTCTGTCTTCTCCCATCAGTCTACACACAGGTTGTCTCCACATCTTTGCTCACTCATTCTCATTTAAGGGTTAATAATAAAAGTGGCTCTGGTTTCTCCCAGAATTTTAATCTCACCAGCCCAGCACAAAGGTGTTTCAAACTGTAGACAGTTCCCATTTAAAACAAATTCAGGTTTCTACTACTCTCACTATACAATACACAATATACAACATTACAGTCATCCAACTCAGACTCTGGGGCAAAAAGGCACACCTAAAAGTGCTTTTTAAAACTATGTATAACCTGTGTATTAATCAAAAGGGCAAATTTTGTGGAATAGTTTCTTGATACTCATTGATCTTTTTTCTTCTGAGTTACAGATCTGTGCATGGTGTACAGAATTTAACTACTATAGTGAAACACTGATTCTATCCTATTAAGTATGAAACAGTAAAATGTCAATGCCCATGACTCCATTATAGAAATACAGCTGCATTTCACAGGTTAAAAAAAACCTTAAAATTCTAAAATAACAAAATAGCCTTTATCATTGCAGCACTTAACTAAAAGAAGCAAATTAAACATATATATTGGTTATATATCCTGCCACCTGCAACATCTAATGCAGCACTCCTGTCTCCTAATTTAAGCACTCTTCTGTTCTCTGTTGTACCACTCTGTTAACATGAACTTGCCTGTGATTCCTGTACCTTAAGAAACACACACACCTGTTGCTGTGGTTACTCTTGTTAAACAAACCTGCACCATCGTGTCACAGTTCTGTACAGGGCATTGCAAGGCCTATTACCATCAAGTAATACTTAGGAACAACTATCTAGCCAAAATAATATGACAAGTGACACTATAGTTAAAAAATAAAGGTACTTTATTTTTAGTACCTTTGCATAAAGGTACTAATGATTCCACAAAAAGCAGAGGACACCAAACATGCAGTTGTCTATCACATGTACAGTCATGGGTAAATACACATGCATATGTATATATACGCATCACTAAATATTCTACTTTTTTATATCCAGTCCAATTCTTATATTACACTGATGAATAAAAGGATAACAACTGCTTGCATTCAGCACTTTCAATAGCTTAATTCCATTTTTAAAATAACAACACAAAGAGATCAAGTCAAAGCTAAATTATCCATAGTTTGAGGCTGAACTTATGTACATCCCTTTTATTTATACTTGATCGACAATGCTGTAGTCTCTAAAGAAAGCACTTTCTCCATTTCTGCATGTGCATTAACCTCGCTTGCAACATATTCAAAAGATCAGGCTTTCTCATGATTGCTTCTTGAAAGAGAACAATGATCTGACTAGCAATTTGCTCATGCTGCAAGTGACACAGTCTATCTGTCCTTTCTAAACAAGCACAGAACACATTTAATCAAGTAACCTTAGACCACGCTGTTAATCAGCACTGGTACATAACTAATCAGTACCCTCTTCCAGTTTAATTTGTAAAAATTATTAATTAGCTTATAGAATTACAATTATATAAAGGAGAAACTATGGCATTATCTGACAAGAGAAATGCTAGACAGCTCTTACTCATCTCTGGATACACAAGATTCTGAAAGAATTTTGAAAATCAGACTTACACTCAACATGAACTTTTCTAAAGTGAACGGTTAATGTTTAAATTAGGCAAAGAGATTTTTTTTTAAGACAATGTGTCAGTTTTTGCAATGCTCCCCAAGTGTGTATTAGAATATAAGCAACGATAAAAAAATGTATATGGTTAACAAATATTTGGGAAAAATATGTAAGTTTTGATTGCATAAATAGCAATAGGATATTTGCTACACATGACAGTGGATAATTCACCTACTAGCACTTGGGACATAAGGTGAAGGGTATAAAATACAACACATTACTTAATGTTAAGGTTTAGAATATATTAAAAGGTTTTGGTCAAATCCTTTAAATAGAAGACTTGTTTTAGCAGAATCATGAGGGAATTCCACATGAAGGAATAAAAATCAACTATTTTTTGAGCCCATTGGTCATACTGGTGTTCCCAGAGATTCAGAGTATTTGCTAATAACATGACCTAAGCTTACTGTTATGCAGTAGAGTAGCTCATGCTTACAGAAAACTGAAATTACCCTTAAAAAGCGTTCACTCAAGTATTCCTCACAACATGAGACATGAAAAGTCATTAGGACAAGGAAAGCCGTTCATCATTTAGGAGGAGTGGGTCTTTGTTTCTTAAACAGCAAAGTAAATATTTTAAATAATCAAAACTATTTCATTTTCAAGACAGTCACAGAAACTGTTAAGTTGAATATAAGGTAGAACAGCACAGAATTCAAAACATAAAACTGCCAGATGACTTCTGAACTGAATAATGTACCATGTTACACAAATTAGACAAAAAGCTTATCAAAATATGTTTTAGCAATCAAAGAAATTACTGCCCAGTTTCAAAATACTGCAATTCATCCCAAGTCGGAAATTGAGGACACGTAATATTACAAGAACAAAACAACCACTTCATATTTTCATATTCGCATCATCTCTTCTTCCACACTAAACCCTTGTTGTATCAAATAAAGGGGTGAAATACAGAAGCCAATTCGGTATACTGCAGCTGGAGAAAGCAGAGAAGAGAAAGCAAACTCTGGCTCATCAGCAAATCTGGTGCAAACCAGCAATGGTCAAGACAAAGCTCTTGTCAGTCTCCTTTGCACTCCAAGTTTGTCACTATCACAGAGGACCCTCTAAAACTTATCCTTGCAAGTTCCTGACTTCACATTCACCCCTACTTTGTCATCTCTCTTTTACAGATTCATCACTCTCTAGTTTAAGGTAACTTTAGTTTGGATGTTGATACTCCTTTTCATTCAGCTCAGACCATAGAATTTTGGTTTTATACAGCAAGAAATAAGTGACTGTTTGGTAAAATATAACAGTCTCCAGAAAGCATCTGCCTCAAGAAAATGAAGGCCAGATCTGGTTAAGGAATTAAGAGAGGAGGAGAGCACAATAACTTTATAAACCTCTTAGGATGGACCAAATGTGTTGCTTATATCTAAATCACAAGTATTAGCTTACTAATTCCTCACAAAATCTGAAACAATTCTAAATGATCCATAGTTCATTGAAATTTAATTTGCATACCACTCAAGTATAATATTTATTTTGCCATATATAATCACAATTATACTGACATCAGTAACAAAAGCAATTGAGTCTCAGAAAAATATTACCCCAAAAGGGATAATAAACAATTAGTGTAGATAAATGGTTAAAATAAGTACATTATTATGAAGTTAATAGAAGTTATAGACATATAGTGAAAGCATCAAGCTATATTCACACAGCCTCTGAAATACAGTCCTGGATATTTTATTGTAGAAACATGAGTCCCCATCACTTGGATTAAACAAAATCCTTCACTAAATCTTGTCTGGAGTTTGTGAATCATCCAGAATAAGAGAGAGACTGGACAAAACTCATCAAGTGTTTATCCAATATCTCAGGCATTCTGGCTAGCACACCACATTCTTCTCTAAACACAGCCCATTCTTGAGAAGTTGTGTTTACTCATAGCAGTATTTTTTAAAAAAGTTTTCAAAAATGCACACAAAATCCTTCATCAAAGTCCAGCCAAACAAACTCAAGCCCACATAAACTTTCCAATTACTACACAAGGCAGTAAGGGCACAGGACATCTACTTCCACCAAACATGTGATGCTTAAATACAGATTTCCACTGGTGTATTATATTTCTCTTTCCACATCTTCAGGTCAAGACAACTAGCTGTAGTAACATAAGGTTCACTAAGAGATCTCTTATTGCTGTTGCAGCTTGACCCTTTCACATATTCCACACAGAAAAGAGAGAATGCAAACAAGATATTTATTGTAATCACAAGATTCACAAATCACAAATTCAAAAGAAACACCATAATAACCATGATAATGAGTTTTCTTCTTTACATGATAGACTGGAAAGCACATGGAACAGGTAGGCAAGTGTTTGGGACTTGACATACACCACCATCACCTTTGTGGCAAGTGGAAAAACCCAGCAATAGTTTACTTCTGCAGGTTAGCAATCACCTTCAACACAGAAATGTAAGAAATTTCTGTTTGAAGGGCACATCACAACTTTCATCTTAAAATAGAATTGCATACATGACTGGAAGCAGTGTCACCAATTTTCAGTTGTTTTCTTTCAATCTTGTTATTCATGTAAACAATTATAGAAAGCTGGAATTATTTTCTAAATGCATCACTGTAATGCAGGACTAGCATCTTCTTCATTCGGTCTAATGGAAACTTATGAATTGTTAGTGATTGAATTGTCAATCATTCAAACAAGCAAATAGCTTTTTTCCTCCAAATTATGCTTTCAGAAGATTTTCACAGCTATTTAACCTCAGTACCTCACTATCTGTGAGTTGTTAGTTCTGTCCTGTCCAGAAATCTTCATCTCCAGATAATGGAAAAATCTGAGATCCACAAGTCAGTATTTTCCCAGACTCTCAACTTGAATATCTGAGATCCAGCAAGTACAGCCTTTCACCAACACCTGAACAACTTTTAATACATCAGTTCCAGCCAGGTCAACTGCTGTCTGAAAAACACTTAGAATATTACTTCCACAGCCAGTCCTTCAGTGAGAGATTTGGAGCTTGTCCTGCTCCACATCCAATAGAAATAGCTACTTGAACTGCAGGTGTCTTTTAAAGCCAAATTCCCCAAGACAGTGGCTAAGTGAACACTCAAAAGGCAGTGACAGACAAACTCAAACTGGGATTCACATGCCTTTGTGGGGCAAACACATTATTTTGGTAATGGAAAGTAGTGGGTAGTCATAAAAGATTTCCTAACATGGCAGCTTGTCAAGCTGCAAGCAGCCTACAAACCCAGGACTATTTCCTCCTCTTGGTGTCACCAGGTTAGCTAAAGAGTTTAATAAGTCCTTCTGTCTCGAGCTGCTTATCACTGTACTTCTGAAATAGGAATTACCTTCCAAATCTGCTGCCTATTTGCTATATAATATACCCTAGACTGTTTTAATAAGAAAGAAAAGCTGCATCAGAAGAACTATATTCCTACTGTTTAACTCAGCTTATTTTTATTCTAATGGGTAAGAAACTGCTGATGTCACAGACCTTCAGGATAACAGGAGTGCTGGTAAAACATGCACCTAGACTTCAGTTTCAAAAGGCAAGGAAGTTTGTGCTTTTTCTCTTCCTTATAGGTGTCAAAGTTGCTCATTACTTCAGTATTGATCTGAATATCATACTTGCCAGTTACAAAATGGGAATAGAAATATCCTTTTGCTTCAGAAGTATATTGTGACAATCATCGGGTAGATATTTAAAATCTTTCTGCAGATCCATACTAAGCACCACAAAGACCTGTAAAATTACCAGTTCTGTGTTCACTCTGTGCCATGGACAGAGCTTTAAAAAAAGCACTGACTACTCTTCAAACCATGAAAACAATATTAATAACAGTAGCTTTGGACTACATGCATACAATCTTTCCATTAATATATTTTGATATATTAAAACATACACAAACATCCATAAGAGCTGCTAATTTAAAAAAATAATTGCACAAGCAAGTGAGATTTCCAACTATTAGGAGTAATTTTCTCCTAATCTTAGCAAGGCTCTAAAAAACATTCTTTGTGATTAGAAGGACAAAACCACAATCGTCTGGGAAAACCAGTCTGGAGCAAATCACAAGTGCAGTGCATAGTGACAAATGGTATCTATGCTGAGGAAAGATGTTTGGGTTAATGTTTTCTGTTACAGAGGATTCTAAGAGCACACTTAACAGATGGATGGAGTGTGTCCTGATAAATTACATACATTTCTGCTCCTATTTGAATTGTAAATACAATGTTGATACTACCTACCCTGTGAATAAGTTGCAGCACACACTTACATAATCATTTGCTAATGCGAAGTGTTAAAAAAATGCTTGCTGTTAGCTAGAAGCATGACAAAGGGATCTGAATGCAAGTAAAAGGCAGTTAATACTGAATACTGTCTTGGTAAACAGATTTTGATGGATTTAGCACCAACATTTTTAAAATAAGAGTATTAACAAAGTGAAATTAGGATATTAAAAATCTTCAGTATTGAACCGCTGGTGAATTGCTACATGAAAATTGGAAGCTGTTCCTCAGAATTAATAAATACTGCATTTTGGTATTTTATCAAAACAACACATTCTCCACTCTCTTTGATTAAAACAAACTTTGAAAACATTACATCTTCCAGTTCCTTGAACTGCAGTATTCAGCACAGTGAATATAGACTGGGCAGTTAAAATTAAAGACTGTTTTTAACCCTCATCCAGACTTGCACTCTCACTTTGGGTGAGCCCAACTGCATCCAGTCTGAAATTGTGAATACTTCCCATTTTGTGGATTTGGGTGTGCATTTCCACTGTATAACAGGAGGAGAATGACTGGGCACTACCACCCAAAAGTATCACGTGCAGGAAGCACAGGCACAAGATGGAAATGGCAGCGTGCAGTGCAGGTGCAGCCTTAAGCAATCTGTCTTGGACAAAAACATTGCTAAATTCTAAAGCCTCTTTATTTAGCGAGGGGGGAAAGTGCAATCAAAAGGTTAAAGACTGCAGTTAAATAATTATGATAACCATGACCCCTTGGTTGCTGTAACATTACACAAGGTCCTTTGCCCAGGATCTGACATGCTGGTTGTTACTGCAGGAGCCATATTTCACATGCTCACTGACACGTGGAAGGAAGTTACATGCAACATATAGGCATTCACAAACAAAGGTAAAATTTTGTATTCTAGCAGATCTCAAATGTCTCATGTCTCCATGCAGCCTGAACTAGTAGAATGCCTCAACACACTCAAGCCTTTCCTCTGTGTTATGCACACACAGGGTCTTGAGAGCTCTTTAAAAGAACTGCCATCGATTGTTTTCTATTACGTAAGCACCAGAACAAAGATTCCTCTGTTGGACTCTTCTTATAGTACTCAGAAAATGCAGATAGTGGTAAGTGAGGACTGACTTTATGAATTGAAAGACTGCCAAAAATGCTTTCAACCCAGTGTCCTACAGTACTGCGATATTTTCTTTTGAATCGGAAAGCCATAAGAAATTTCACTTTAAATTACTCATTAGCAGAAATAGTTTCGTCTTTGTAGAGCCATTTCTCTCGGTGCAGATAACTGTGATATGGGCTCCCTCTAGTGTCTTATCTCTGACAGAAACTTGGAATTATAAAAGGTTGCATAGGTCATTCATAAATGCCAACATCCTACTTAAGTTATCTTCCCAGAAAAAGTTCACTGTTAGTGAAAAAAAAAATCAGTCCCAGTTAAATAGGTTTATGTATTTTTACATACCAAATTCTTAACTCAGTGTAGTAAATTTTGCTGTTCCATATAACCATCATAAGATCCAAATATTATGTAACTACACATGTAACTTTGCACTGAAGTGTAAAAGAAGGAAAATATTACATGAAATCCATTTCACAATATTTTAAAAATCCAAAACTATGCTTAGAAGTGGATGTTGTATCTATATATTAAAAAACCCCTTTAAACACCTAAATAAATACCTTATGCATATGTAAAAATACCTCCTTCACCGTGAACACCTCAAAGTTGTTTCAGTAATTCAAGTAGAACTCACAGGAAACTGGAGTTTGATCTTGCTTGATTTGGGTCAGTGGATGTTTTCCCCACTGATACAAGCATAAGAACATGCAAGTAGATTATTAAATACTCCACAGTAGCTACAACAGAGAATAAACAGTAAGGGTGGATGAACAACTTTTGACATCAATTAGTGAAAATTATATTAAAAGCCATACTAATGGAAGACACATTTTTGTCTTCTGCCCAGAAGCCCAAGCCATTCTTTTCCCCACCACATCCACCAGAGAAGCTGAGCTGAAGCAGCATGGATAGGGGTTGGGAGGCTGAACCAGGAAAAAGATTAGCATAGTTTTTCCTCCCTAAGAAAAGGGAAACCATATTGTGAAGCTCAGGATACTGTCCCTGACACAATGGCATGAGCAGCTCCATGCAAGTGTTTAGTACCTCTTCTTCCACATAATAGAAGCAGTAGTGTTGACAAGGCATATAAGAATTTTACAATAAATTAACCATTTCATTTCCTTTTCTATAAACTGCTAAAACAAAAGAGACAAACAGAAAAAAACCACAAAATTTAAATGCATAAAATCCCTGTGCAAATCTAGCACTTTCCCAACCCACTGTTTTTATATTCTTTTGCTTCCCATTTATTGGGTAACACAGAGCTTTGCCCTGAGAAAGTGTATTTTAATAAGGCAGCCTCTTCTAGAGCAAATAAAACATTACCTATAAACGTGAACTGCATATATATGTTACAACCAAAATAAACCTGTGAATTAGAATCCATCATTGACAGAACAAAAAAACCCCACACTTCCTAATGCTAGGACTCACACTCTGATTTTGCTCCACAGTTGTCAATTTAAATCTCATATTATACTTAAAAAAAAATTAATCATCTAGCACATCACTACATTAAGAGGGCTATTAAGTCTTCTTCAGAACAGTTAATATTTTTCACACTTTTTCCCCACTAACATTTTTTTCCTTGCAATGTCCCAGATGTATTATTGCCAAGGCTGGTTTCATAGTCATCCTCTGCCAAGTCACAGAACCACACAGAATCCCAGAGTATTCTGAGTTGGGACCCATCAGGATTATTGAGTCCAGCTCTGAAGTGAATGGCCCATAGAGGGAAAAGCTACTTCAAGTAGAGTCTGATGCCTTCACTACCTCAGTCTTCCTTAAATTCTTTGGCTGAACACAGAACCTTGTCCATACAATATCTCAAACAGTGGCACTGCTTAAAAGAAGAGCATGTTGAATGCCATCAGGCAGTCTCTTGGGCTTTTAGTACACATATTCCAGAGTTGAATCAGCTAATAGAACTACAGGCTTAGACAGGAACTGGATTCTAATTGAGTTTCTCATTTTTTAAATTACCTTATATTAATAAGAACCAAGACAAACAGAAATAAATACATCACATCATACTTTCTTTATTTTCAGTGCAAAATTACACGGATAATTATATGACAGATTTTTTTTTTTTTTACTAATGTAGTTAAGGCTTGTTTTTAGTTTTAGCTATTAGTAAAACAAGCTAGCACCCATTATTATGGGTTGGAAAGGATTGTCAGACATTGCATGTAATATCGCCTTGGTTTTCAAACAAAATTAATTTACAACCTTCTACAAAGCTCAGTTAGCCTACAATTCATATTAACTTCCTTATATCTTTCATAGGTGCTACAGCCCTCTACAAGCTGGGTAAATAATAGCATTTGGGGGGTTTTAGCATGCTTAGAAGATAAGTTTTTGAAATATAATCAAAGGAATGAATCACTATCAATTTAAGTTTGTTCAGGGAGAACCCCTTTTGGTAGCTGTGTATTTTATGTCGAAGGATTTAAGTCAATGTTCACCCCAAACATGAAAATACTGCATCCTTCAATACACCATCAAAAATTATGCTAGTATTTATTAATCTGTGATTAAAAGAATTTTATGGAAACATCCAACACAAATAAAATCAAACAAATAACCCAAGTAGTTATTCTGATCTGTGTGTCCAGAGAAGGGCAATGAGGACAGTGAAAGATCTGGAGCAGAAGTCTTCTGAGGAGTGACTGAGGGAATTGGAGTTGTTCAGCCTGTCAAAAAGGAGGTTTGGTGGGACCTTATCACTCTCCAACCACCTGAAAGGAGGCTGTAGAGAAGTAGGGGTCAGTGTCTTCTCCCAAGTCACAAATGAGAGGACCAGAAGTACCAACAAGTTATGCCACGGAAGAGGTAGACTGGATATTAGGAAAAAACTTCTCTTGGACTCAGTGATCTTGGATGTCTGTTCCAACTTAGAGTTCTATGATCCTAAATCACTTGTCTATTGAGCTCCTCAGGAAATCATCAGCCACAGCAGCCAACCCACTATCCTACCTCCACCAGCCGGGTGACTTCACAGCTCCAAGCTCTTACTGCAGCTAATCCAGCAGGCTGTTTTGCCTGAGGCTAAGCCAAAGCCTATATTCTTAAATAAAACCAAGGCAGCTCTTCTGGGAGCTCTGATTTGTAAGGTGCATGGCATGGAGTGAAAGCGGAGGAATCCGAGCATTAAATTGCAGCATCCTAACTGAGATGAGTTCCATGTTTTCCCCCTTCATGGGGGATAATAATGGAAAACCATCCCTTTCAGCCAAGTCTGGTACTTTCTGATCTTCATTACCCAACCGTGCTGCTGAGGTCAGTGCAATTGCATGAACCCAGCTCTTCTGTGCTACAGCCCAGTTCAGACAAGTGGCTGCACTCACACACCCCGACCTCACCAGTGGCAGACCCACCTGTAATGCAGAAGCAAATCCAGGTGGGAGTTGAGCCTAAGTGAGACCCAGGTCCCACTGCAAGACCACACACGGGCACTGCTCTCCTCCAGCAAAGCCGGGATTTGCCCACCCCTCAGCTCTGCCATGGTCCCAGGGCAGGACAGAGCTGCTTGAGTGTAAACCCACACCTGCCATCCCCCAGCACAGCCAACTTCAACAACAGCACTGCTTGAATGCTGAGGGTAAAGTGGTTTACCCTACAGACAGCCACAAAGCTCTTCGTAAATCCAGTATTTTTGAACAAATGCCAAGCAGTTTAAAACTGCTCACATATCTACAATAAATATCCAAAACAGGATTGGAGCATGTTGATTTGCAGTGTATGAATGATCGAACATTCATTACAGAACAAAAACTAATTACAGTAACTGGCTTCCACCATATTCTGATAAATTAGTGTATCAAGTGAATACATTTTGGCATTTTTGTAGCATTTAAATCTATGACCTTGATTGCAGACTTGAGTTCTGCCAACATTCTCACAACACACATGCTTTTTTTAAGTATAAACCCTTCGTGGTTTGGGGTTTTTTTCCAAATGCACATGAATGCAAAGTGCTCATAAAACTGAGACCATGTGTGCTGAGCAGTTTCCTCTTACTTTGAATAGTATTTCATGCATAATAGTGCTACTAATAGCCTTTAACTGGCTTACAAGAAACCACATATTTTATAACATCACATTAAGCATAAATCAAGGAGAGAGTCAAAATCAAACATAAGCTTTTTTATAATTCAGACACCACTTAGTAAAGAAGCTGAAATAACATGAGATGTCCAGGGTTGTGAAGACACTGTGATAATTCCCAGTGAGTTTCAATAAAACTACACCAGTTCATACCACAAGGGAAAGCAGTTTAGGATCCAGCCCAGCAACCAGACTGGGCATTTAAAACAGTGGGGTTTTGACTTTAGCACATATATTTATGGCAGATGTCTCAAGTTCTGACTGAATTGATAGATGCTTTAAAAGCTACTGGTCATTAGAAATCTTTGCTTTATTACAATTTCAGCATAGAAGTTATAACTATATGATGATTCAAAGCATGAATTAAGAATCTATTTATGGATCATGAATTTAACAGGAGCGCAGGGAACAATTTTAAAGGAATACAGATAAAAATAATGCTGTTAACATTTTAAATTAATGAGGCAAGTTTAGTTGGCAGTCATTCCTCAGGCTCATTAAAGATATCTGAATGCAAATCACAAGAAACTTAAAATAATGTATTTGGTTTATCCACTGGGAGTTTAAACATTTTCTTTTCATCAGAAGTAACAAATACAATGTAAATAAAGTAGCAATGCAAATAAATCAGTTTTAAGTTCTCTGTACTATCTCAAAGGATTAAACTGCAGCACCCTTTACAGTCAGATATATAAGCAATGTATATGACGTATCAGTGGAAATGAATGCTTTTCCTCACAATGACACCTTCAGAACCAAATTAAGCATGATATCTAATGCAAAACCCCCATGATATGTTAAGACAGCTACAACATAGGTTGAAGAGGTCATGTTAACACAGAACTCAAGTGTTTGCAACCTGGTGTTTTATTCTAGAACATGTCCATAATGAATAAGCCCCTACCCGCTCACTGTGTGGAAGTGACAGGATCAGCTCCCCAGACAAGAACAGTCAAACACCTGACTCATTGTTCAATAATAAAATATTAAACAAAACCAAAAGTGTGACCTATGTGCTCAAAGGGAGGATTTTAATTTTCAGTGACAACAGAACAGTTGTGTTTCTAGTCTGCAAACAAGCGGCCATAGTGTGTATGAGAATATGCATAGATAAATTGAGGATGTATGGTTTCCACTATACGCTGCATGTTATGGTTCAGGTTAGAAGAAATGCAACAGCCATGAGGAAATATTGAAGCACAAAGACAGGCAGAATGCAATTCTCACAGACTTGTACACTGACCAGGGGAGGCACCCTGCACAAATAACTCCATACAGCTTGCTCTGAAGAGTCACCCACTTTGCAAGAGTAATGCTCATGATGTCCAAGGCTATTTTTGTGAATAAGTGAGACTAAGTTCATCAGTGAGACTAAAAGATCACAGCCTCAGGCATTAATATGGAAAAGTATTAATCTTGAAATAACTAACCCAGTATAACCAAGGAGTCCCTTTCACTGCCTTCAATAAGGATGATTTGTTATCTCCTAGTCTCAAAATGTCCAGCTCAGCCTCCTTCAACCAAATTTGCCTAATCACTGACTTCTTTCACCTTTTTAACTTTTGCCTCTGCTTTCTTTAAACACACCTTTTCCTAGACCAAGTAGCTAGATTTGTACTAAAGGGTCTGCAGGGAATAACTGCACTTCATAAAGAGCACAGCACCCAGGTACAAACCCAGGAACTGTGATCAGAAAATCTGGGTTTCAGCCTGGAGCAAGTCATCCAGCCACACATGCACACACACCAGCAAACCTAACATTAAGAAACAAGAAAGCTTTGCAGTGAAGGCAAGAAGCAGGAGAAACAGACTTGTCTCATTTTGTCCTAACTTCTATCATCAGCTTAAAGTTAGTAATTTGACTTGCTGTTCATGCATAGCCACAGTATGGAGTTTGTGAAGATGGGAAATCTCAGTAGTGCAATAGGAATGCTTTTTTTTTTTCTAAACAGTGCCAGTCAGCTCAGAATTGCTGAAAAGGGGCCAGTGCAGCACACAAAGTGGCAGTAAGTCAGCAGAACTAGAGCAGGCTGCTAAAACCATGAAACCCCCAAAGGGGGGTTTAAATGATAAATGAGAAGCAGAAAGCCCATCTTGTATCTATTGACTACTGTGAACGTTAAGAACATCTTCAATTTTCTTGCCCTTTTTTTGAACATTGGCAGATGACTGCCACTCTTTTCCAAAGTAACACATCTCATCATTTTTCAAGGTTTCTGCTTTGATTTAGACTTTTTGAAGAGCTGTAATCTTGGGTTTTTGGGGGTTTTTTCTATTTTCTTTAATAAAATCTCCTTCAAGGATACTCAGATAGCTCCTCCAGCTGCTACACTGCTGTGGTCTGCATGCCCCTCTATGTGAGGTCTCACTGCAAATGTGGAGCTTTTTAAGACCCAGTCAAGTTTATGGATGCCTTGCATATAAATTAGTCACCCTGTCCTTAAATTATTACCAAATTAGGAAAAACTCCTACACAGGAAGACAGCAGAAAGGAAGACAGGTTTTGGAATCACATCTGTCAACATTTTTACTCTTTCAGCCAATTATAGTGAAGTCATCTCTGAATGTCTCAATCCTCCAAAATATTGTCTATCACAGCTTATTTGTCCTATTTAGATTTACAAGAGCAGAGGTGTTAACACTTCATGCTGTTATAACAGTGTCTATATGTAAAACTGTGCATCAAAACAGTTGTTAAGATTTCTGTGAGGCTATTAGGAAACAGTGAGGTACAAGCCCCTGAAACAAGGGAAAAAACACTTAAATACCATAGCCAGGAATTTAAAAATCAACCACTGGCAGACCAAGTCAGACAGAAAAGCACATTTTTGTGTTCAAGGACTGTAAAGAAGCCCTTAGACTGTGAAGAATACATTACAGGAAACTTCTGCCCCCACAGTCATACCTCATTTTATCTCCTCATCTTCTCAAAACTGGCAGAAACTACCCTGCAAACAGCTTTCCAACTGCATCAGAGAATCTCCAAATAAACCTGGAAGTTACAGAAAAATACAGCTCTGCCTGTTCAATTCACCATGCTCCATTTACAGATTTTGAAAACCTGCTAACAAGAATACAGAATTCCTTGTGAGCGCCTTTGAATGTTTAGGTTTTACTTCAGATTTGGCAGGTGGCTTTCATTTGTGCAAGGATTCCCCAGGAATTTTGCCACTGGGAATGACTCAAGAGACAGCCCCTTCTGCTCACACCCCATCTCCTGCCAGGAGACAAAAGTTGTGTGATTCTATGAGCTCCTGTTGATTCTTCAGCAGCCTGCAAGACGAGTTGGTTTGCAGCACCGCGGCCTGAAATCAGAGCTGTACCCCATGACACTTGCAGCTACTCAGCATCAATGCAGTAGTTTGCAGGAAAAGGCCTGGCTGATGAATGAAATACAATAAAACCAAGTTCCTCCTAAATTACCCACCATGCAAAGTACAGAAAGCATCAAACTGCAGTAGCCTACATTAGCTTTTGATCTTCTTTAAACTGCTAGCAAGAACAAAAAATTCAATTAAAAAATTGATATGTTAAAGTTCAAAATGTGCTAAATGAACTGAATTTCTGTTCAAAGCCCTCTTCATTAACAGTTATTGCATATTTCACTGCAGGAAAAAATAAGCAAGCCCTTATGAAAGCTGAATGCTAATTTTAAAGCAACCAAAAATGCATAGATATTTGAAATTACAAGAAATGGCTCTCTAACATCTTGACTATTTCAACAGAAGCAGATGGTTTATATAGTTTTACTGCTTAACTGCTTAATTAAACATTTTATATAGTCTGTAAAATGTTATTTGATGGCATCCTTTCCAACTGACTTTCTAAATGTAAATAACAAAGTAATTTTATGTATGCACCATATTTATCAGATAACATATGTGTAGCTAATACTAATTTACTAACCTAGCTTCTATCTTCTAATACATGTGAAAAATCTGTCTACTTCTTTCTTATTTCTTCTTGATGATAATATTAACTTTTTCCAAAATTCTACTGGTTTCCTTTATTCTAAATAGCCCTAATTTAAAAGCCAATATTTTAGATTTTTCCTTTTTATCCCCTTTACAAAAACAGGATTAATAAGATGAAATATTTTATGAAATGAAATATTAAAACCAACACCAAACAAGATACAGGTTCAAATGTTGCTGTAAAAGCTAGACATGACTGATGAGTGTGAGAGGTTTGAGATAATGAAGGCCTAATGAACTCACTTCGCATTTCATAAAAGACAAAAAGGTACACTGTCCCCAAGGGAAAATAATCAGGTTACACAGTTCCAAAAAGCCACAATCAATCAGTCAGCAGAAGAAAGAGGGACGAAAAGAAAAAAACCGAGCATAGTGGGAAAAGTTCTCAAAATCCTTAACAAGTATAAATTTGACACAGTATTTCCAGCAAAAGAAAGGGTTTCACAATTATTATGTATAGTTCTTGGCATGACTTTCTAGAGCTGATTCAAAACAAACAGTAGAAGGCAGAAATAGACAAAACAACAACATAGCCACTGAGCCAGGGGGTAATTTAACTGTGTGACTACCAAACCTTAGACTAGAATGAACTTCACCCTGTTTTCTGGGCTTGTAGATCAAACAGGTGAGAAAAGGTAACATGGTGTGCACAAACGGCCCTGCTTAGTTACACTGGGCAGGGTCCTTACACAAGCAGGTGACAATGTCCATCACCAAATGAAGAGTGAATTAAGCACTAGGGACACGAGCCATTACACCCTTCCCGAAAACCAGAAGCTCTGGCACAAGGGCACACTGCACATTTTAAGCTATAGCAGCTTTTCCTGATTCTTCCTGGCCCCTTATTCACCACATTGCAGCTCAGAACTCCACAAAACTTCCAAGTGTCTCCTGTTCCTCTTGACCCAAGTCCACACCACTGAACAGGGGAGAAAACCAAAACATTCACAGATATTCCTTAATCAATGAAATGCAGCTATGTCACAGCACAGTTCTTTATACATGACCAGCACAGTGTACAAAGAGAAGCAACCCATCTAGACAAGCAGACACATAATTCCATCAAAGCCACGACAAAACAAAGAAACAACAACAAAATTAAGCATTTTATTACATCAGCATATCAACTTGGAAAAAATCTACAGCAATATGATAAAACTAGGATAGTTAGGTGTTAAAATGATCAGACTCCTCAAGACTTTTCTCACCATCTCTTTTAATGCTCAAATCAGGCAAAGACACTGAGAAAATGAACAGCAGAGTA
Source organism: Hylia prasina (assembly GCA_013397195.1). NCBI lineage: Eukaryota > Metazoa > Chordata > Aves > Passeriformes > Sylviidae > Hylia > Hylia prasina. The sequence continues at coordinate 514,884 of VYXD01014534.1, read as the reverse complement.
AATCATGAAACTCACTACCATTAGGAATTCAAGCAACTACTTGAGTAAATAATTACAGACATGCACAGCTTGAAAATATATAATATTAATTTAAATTAAAGGTTGTTATTATTAAAATTTTAATCACAACTGAAGATCCAGAAATGCCTATTCTTGTATTCTAGCTAAACAGGAGAGCTTTTACCCATTTCACAATATATAGTTCATTGCTGCATGTGAGTTCTGAGAGAGAACTGATTTTGCTTGCCTGGAAACACTTGACATTCACAAAAAACTTACTTCAGACCAACACATTTCATATGCCTTATGCTCATTTATATTATTACTGAACTGTCCTAATATGCCAGACTTTATGTATCATCATATGCTAAATGAGCTTTTAAAGACTGTAATGCATTAACCCCACCCCATCTGAAAGACTCCAAGTCACGGAATATACACGTAAAGAAACAAATGTTGCAAAAAAGAGTCAGCACTTCTGTGTGCAGCGTCATTTAAATTCCAAAACCTGAGAATTAAAAGCGAAGGCACCACCCACTAAGCTACTTTGTAACATAAGCATTGGGAAGGAAATAAAAAATGTTTCAGCAGATGTGTTTTTCACCATTAGTTTGACAGTTGTTGTGGTTTCTATGACAATGTGAACATTATAAACTAATTTCTCAGGTACACTGTACTGGAGTACACCTTTGTTGATTCAACAGATTTTTTACCCAAAAATATTTCACAATAGAAATTTATTCAGGTAGCTGAAACTAAGGAGCAAGCACAAAAAGAATTCCCTTTCAACAATGAGCCTTAGATACTTCTTTGTTACTTTGACATTGTCAGAAGCAGAGGCAGTCAGAACCTATGATCAATTCCATCTACATAAACGAGAGCAAGGGAGCGAACCAAAAGACTTTAGCATAATTTCAAACAAAGCAAGCGCACAGAGGAGCAAAGTGTAAGAAATAATCGATTGTAGGCATTGCACTATAAACCCAAATTATCTATGAAAAAAGGAAACAGTTGCAAAGACTTCTCACAATATATATGTATTTGATAACCTGCTTTTTAGGCCCTGCTCATAAAACAACGCATGTTTTGCCTCCATAAACAGCAAAAATCGGTTATTAAGCGCTTAATAGTTCTTAGCCCCGTAAGAACTTTTAAAGTAAGTCCTCCGCAATCCCCAAAACGCCCCAGCGCGGGATTCAAGCCCCGGGGGACTCTTCGGGCGGGGTCTGCGGGCCGGGCGCGGGCTGGACAAGAGCCTGCGGCAAGCTCTGCNCCTTCAGCGGCGCTTCCCGGGGCCGGCCCCGCTCCGCGCCGCGGGGAGGGCAGAGCGCGGCCCGCCCCGCCCCGGTGCCTCCCGCCGCAGCCCGGGCCCAGTCCAGCCCCGAGGGGCTCCTACCTGCGCTCTCCGGCAGCAGCGGCTCCCCGCGCCCGGCCCTTCGCCGCCCGCTTTT
>VYXD01014534.1:426520-513378 GCA_013397195.1 Hylia prasina | reverse complement strand
GGTGGCCGGCTCGAACCAGCCGGCCCTTTCTGCGGAATGACCCCCGGTGCTACGGAAGGTAAGTTATGAGCCCTCCTACACCCGCCTTTTTAATGCGATACAGGTGCGTGGCTTTTGGTGTCATTCAGTGAAGCTGTGCACGATTACCCCGGTTAAGGTAACAATTAAGAGATGGTCTACCACTTGTGTGGCCTTCAGAAAGAAGGTAATTAGCCAGCCAGAAACTTAAATGTTCAAGTGCAGTCCGCACAAGCTGGCGGTGGGGTGCGTTACTAACCTGTGTATATCGGATAAGAGTATTTAATTGTTTTTTCCTCTGTCATCTTACAGGGTGTCTCCTTAGCAAGACCTGTGACATGAAGTAGAACAAGCATTTTGTAGAGCTCTCCCATAAAGACAGCTGTATCTCTGAATGTTGGCACGTTTACTGGAGACTCTTCCCAGAAAAGTCTGTTTGAATCAGAACCTGTGAAATTTCCAAAAGCTTTATAATGGAATTTTTAGCGTCCAAAGGAGACTATATTAGATATTTCAAAAGGCCTTTATTGCTGCTTTTAGTATGTATAATAGTTCTTGTGTGCAGTGATCAGGACTACTATAGTTTACTTGGAGTATCCAAAGAAGCAAGTAGTAGAGAAATACGACAAGCATTCAAAAAGCTGGCATTGAAGTTGCACCCTGATAAAAATCAGGTAAGTTACCTTTTTAACAAGTCAAAGTTGCTGACTTAATGGATCTTGGTGTTTAAACAAAAAGCAGTTTTAATTTTTCAAAAATGTGTCTCTGTTATTGTGAAGTAACCCCCTGATAATACAGTCCAGCTCAGATTTTCTGCAGAGAAAGTTTACAAAAAGTGTTAGAGTGGTCATACATGGTTTTGTTGAATTTGGGCTGCATTAAATTGCTGTAGTAAAAAGAGTCAAGATTGTTTAATTTTCAATTATATTTTTGTAACTAGAGGACAGCTTAGTTATGTATTACCTTGTTGGTAAGCTGTTGAGTTTTTCTGTTTCCATTTAGTTTAGGGGGGCTTGCTGTTTCCCTACCCTGAGGTCTCCTCTAAAGATCAAATAAGAACAGTCTGTTCTGAGACATGAGTCTCCAAGTATCAAACAGGACAAAACAGACATCCTGGGACTGCCAAGGTATAACCATGGAGGTTACAAAGAGCTCTGGACTAACTGGAAAGAGAAGACTGGAATGGCTCAGTCTGTGCTACCATATTTCTGAAATACAAACATCATTGGTATTTCCTTGAAATGACTTGAAATAAGCAGAAATTCACAAGAAATAAGTGTTTAGATCTTTGTATGTACAACTGCATGGAGTCCCAAAAGACAGCAGTATTTCATATGAGCTCAGGGCCTGCCTTCACTGACTGTATTAAAGCCTCTGACAGAGAGAAAGCCAAATATCAGCAAAATTAGCAATGCCAACTTGTAGCTATTAAATGAGTGTTTTGTTTTCTCTGTTGATACTTTCAAAATAATGGCATTTGGGGTCAGATTCTGTCATTTCCAAGCATGCAGGTACTACTAAAGACTTTTCAACAGATTATTTTAAACCTCAGCAATGATATGTAAAGGCGAACCCATTAGACAAATTCCATAATGATAATTAATCTCCTGTGTTAAAAAGAAAATCAAAAACCTTAAGACAAAGTGTGTTTTGAATGCAATGTGTAAGCAGAAGTTAAAAGAGCAGGACTGTGTGGCACATTTTGCACACCTCTGTTACACTGCACCTGTGCAGATCCCAAACTTAGGTTCAAAATATGTCTGCAGATTTTTCACCATTTCAGTTCCCAAGCTACCTGGAGCAAAGATGCTTTTTAAATAAAAGGAGGAGGTATCTGTCTACACTGTCAAGACCAGAAGGGATGAAGCTGTCTCTATAGTGGGCATTTAGAACTGGTCAAGTAGGGATTCTGGGGGAGTGGAAAAGACTATGGAGGCAATGGTATGTCTTCGTTCTTGAGTATTTTTTTTAATTGCACTGAAGAGAGTGTTGAAAGAAGAGGGTTCCCTGGAGAATGTTACAGCCTCCTACCAGTCCACTTGGTGTTTCAGTTGGTCCTTGAGTGAGGATGGAAGTAATAAGAGGACACATCTGGCTTTGGGAAAGGAAAACTTTACTGTAGTTTGGTTTGAGATCACAGTGCAATGTCTTTTTCCGTCACAACTGGCATCCTTAGCAGGGATATAAAGATATTTCCAAAGATCATTTTCTCAGCTTTATATGCATAGTATGGTTCATTAATTAATTACTGATTATAATTTTCCTTACATAGAATGATCCAAACGCACATGAAAACTTTTTGAAAATAAACAGAGCATATGAAGTACTTAAAGATGAAGATCTACGGAAGAAGTATGACAAATATGGAGAGAAGGGTCTCGAAGACCAGCAGCAAGGAGGCCGTTACGAAAGCTGGCACTTCTATCGCTATGATTTTGGTAAGTTACCATCTATGTTTGTGATTTGCTTAAATCACTCACAAGGAAATGCAATACTCACATCTGTATCAGAGCTTTCACATGTTTCTTATGTATCCTCTCCAGATTTCTGTCTGCTCTGTAGCTGTCACTTTCTCTCTGCTGGCCCAGTATTTGATTTTCCCTGTTAATGGCTACCCAGAGATGCAATCTATTTACCTAGCCTTTTGTTCCTGCTGCTTGCCATTTTGTAGGTCACCTAGCTTCTTGTTTATTTTTTTTTAAGTGCAAAGCTCTTTCTTCACTGCTTTTTTTTTTCAGTGCTAATATTTCAACAGGATTCTTTTTAACTTTTTAATGCAGAAAGACCTTATTTGTGTAGTATTCTTCAGGGGGATTTTGAGAGGAAATTTTTGCACTGTCAAGCCTATTTGATATGCAGTTATGCAATTAGACATCAGTAAATAGGTAGCAGAAACTGAAAAAAATAACAGAATCATACCTAAAATGATCTTGAGACAAGTTATTTAATGTTTGTCTCAACAAATTTTAGGTAGTTGTAGGGAAAGGCTGCAATAAGTGATTTTCAGGGCTGCCGTAACAGGAGTAAACTAAAACAGGTAACTGAGGAACATAGTTTGATTGGGATGAAAGAAAGAGCTGAAAGGAACCTCCACCTTGGCAACAATTTTTTTTCTGGTGTTGTTTGACTTAGTATGTCCCAGTCTGTAAGAAATTAATGTCTGTGCAGATTGAAATTGAATAAACCAGTGGTGCACCTATGAAAGGTAAATATGGAAATCAGCCTAAAACTTCTTCAGATAAACAGATTTAAGAAATTTTACCTGCCTGAAGTTTCACTGCTTGATTGAGAAACAGTATCCTTAAATGTCTATTAATCAGTGATTTAGGGAGCATCTGTTTTTATATTTTATATATGTGTGTGTGTATAAAAGTACAGCTTTATGTATATTTATATGTATGGGTGAGCATGTGTACTGTATTAGTGGAAAATAATATTAAAAGTACCTTGTCACCTGTTGAAATTAATTTCTCATTATTTATTTGCATTTAATCCTTGTGTACTTCAGGTGAACTGACATCTCACCGTGTTAGGTACTGTAAAAGAGCTACAACCATAGTGGCATAATATAATGCTCTTTAATAGTATTTTTGGTACTCTGCACTGCCTTTCTTGTGTAGTTGAAGTAGTGGAGTGTTTTGTGATGCCCTAGGTAGGACTGGTTAGCTTTGTCTTCCTTACCTTTGTTCTACCCACTTCATTCCACTGCATTCACACACACATTTTGTTCGTGGAAAAGCTGGTGGCTGGAAACACCTTTGCCATCTAAATGTTTAGGCCACCAGAGGCTGAGAAAGTGTGGAAGCTTCTGGACATTACATAAAGCTCTCAGTGAGAGCTGAGGCTTCCTGAATTTGAATCTGACAGCTGGATGATGTTATTTCTAATGCTCTTGCCATAACAGCAGTAATTGTAATTCTGTGCTTGCTCCATGGTTGGTTACTAAATTATCAAAAGAAAGTTTTGATAGTGGCTTTTGTAGCACGAGAGTGAGTGAGCTAGCAAGAGGTTAAACTCATGGTCCATAGTGCTAAACAAGGATAGCATTTTTGTAAAACCTCTTTGCCAGCTTAGTATTTCAACTTAAATCTACTGTCTTCTGCTGTGCATAACATGATAGTTTGTTTCTTTTTCTGCTTTAAAGGTGGAAAAATAAAAAGCAATTGTTGGGTTTTTTTAAATAGGTATTTATGACGATGATCCTGAAATTATAACATTGGATAGAGGAGAATTTGGTAAGTTTTTTAAATAAATGGCTGTTTGACAACTTGACAACCCAAAGTACAATTTTTGCACATTGATCTGTGTCTTAGTAGGCTTTTCTTACCTATCTTTACACATATTGGAAAACCATCTTCACATGACAAAACAAACAAAAAAAATACCCCTTAATGCTTCCTGTTAAACACTAGTTAGCAAATCACTCAATATCAATAAACATCTTAAATTAAGTTTTAGAATTATTTTGTGACATCTATAAAAGGAAATTATTTTAATTAACATTTTGTTACTCCTAATTTATCGTTGCTGTTTCTCTTGTATAAAAATGCACTTGATAGAACTTTTCTAATTTTTTTTTTCTGTGAAACCCAGTCAGTTGTGTGTAGTTCAAAACCAGAAGGGTGATACCAGATACTAAAAACACAGCTAAGGAGAACAACATGTGGAAAGATAACAGTTTCAATAGAATATTGTCCAGGTTTTTTTCTTTTAAAATTACAGCTAAGTTGTTTATAACTAAGAGAGCCTGGAGGTAAAAATACTGGGTGATTTTTCATCTGCATATTGAGTACAGTTTCCTGTGTGCAAGATTGAACCTATATCCTGAATTAGTCTTGTAAATTGTTCTAATAGTTCTCATGATGCTCTCCCTGAGACCAGAGTCTTGCTTGCGTTCATCTGTTTGCAGGGTCTACACATGCCTTGGTTGTCTTTTCTGTGAGGATATTTTAATATAGGCAAATAAAGGTCACAAAATCCACTACAAGAAAATTGGACAGGCTGAAAGACAAGTAATTCAAGCTGATAACTGCTCTTTGTGTATATTTTGTTGCTGTTGTTTTCTTTCATAAGCAAGATGATTTATGTTTCCCTTGACTTTCTAGTAATGATATTAACTTGGATTTTTAAATTAAATTTGACATGATTTCTTCATGAAGATTGAAACTCACTAAATACATAAAGTATATATAAGGAAATGGAAAATTCTAGTGGGTAAAACTCTTTTAGAACTTGTTATTTTGTAGCCAGACCTACACTATCACACATTCCAGCTAGAATAGATAGCTGAATTAATAGAACAGATACTGAAAGTCAGGGTGGTGAGAGCTTCTGAAATAGGAGTTTTGTGCACCTGCCTACAAGGAGGAGTATGGGCAAGGGAGATACAGTCTTTATCTCATCTGAGTTACTGTTACTGTGCCAGACATTAAATACTCAATACAGCTTTTGGGAGGATACAGTATAGTAAAAGTGTACATTCTAGATGTAACTACATTGCAGATGTGCATGATGTACTTATAATTTTCCTGTCTCCATCTAGATGCTGCTGTTAACTCAGGAGAACTGTGGTTTGTGAATTTTTATTCTCCTCGATGCTCCCACTGCCATGATTTAGCGCCTACAGTACGTAAACCAAGTAAATTAACTCTGAAAATTCATTGGTTTTAATAGCATAAAACTTAATGAAGTGGATTTTTACACTGAAGCTGAAATCAAAGACAGCAATTCAAAATGGCACAAATAAAACATATGCTCATTTTTCATTGTATGTTTATAGGAAAATAGCCTTTTTTGCCTTTTTTTTTCTTTAGTGGAGAGAATTTGCTAAGGAGCTGGATGGAGTAATACGCATTGGAGCTGTGAACTGTGGAGATAACAGAATGCTTTGTCGAATTAAAGGAATTAACAGTTATCCCAGTCTGTACATTTTCAAAACTGGAATGGTGAGTGATAAGCCTTCAAGTATTTTTAGAATGAAATCTGGAGAAGTGTTTCTTTAATACTGTTCAGTCATAGAGATTTTTTTATAAAGATCTTCCTTTTTAGTATGTTACTTCCTTTAATAAATATAACTTTTTCTTTACCTTGGTCAAATTAATTTGCTATATATTTGTTGATGTATATAATTTATATTATATATATAATTCGAAATAAATGTCAATATATTTTTACAATGTTTTTTTCTGAATAATTTTTCTGTGCAACATATCACTTCTGATTGGGAAGATACTGTCAGCAGAGGTGCTGTAGCAAAGCAGCAAGGTCTCTTTTAGTGTTGTAAAGGACTTTTCAAGTAAAAAGCATAGTCTGTGATTTTTGATTCTTAAAGAATTTGACCATATGCTTAAAGAAACTTGGAAATTCCTTCCACAAGATTCCCTCCATGCTACCTGCATGATGTATGTCACTCTTTATAGCTGCTTGTTAAGTCGTGGTGCTGGGGTGGTGTACAAAGTGCGCTTGAATAGATGGGTACATTTTGACAATGAAAAGTTTTGAGAGGTTGAATGCTAAATGGAGTGATGTAAGCAATTTTTATTTAAATAGAAATAAAATCATTGGGAGTTGGTGTTTCTAAGACTAAATAATCCTCGTGTTGCAGCATTTGGAAAGAAATCACATTACAAAATTTAAATTAAGGTTAAATTTCAAACATTCTGATAGGGGAGGGAGAGAACAGTTAGGGGGGTAGTGGGGGTTAGTCCTGCAGTTGCTTAGGTACTGTTAGAAGAACACAGTAGATTTTGGGGTGGGGTTATTTGCCCCTTTATTTTTTTCTTAATTTTATAAACTGTACTCTTTGTCTTCTATAGCAACCAGTGAAATATTATGGAGACAGGTCAAAAGAGAGCTTAAAGAACTTTGCCATGCAGTATGTTACAAGCACAGTCACTGAGTTATGGGCAGGTAATATTCACATGTTTTGCTTGGGGTACTGTTGTTCAAATTGTTTTTACTACATAAAATATGGCAGAAACTGAATCTGTCACCTCTTGCTAAGTCTTCTTTTTGAGAATAAAAATAGTTCATGTAATTTGCTAATACAAATATAAAACTTTGTTTCATGGTGACATTTAACTAGTCACAAACTGATGCAAATTGTTTCACTCTTAGGAAATTTTGTAAATGCTATTGAAACTTCATTTGCTTCTGGTGTTGGTTGGCTGATCACCTTCTGTGCTGAACGTGGGGGTAGGTATATTAAATACTTTTCAAATAATGTGCCAAACAAAAGGACTTCTGTTGACAGCGGCGTAATCCCTTCTGCTACTAAAAAACATCTTAGGTGACCACAGTACTTGGCCTGAGGGTCATTTAAGCTCTCTCTTAAAAGCAATTTGACAAAAGGGACAATGGAAATATGGGGATAATGGAAAAATGATGTTATTGTGCCTCTGCAATGTCCTGAGAGTCATTAAAGCAGCACTGGAGTGTACCGCATCAGGAGGGGAAGTGGCAGAAAAGGCTTCTCCCTTCAGTTTCCAGCTCCAGTGACAGGTACTGCTGAGGCACATGCCAGTTTCTCCTGATAGCTGAGTAGCAGAAAGGCTCTGTCTCCCCCTTAAACCACCGATATTAAAATTTAGTTGAATAATTTCTCTGAAGTTAGGTTTGCACACAGCAACTGGCTCTTACCACTGGTTTCTGGTCAGAGTAGTTTTTTTGTAGCTGTTTGTCCCTGGCTTTCTTGGGATCAGTACTGGATGCAATATATGAAACAGCTACATTGGTTAGCTGGTTGAGCAAAGTAAATTCACTACACCTTTGACAAATAAAGATTTCTTAGCCTTATGAAGACCTTTGTTCTGAGAACTGAATAGCCAGAGCTGTAGTCTTGAATTTACATTTGTAAATAGCTTGATTTCAAGTTGCAGCCCTTTTGTTATTAAGTGTTCAACTTCTTTTGTTTCAGTTAGGGGGATGATGCATCTTTTTTTTTTTTTTTAAATCTTCATCCACAGACAACTATTCAAAGTCTGGATGGATAATTAAAGCATATTGTGTATTTATAGTAGTGAATTATTATTTGTATCACAGAAAATGGATACTTCCATTGAAATATCATTCCAAGACTCTATGTAGATATTTGGATTAATTTTTTTTTAGATATTAACAAATTTTAGAGGTCAGTCTTTACAATACATAAAATTGTAAAATTTTTTAAATGAGAATTCTGTGTTGATGAAGCAAGAGTATGTTATTTCTGGGGTTTTTTTTAACTTAGAGTAGACAGTCATTAAGTGCTGATTATTGGATGTGACAATTCCAGGAATACTGGATGAACAACCAGGAAGCATGCCATTAGAAATGATCATGTTTTTTGGGAGGAAAGGGGCAATTCTAAGCAAGAGTAGATTTAGTGCATTAATAAAGTGAAGTTTTATGTTTGTAAACAAGTAATTTTTGTTTTGCAGATTGCTTGAGTTACCAAACCCGCCTTAAGCTAGCTGGCATGTTGGTAAGCAGTGTTTCACTTTGAAAAAAAAAAAAAGTTATATTTAAAACAAAATAACAGAAGTGAAAGCATCATTTTCTAACTAAAACTCACTGAGTTTAGTAGAACCAAAATACCACTTTTAGAAGAATTGAATACTTTGCCTGAGTAGCTTTTGAAATAACATTAACTGTTTTTTAAGGATTTTATAAAATAAGAATTCAGTAACAAATTACTGTGTTGTTTCTTCTAATTTTCTAACTATTATATATAATTGCCTGTGTTGGGATTTTCAAAAGCATTTCTGCACCTGAAATTAAAAAATACTTTACTTTGGATTTGTTCTGTGTTGTTTTTTTCCTAATTACAGGAAGGTCTTGTTAATGTGGGCTGGATGGACTGTGGCACCCAGGGTGAGCTTTGTGATAATTTAGATGTCTCATCTAGTACTACTGCATACTTTCCACCTGGAGCCACCATAAATAACAAAGAGAAAGGAGGTGTTTTGGTAGGACTTGTTTTTCATTATCTATTTAGATAAACAAAGTAATAACCACGCTAAAGCAATGCATGAATCATTTCCAGACTGATAATACACAATTGAAAATAGCTTTTTGCTTTTTTCTTCTAAGCTGGTATGCTCTGCTGTGAGTTTATATCCCTGTGTCTGCCCAGGTAGTGATCCTGGAGGTGATTGCAGTTTGCTGGGAGAGTGAACAGCAGCCTGGAACTGTGCCTGGCCACCTCCCCAGGAGCCTCCCTGAGCAGCTCTGGGGGTTCAAGGCTGGGAAGTGCTCTGTGACTGGCCCATGAGCTGCTTCTAACACTGTCCTGGGCAAGCCTGGGAGTCTCTTCTCCCAAGTAAAAACTGACAGGACAAGAGGAAATGGTCTCAAGCAAGGGAGGTTTAGATTGAATATTAGCAGAACTCCACAGCAAAAGGGTTGTGAGGCACTGGAACTGCCCAGAGGTGTCCCCTGGGGTATTTAAAAGACACGTGTAGATGTTGCACTTAGGGACATGCTTTAGACTAGTGAACTTGGCAGCTGCTTACAGTTTGGACTCAGTGATCTTAAAGGTATTTTCCACCCTAAATGATTCTGTGATCTTTGATGTGCCCCTAATTTTTTATTCCAGAAATAATATGCCCCAGGTATCACAAGATTGAGAAATGCTACCCTGACATGTGTGATAAAACACTCCTACAGTGTCTGTCAGTACAAATTTTACTGCTCAGTTCTATTCTAGTATTGCAACCTACATTTGTAAGGTAGTTTTAACTTCCCTAATTGATGGGAGACATTTCTGTTTGAAGCATGACTTGTTCCTCTATTGTCACTACTGTTAGCTGTATTTTTAAAAGGAGAAAAATAAATTGCAACCTACCTACTTTGAACCTTTTAACTTACCAACTCAGTTACTGATTCATATTACTTCCAAAATTTTACAAGTTAGGGAAACCTAAATATCTCTACAGTGCAGTTAAGGAAGGCTGTAAAACTGGATTGGAAATCTTGTAAACTTGATGGTTGGGTTTGGTGTGAAATTTGAATTTCACACTCTTTGGTCCCTGTCTTGACAAAATACAATTTCTTGAGTTTAATGTTGTAGGCAAGTGAGCTAAAAAGCAGAATTCTGAGAGTGACGTTTATGAAATTACATGTATGAAAAAGAAGATCAAATAAAATATTATTAACTGCATTTTCCATTTGACTGAAGGGAACAAATCAGAATAAATTCCCTGACACTTTGAGTACTAATCAGTTTGATGTTTGTAATTCCTTGTAATAAAGACAGTTAACTTTCCATCCTAGTTTCTTAACTCCTTGGATGCCAGAGAAATTTATCAGGAAGTAATGCAGCATCTACCAGATTTTGAAATCATCTCTGCAGCATCATTAGAGGTAATTTTTTAAAAAGATGCTGATTTCTTCAAACAATATATTTTTATGTTTTTATTGTTGTTTTCTACGTTTTTCAAATCCTGTTGACACAATAACTTAGTATTTAACTGAATTTTACTTCTTTTTATCTGTACCTAAAATTTAACACTGCTTGTCTACATTTACTTCTATTTTTTAGGAAAATAACAGAAGGGATGAGATTTTATAGGAATATAGGAAATCACAGAACTCACTCTGCAACTGCAGTTTTCTAGTTATTTTTTCAATCAACTACATTGTAGAGAATTTTGGTTTCAGTTTCTTTTGTTTGGTAATTTAGAAAAGAAAAAGAAAATACTTGTTAATCCATGATAATTTAGGTATGAACTGAAATTAAGAGTCTTAAAAGTAACTCATGTCTTGGAAGAAAACAAAAGGAGACCTCTTTCCACACTTGCAGTTGCACATAGCAGTGTAATTTACAACAGGAAATAAATCCACATACAAACAACAATATCAGAGTGCAGCTTGTAGCCAGCTTGCTCTCAGATTTTTTCCACTTCCTTGATTATGATGCAGTAAAAGGAAGTTTAGTGGAAGAATTTGTTTAGCGGAGGTCTTTTGGAGAGGAATAACTGGACATTGACCTTTATAAAACACAAAAGAATTTCACATGTTGGTATAGTTGGGATTAATTTTTTGTGGTTTTGTTGGTTTGTTTTTTCCTGTGCTTTAAAGGACCGTCTGGCTCATCACCGGTGGCTGCTTTTCTTCCAGTTTGGGGAGGGTGATAAATCAAATGTGCAGGAATTTAAGAAACTTAAATTTTTACTTAAAGATGAGCATATTCAGGTAAGAGTGCTCACTCATCTAGTGTTAAATGCCGTTTGCATTCCAAGAACAAGTCATGGTTTTCATTGTTATTAGCTGTTAGCACCACATGCCACCTCTGGTACTGAAAGAGATGCACTATCATATGGTAGATCTGCAGTAAAGTTCTTTTTTTAAAGCAATCACTTAAGTTTCCTGTATGTTTTGAGTAATTTAAAAGTAGAGAGAGATTATCTTTTAAATCTGCTCTGTTGCTGGAAAGTTGCTGCAGATCCCATTCAGTTAATAATTATAAATTAACATTCCAACATCTGTGTATGTGGAACTGTATTTGAATTATTCAGAAAACCCTGTGATCACACTGATTATTTTCTTCATAAAAAGAAACCAAGTTCAAACTTTGCACTAAAAGCCTACAGATTGTATTATTCTGTAAAGTCTGTATTTTTGAAAAATGGTTGCTTTGACTAGAAGAATTTTAAGGTCACATTAATTTTAGGTGTCTTCTTGCTTCCTTGCTGTTATATCTGGAGGGGGGAAAAAGAGAATTCTTTTAAGTTTTTATTCCCCATTTTGGCCATTTAAATTAAAAATTAGCAAGCAGCCTAAGGTAGTTGTGCTAGTAGTTTTTCATGAACATTACTTTGTCTGAAGATCTCTCTTGTTTATAAAAAAGGCTATCAGTTTTCCATATTTTTACCTTTATTTTCTAACTCTTACTGTCTTTCAAAATATGTTAAATGATATAAATTAGGCTGCTTTAATTAAAATGGCATTGTCTGTTAAATATAGGTTGGGAAGTTCGACTGTCTTTCCTCACCAACCATCTGCAACAAACTATATGTTTATCAGCCTTGTTTAGCAGTCTTCAAAGGAAAAGGAACTGGAGATTATGAAATTCATCATGGTAAGGGAAACTTTGGCAAGTTTAAATCATGACCTAATCCCTTTGAGATGACAAAATCTTTGGCAAACCGCAATTGTTTTCCCAAAGAACAGTTTTGTAGCTTTAATATTTGCTATCTTTCCTCTGACCATAATGTAGCCTTACCTAAACTATTTATAATTTCCTTTGCTTTTCCTGTGTAAGCAGTCATCAGATGTATTTTGTCTTTGCAGTCAGTTTCAACATCATTTACACAATTACATACAAATGAAATCTCTGAAGCTGACCAGGACAGCTTCTGCTTTGGGTAGGATGACCAAAGGATGCTGTAAGACACATTCTTCAGAGAGGCTTAACATGCTGGTTACACAGTGCAGCCAGTTTGACTGACTTGGATTTGCACCAACACTAATTCTGTGCTTTGTTAACTTCTGTCTAAGATACTGAGACTTTTTATCACTCACTTTCATTTCCAACATCCCAGTTTCCTTTCAGGAAAGGCTGGAACTATGTTACTGCTAAAAGGATTCAAAAATGCTGATTGAAGAAGAAGGGAGCCTGAAGCCAAACTGTAGCTTGCAGGAACAGGTGTAGGCTTCATCCAGAATGTGGCACAAGGCAGTTATGCAAGATGAAGTTCTCATTTTTCAGCCTCTGAGGTATTAGAAATAGCCTGCTAGGATTAAGTCAGAACCTCGATACTGTTGTAAACAGGAAAAGTGAAAAGTTTCTCCCTGTTTAGAAAAGATTAAGCTTATCAAAGGAGAGAGATGATCCCACACATCTAATGATTGGTATATAAGGAAAAGCCTTATATATTTCCTGTAATTTACACTGGTGCAGAGGAGGCAAGAAGAGGTCAGTCCATGCAGCATTTTTATCATGGTGTGGATTACAGTGGAAGAGAAGTACACTGGACTACAGTGCATACAGAGGGTTTTTTTCTGAATGGTTTGGTTTATTATTTAGAAAATAGATGGCATGTAGAACATTTACCAGTAGCCCTCACTCCAGTGTTTATGAGAAAATAATCCTCAAAAGAATCAGGCTTTTTCATATGCTATGTTGAAGGGCTTCAACAGTTTAAAATTTAAGAACAGTAATAAATATTGGTAAGTCATTGTGCAGTGACTTCATATTTGATTAACCTAAAGTGCTTATTCTCAAACTTTCATTTCTGCTGACAAATATGTATACAAAGGGTATGAAGAGACTGGATCTTTGCCCATTGGAGCTGTGTGAGCAGGCATTTCAGGAAGCACACCTAAATGGTTGTGATTTATCAATATAATTTATTTTGCTTGAAGCTTTTACCTTGTCAATCCCTTTGCCAAGTCAAGTGTATCTAGAATGGTACATTTTAATTCCAACACACGTAAGATGGTAAAATTACCAATAATCCTGTCTCAAAAAAATTTGTCATTTTGTTTGACAAAAACATGTTTTGTCTTGGATAAAGCGTTTATTTGGCTAATATTGAGTAACTGTCCAGTTTAATATTTAGCCACGTATCAACTACCAACTACACTATGTCCTCCTGTGTAGGTTTGGGTAGTTTTACATTGGCCTCCTAAGGAAAAGCAAGTCAGTCCCTACTAAATTTATTTAAGCAGGCTGTGTTTAAAGATTAGACAAGGAATCTGAAAGACTCCTAATGCTTTCGAAGAGTTTTTAAATTACACCTCTCATAGGTAAAAATTGAATTTCCTTTCTACATTGTTCTTTGCAGGAAAGAAGATCTTATATGACATTGTTGCATTTGCCAAAGAAAGTGTGAACTCCCATGTCATCACACTGGGACCTCAGAATTTTCCTGACAAAGACAAGGAACCATGGCTTGTGGATTTCTTTGCACCGGTGAATATTTAATATCTACATTTTCCTTCTTCTATAATCTGTTCTGTAACTACATAACAAGGTACAAGGAGTATCTTGAAAGTGCCTCACAGCATCATGACAGGGTGTTTGTTAATTCCTCATTCCCTGGCAGCTTTAGTTCCTAACTGGGTTTTGTATTTAATGGGCTGGTGTCAAAGCAGCAGATTATTAATCTTGAATATTCTCCTGAGAGCTACCTGTGGGAAAAGCAGTTGCACTTATTTGCATTTTGTCTTCTAGTGGTGTCCTCCTTGTCGAGCTTTGTTACCAGAGCTGAGAAAGGCATCTAAACATCTTTATGGTCAGCTTAAATTTGGAACACTGGACTGTACTGTTCATGAAGGCCTTTGCAACATGGTAAGATGCAGGAATTAAAAATAAAGAAATACAAATATAATCCTTTCAAACAATACTTCTTTCTTTGAATTGGGGGTAGGGGAGGATATGGGCAGACAATGCTTGTCCTTCAGTGTTACTTTCCCAAAGGGCAGTAAATTGAACAGGCACTTGTATCATACTTTTTTTCAAAGAAGCAAACTATATAACCACTAGAGATAATGCATTAATGCAGAATACGGGTCAGATTTTATTCTAATTCCTAGGTTACTGGAACAGTTAGGAAGTCTCAGAATTTAATAATTCTGGGGGCTGGGGTTAATGTCTGAAAGTGCATGGAAAATGAGCAAAAAAGGATGACCTTGAAGTTTTATTTAGATGTGTTTACCCACTGAGGAATTCAAATGATGGAAACTGACTGTGTTCAATGGTTAACAATAGTTATTCATACAGTACAAACATTCCATCTGAGGACTGGGAATAGTTTTCAAGCTAAGGCATAGAAGGCCCATGGATTAATTCCTGTATTTGTGGAGTATGGCAAAAGAATTACTGGCTAGTTTTTAAACTGAGAACACACCATGCCATCTCTAAATACAATTGGCATCTTCTGTGTACTGGTTTGTTATAGTGTCAGATTGTCACCTGCATGTAAATCTGAGCACTTGTACTGTACAAACTGAACAGATGAGCCACCACTATCAGTGACTGTTAGAGGCAAGTGCAAGAGCCTTAATCATTCTGTGCAATTTTTTATTGTCTGTTTCATCAGCATAACATTCGAGCTTACCCAACAACAGTGGTGTTCAATCAGTCTGATGTTCATGAGTATGAAGGACATCACTCTGCTGAGCAGATCTTGGAGTTTATAGAGGTATGTAAATGATAATGTTCGTGGCAGTCTTGTTCTATGCAGTTCATACACAAAGCTGTTCTTTAAGGTGAAAAAACTTGGGGCAAGAAAAGTGATCCAGCAGCTGTTAATCAGAGACTTGACAATTAATGGAGTAATTTCCCTGCTCTGTCACATAATTTCTTTGAGATATTAGCAAATAAACAAAGATCCCTTCCAATCTGCAAAATAATAGTAATGATTTCTGTCATATGGAGAGGATATAAAAGGAATTAATACTACATCACTTCCTACTTTTAAGGTGGAAAGGCTTCACATACATACCTTTGATATAGGAGGGGGTTCACATTTTTTTCAATTAGATTGCTGCTGTCCTCATTTCCCAGCTGTCCTTGAACTTTCTTGATTCACAGAACTGCAGATTACTGGTACTGGTCACTGTTGATGCTAGAGTTCTGGCACCCAGCTTGGCTCCAGCATTCAGGTTCACTGCTATATCCATGGGCTATTTTTCACTTTTTGAAGAGATGGTTGTCTCCAGGTAGCTTAGAAAAAGCAGCTTCAAGAACACACATGCAGAAACAGGTGGAGATGAGTCTTTCAGTTGGTATTCAGTGGCCCATAGTGTACCATGTGTTCTTCTGCATTCCAGCTTAAATAGCATAAAGGCTGAGCTTCATAACACCTGTTTCTGCTGGGTAAGCTGGATTTCTTGTTTTTATCTCCCTTTATTGAGAAAAGGCAGGAAACCTCCCCTTTGGAGCCTGGAGCCTTTTGATAGTCATTTCTCAACAAATTAGGCATATAATTTTCAGGTTGAAGGAATGTCTTTTGATGCTTCCGTGCCTTTCAGTGGTGTGGAGTCTTCCCTACCCAAGCAGCAAGCAAATTTCACAGAACACTCTTGGAGTTTGGCACAGTCTGCTTGTTCATGGTGGCCCTAGATAGGGGACACACTGTACAACAATGAGTTATGTCCATAAGCTGTCTTTATTTAGGATCTCAGGAATCCATCTGTGGTCTCCCTGACACCAGAGACATTTGCTGAATTAGTTCAGAGAAGAAAACGAGAGGAGATCTGGTTGGTGGACTTCTACGCTCCATGGTGTGGACCTTGCCAGGCTTTAATGCCAGAATGGAAGAAAATGGCCAGGGTAAATGACATTCCAACACCTTCCTGCTTTTGTTCCTCTTCTGGGAAATTGCTGAGATGGCACAACTGCTTTCTTAAGAGAATTGTCAGCTGAAAAAATTTAGAGTCTAATACTGCCACTAAAATAGGCAATTCCTACCTGACAGTTTTGTATTGTTTCAAATAGAAAGTTTTTATTCGGCTTTTTTAAAGCTTCAATACACTGATACTGTAGTCCAGTTTTTCATGTTGGTTACAAGTGTGTAAGGTCATTACAGTGTTCTCTCACTTGCAAAAGTAATATTACTGTACTGACAACCCTTCCTGGAGGTGTTTCCAGGAATTTAAACTAGACAATCTGGGGAGGGGGGAAGGGCTTTGGAAACAAAAACTGTGACTTTGAGACATTTAGAACTCCAGTAGGAGTTCTAGGCAGAGTTCACTATGCTGTTGGAATGTCTGTGAAGTGTTAGTAGCTCTGTAGGACACCTTCAGTAATCATCTTCAGCTTCCCTGCCCATGCCAGGTAGTTTGGGCCTTTGCAACAAATCTGGGGTGTTCAGCACACAGGCCCACTGTGACACTGCCAGCACATCTGCACTGGGATCTGGCATAGTTCCTGAGCTGTGGTGGGGCACACAGGAACAGGGCAATCCTTACACTACACAGTCCCACCTGTGGGTACCTTGGAGGTAAGGCAGGTGCCTTGTGAGCCATGTGCATGCAGCTTATGCTGTGTGCATGGTGGGAATGCACCTGGGTGGCTGGCTCTGGTACCAGTGATCCATTTGCAGGGAAGAGGAAAGCCCTGTGATAGTCTTGGTCTGTTTTGTTGAGATTTTTGCCCCCAACTACGTTATTAAGACTTAAATTCTGAAGCATTACTGAAATCATAGCAGTATTGGTTAACATATTTGATGGTAGGTTTTCTTCTTTCTTTTCCAGATGTTAAATGGATTAATCAGTGTAGGCAGTGTGGATTGTCAGAAATATTATTCTTTCTGTCACCAAGAAAATGTCCGGGGCTATCCTGAAATCAGACTCTTCCCTCAAAAATCAAACACGGCCCAGTATTAGTAAGTACATTGCTTCAGTTTGGGAAGCATTCCATGATGTGAGACAAGACAAATACAGCTCTTCTGTTGTGTAGAAGAGGTTTATCACTGCTATTAAAATAGGCCATTAGGATACTATTACACTGGATACCATTGGCTTTGTTACTTCAAATTAATGATTTTCTTTTGCCATTTCATTTCAGTAATTTGAAATGACACAGGAATCTTAATTTTTATTTCTCCTCGTTCTTGTCTTGATCTTCTAGTCCTTAAGTTTGTAGGTTTTAATTGTATTTAAGAGATTTTTCATTTATTCAGAGGAGAAAGCAGGGTAGAAATACATCCTAAAATATGCATTTACATTCTTTATTTCATTATCACCACTCTTCAGAATGGGTTGTATGTAAGGTTTTTTCCCAAAATAATTCAAACTACTGTGCAACTGGCTTTTTGTTTTCTCTGTAATGTTTTTATAGTAGTTACAATGGATGGCACAGGGATGCCTATTCACTCAGAGGCTGGGCTTTGGGGTAAGTTACTGCATTAAACTTTGTTCATGAGCTGCTTATGCAGTTGCTTGCTAGGATAAATAAATATTTAAATACAATGTACATCAAGATCTGGAAACACTTGGGTGTATGTATTGCTTAATTTAAGATGTTCAAGTCTGTACATCTTTTAATTTAGCGCTTTTAAAATTTGGAGAAATAGCAAATTCCTTCTGTCCACCCATCTCCTGAAGACTATCATTTTTTTTACCACATTTAAGAAGTTATTCTCCTATAGTACAAAGTGTGAAATAGGGATTTCCTTAAAATTCCTAGTATCAGAAGCTTTTCTTAAATTGAATGTTTAAAGTTTTGAATGTGTTACAACTGTTACTCTTTCTTCACACAGATATTTACCACAGGTGTCTGTAGACCTCACCCCTCAGAGTTTCACAGAAAAAGTTCTGAATGGGAAAGATCACTGGGTCATTGATTTTTATGCTCCCTGGTGTGGACCTTGCCAAAATTTTGCTCCTGAATTTGAGATGCTTGCAAGGGTATGTTTTTAAATGTACTGGTAGCTTGTTACAATTGTAATGGTTAAAATCTTACTCATCAGCACTTCATTTCTTAGCAGTCATCCAAAAACCACAATACTTCTGTGAGCCTCCTACTGATGGAATGATGCACACTTCCAGGTCCCACTAGACAGTGGGTGTTGTCTCTTCCACAGACAGACACACAGAGACCCTTGTTTGAGACAGATTTCAGCTTTTGATGGAGTGGCCTTTGGAGCTGTGATGTGCCTTTGTGCTTTGCCCTGAATTGAAGTGCAAGTGCTCTCTGAGCACTTAAAGAGACACGTGACACAAGGTTGACAGTCTGGGAAGCAGAAAGCAACTACTCTGAAATATTTCAAAGATTTGAGCAACACATTTTTACTTTTAGCAGCACTGCTGGCTTATTCCACTTATTTGCTCATGCTCACCCATGGAAACTTGCAGTTTGTTTCTAATAAACATTTCTTTTCAGGCTGTTAAAGGAAAAGTAAAAGCTGGAAAAGTAGACTGCCAGGCATATGGGCAGACCTGTCAGAATGCTGATATCAGAGCCTATCCTACTGTTAAGTTTTACCCCTACCAAGGAACAAAGGTAAAGTGTTACTGGTGAGCAGATACTGTCAGTAAATGTATTTCATTCACCTTAAAACTAGACAGAATACTTCTATAATATATTAAAGTGAATTATTTATATATTACTGTATCTCCAAATAATCAGTTTCAGTAATACTTAAAATAGTAGGACTGTAATAATAAATTGCAAATTAATAGAACTAAATAGTAACTAAATAGAAATAGAATTCGAATAGTAGTTAAAATGCAGGCTTAACCAGAACTAGGGTTTAATTTGAAAGGTCTTGGGTGACAAAATGTTTTTCAGCCTTTACCAGTTCCATCACCAACTACCCAAAAGTAGATGGTCTTCCTCTAAATGAAATATTCACTTCAATAACTTCATTTTGGCTAATAAAAACCATAAGTCAATGTTGTTATTATATTGAGTGACCAATTTTGACTTACATAATGTATTTTAAGTTACATAATTAAGGAAAAAGGTATATTGTCTCAAAAACAAACCTTATCAAACTATTTCAGTTATCAATGGGACTCTTTCAGATCAACATTTCCTACTAACAGAGTAACAGTATAAATGAAAAATACAGAGTATTCAGATAGGGAATTACCTTTATTCTCGTAACACTGATAAATTTCAGAAATATTATAGTGACCTTTGTAAATGTATTCATGCTGAAGAGAAAGTATTCAATGGTTTTTGATAGAGAACTGGTTTAACTTACTTTCCTTTTCTTTTTTTTAACTGAATTTTAAATGGGAATTTCTAGAAATCTTTCATCACACAGTCCCACAAAATTCAATGAGATTTTCTGTGGTAAAAAATAAAGGCTTTTTAGGTCTTCAAAGTAGCCACCCAGAGTGACAGATTTCACATAGATTACGAAGTGGCAGACATTGTAATAGCTGTCCAGTTTAAATACTCATCTCAATAAATGTGAGCAAATTGTAACTATTTCAGGTTTCTTTAATGATCAGGACAAAATTAATGTAGTTCTGAAAACTAGCAGCTAAGAGTGGTTCTTAGTACAATGCAAGTTGGTATTGTTTAAACAGAGACAAAAATGTATCCATGAATCATAAATCAAGCTGCCAGGGCCGTTGTGTTCTGCCCCGCTTTCCTCTTGAATTTTACTGACAACTGTGTTACATATTACCCATGCTCTGGTTTCTCTATTTTCTTTTTAAGAAAAGTGTTCTTGGGGAATATATAGACAGCAGAGATGCAAAAGGTATAGCTGACCTTTTGAATGAAAAATTAGAAGCAATGGAAAACAAAGGAAAAAGAAAAAAATCTAGAAATAAGGTAAGAACACTTACTGTGGAGGCTTTTGCAAAAGATTTGCTGTAAATAATAACTGTTTAAAATTACACTAGTATTTGTTCTTTATCCATAGCATTAAATACAAATTACAGAGGCAAGATTGGGTAAACTTAAGAAGATACTAACACACAGCTGCTAACTACCCTGAATGCTACTTAAGAAACGTTTGTCCAATTGAAAAATAAGTGCTACAGAAAACTTTAAAATCATGTGAAAAAAATATTTTAGTTTGTGCTTTCAGAGAAACTACATTGTTTATTTTCTTGTCACTAGGATGAACTCTAACTGGTACTGAAGGTAAATACAATTCAAAATATTCTGAAGCTGTGAAGATAGAAGACACCACAAGGAAAATATAAGGATAGTTACACTGATGACAGGACAAGACACATGAAAACAAGTTTGAGTTCACAGGCACACATGACTGTATGAGTTCAGTTAAACTGTGGGGAGATGAAAACATTTTGGTTTTGGTGGAGGCAATGTTTCTGCATGTCCCTCTTCTGATATACCAGTTACCTTCTTCCTGGCCAAACACTGGAGTTGACCAGAAATGTGGACTCTATTACTTTTGCCTACCCATTTACTAGTTCCTTATATTTTTTTCTGTCTCTTTTCAAATGCTTTTTGAATGTGGCACTCAGCCTGTGGCTGAATATGCACTCAAACCACTCTGCAATGCAGAACAATGACAGATTGTCTATTTGAAAGACAAACAGTTGTACCTGATGATTATTCTGCTTTGGGGTTGCATTGTTGTCTAGTCAATGGTTAAGAAATAAAATCAACAACTGGTAGGAGGATATGTTTAATGAATTAAATTGTTCTTGCCCTCAAGTGGATTACTCTATTGTGGCAGTGGTGATGCTGCCTGGATGAACAGAGCTTCATTAGTTGCTTGGTTTGGTTTTGGGATTGTGTTTATTCTTTTTTATAAGTAAGAAAGAAAAAATAAAGTAATTCAAATGTGGTGTCGACTTCCAAAGTTTAAATTATGCAATAGAAGCATCTGGTTAATCATTAGATCATCACTTTTATCATTGTCTTTTTAAATATGAATGTATTCTGTGGACATATTTAACCTCTTTTGGCATTACCACTTTCCCTTTCCCTGCAGTCATGTTTTTAGGTGTTTTTTATTGTTTTGTTTTTATATCATCTTCAGGCAAGCAGGAGAGCAAGTGCCTTCTTTAATTTAATAATGAACACTGTACATCGTAATGTCTCCTCATACTTCTTACTAGATTTCCTACTCTAAAGAGTAGTATTTTTCAGAGCTTCTCCATAGACAAGAAAAATTACTGAAGATGACAAAATGTCTGCAAACAACTTTAATGATTTCAATAAAATGCTCCCCAGCACCTGACAGATGTACTCTATGTACTTCGACCTAGCATGAGTGGTCAGTGTATTACAAATATTACAAATTTGTAAATACATTGTTATTGACAAGTAACTTATTTCATAAAGAAGGCAGCAAGAAGTGAAGAGATACAAGTAACTGAGACATTCAACTGTTTTCCTCTGTTTTCTGGATTACCTCTATTAATTTGTCATTTTTGCAGCATATTATTCTAAGAACAAAGAGACAATTGCATCTATTTTTTAATAAAGTAGACCTTCCTACGTCCAAATTTAACTTCAAACTCAATCACAGTCAAAAATTAAAATTTTAAAACAAACTGTTTTGGTGAGTTTTTGCATATCACTGTAACTGCAGTTCCCACCTTCTACGCTCTTCTTGGAGAATGAGGTCTAGGAAAAGTTTTGAAAAGTATTTAGGCTGTGGGGAAGAGGATTTCGTTTAAATATCAATAAAGTTCATTTTAAAGATTCTGTATCAAGATATTCTCTTTGCATCTAGATTTTTAAATTTCTGAGAGACCAAATGGATGTGTATGCGTGGGGGAAATAATCTTCTAAACAAAAAGAAAACTACAAAACTAGACGATGGAGGTTTCTGAGATTTTCCAAGTTCTCATGGATTTTTTTGCATCTGTCTGAGAGTTTCCAGTAAGCAGGCTGGGGGGAAATGGAGTGGGTAATAAAATCTTGCCTTGATTTCTAGCTATACAAATAAGTGAACAACCTGCTATCAACAGCTCTATCTCCAGCATTCCCAAAGGACAAATCACAGTTACATGATGTAAATTTTACTACTGAAGGGTTTAAAGTGGTTATTCAAGACCAGTGGAGCAGCACTATTCTAGAATAAAAACATCTTGAAATAACCAAGTCCCTCAGTTTTCTCCTGTAGGATCATGGAGGTGTCAGCACTGCCATTAGAATTCCACATCTACTACTCCACATACTGAACAGTAAAGGTGTATTTTGTGGTTTATAATATTATTATTATTATTGTATTCCTTTATACATGTGTAGTTACACCAGAAGGAAAAGATAGACCAGGCTCATGCTCTGGTGTTTGTCATTGGAATTCTGGTGGCTTTTAAATCTATCTCTGGAATCCTATCTTGTTTTAATTAAAACAAGGACTTCTGTGGCTGTTTAGTGTCACTGAACTGATGAGCTATCACACCTTAACCTAAAATAACCAATTTCTCAAAAGACATTTGGCTCATTTACTTTCTACTGCTGCTAAAAGGCATAGAAATAGAATATAGCAGAAGTTTCAAGCAACATCCTGGGTTTGTATGGTCTGCAGTTGGAAAAATCATGTTTTGACCAAACCTGGCAGGCTTGATCATCTTCCATTCATGGGTGTACTTCACATTTAATTAGTTCTGGATGTTCAATATATTTTATCAGTTTATAAAAAGACTTTAACTGTTCTATTATTTAAAGTTTTCAACAGGAATACACAAAAACTTCATTTGCTGAAACTTGGCATCTGAAAACAGTGACCTTCCAATCCCAAATACTTTCAAACTTGGTCTTCTCTCTATGCTAGAATTGAATATTATTTTTATATCCCCATATATGCAAAGCCACCACTATTTTGATCAAAAACAGCTAAAGGTAAATCATCAACATGATATTAGATACTTATCCCCAACATTAAACAGATTCCTCATTGTACTGCCAACTTTCCAGGATCTAATAGACTTTCTAGCTGCCAACAGGTATTAATTACAGTCAGTTGAGCAAAAAAGAAGAATGTTTCCCAAATAATGTATATGACCACTGTATTCTGCAGACTGTTTCTTGACTAAGACCACAAGAGTCACAGTGGTTAAAATTTGGTGTTATTCTGCAGAAGCCAAGACTTCTGTAAGAAAATGACTACTTGACTTAAATGTCAGTGTTTCAAGAAAACATTCAAGAGCTCAATTAAGTAGGGGTTGGGTTGTAAAAACATGTTTGTTCTGTACAACTGAGATGGCATGGAAAATAGAGCATGAAGATGTTCTGCTTTTCAGGGCTTAATAGACCAAAAGCAGAATATTGCTTTTCCATAAAGCAATTCAAATTAACATGAAGAAGATATAATTTCTGCATGTTATAGGCTGCTAGGGAGTCACATAAAGTTACCTTATTATTTTTCTACCTTAACAGACACATTAACAAGAATACACTTCAGTCTGAATAAATTACAGATCAACTAGAAATTCATATAGCTGACCTGACCTGTTTCCAGAAAATAGTTTTCTTCCTATAGTATGTCTTTTAAATAATATTTATAATCCTATTAGAAAAGGAAAACATTTTCTATCTCTTGTTATGTGCACATAGGTACATTGAGCAATCCCAGTTGTGCTGTCCTAGATACGTAACCCTTTCACCAGGTAGGTAGTTGATTTTAGTTATGACACAAGATCTCAGTTAGTCCAGTAACAGAAGCCCGTGCCCAGGATAGTTCATTTATTCACACCCAGGGTGTTTCATGTTTTCTGAAGCTGTATTGGAAAAATATCCTATGTAAACAATGGAAAAAAGTTACTATATTCCCATCCTATCTCTTCAACTGTAATTCAATGCTCTATTTTGCTAATTGTGTTCACTTATTATCTTGGGCACTGGATCATTATTTCTTGAACTAACGCTGCATTTGTGCTTCTCAACTTCATGCCAGAGGCTCCTCAAATCCCACCAGTCATCTTTACACAAGCAGAAGGCAGCACTGCCCCTGAGTTCAGTATCCCATCTGTTCCTTGCTCATACCCACACACAGGGTGACAGGTTTCATAATACAGGTAAAATCCTCACATTTTAGATAGCATTTTAACTAATCACAAACCACAGGCTGATGAGCCTTAGCAAGGTTACTGTATACCAGTGAAACAATCAAGAGAAGACATTTATTTTCAGACCTTCTTAGACTTTTTTCTTTATCTAGTCCACTTAGAAGAAAATTATGGAAATACCTGCAATGTGTTGTACATCGTGGCAGAACTGGGCAAAGGCACACCATCACCTGCTGGACAAAACTGGATCCCTGTCTGCACTGTGGTGCAAGCAGCTGCAGAGAAGACAGAACTATGTAAAAGGTTATTTGCACGTTCTACTGCCACTGCCCTGGGGAGCTGCCCAGAGGTGCTGCTCCAGCAGAGGGGACGAGGTACAGAGACAGGCATCTCACACTGCACACAAAGCTGGCACTGCAGCACAGCAACCCCTGCACAGTGAGCAGTGGCCTTGCCTCTGATCAAGAGAATGGGGTGCAATGAGACCTAACTGCTCCACACATTGAACAGACTCAAGTATATTTTAGTCACTTTATTTGTATCTATATACATTACAGTTTGATTCTCCAAGTAGTCAAGGCGATTATTCTCAAATAGTTTAGTACATCAATTTTATAAAATACAGCTGAACCAAGTTAGAATAGAAATGCATACATTATAGTACATTAAGTGCTTTGAATAATGACTAGTCTGGCCACCAGCTATTCATTTGGTTTTGGTCATTCTCACAAAGGAGACTCCACAGGTAACTCCCCTGAGCCCAGTAGAACTGTTCTACCAGCAAGAGTCCCTCATGTGCTTTTTGGGGACAGAATGCATCCCTGGGCCACTACAAGGCATTCTGCTGTCCACATGATGACTCAAAGTCATTGCTTCTGACTTGGACAAGATTTAGACATCTGTCTGTCTCAAGGCCTCAGATCAAAACAACAGAAGAGCCAGCATAACTCTGAAGAAATTCAGTCTTCATATTTGCAACTAGGATTTATTTACACATATGTTAAACCTGTGTTATAAAGAAAGAAATAAGCTCTGACCAAAGGGCTCATCCTTAGGAATTCTACAGGGACACAGACTGAACACAGCCTCCCAAGAGGCTCTCAAAGATTTGTTCTGCATGAAGTACTGCTCTCCTTCTGGAAAATTAAACTTGGTAGTAATTGAAATGTCAGGACAATTATTATACTGAAAATTGAACATTTGAGGAGACCCATTCAGCTGCTGGGATTTGAACAAGAAATGCTTACAGCTTTATATCACAGGACACACCAAGATGACCCAACCCTGATACTGCAGCTACTGTGATACTCATGACCAGTAGTTTACTCTTTATTCCAGTCTAGTCAGGACTGGCCTATCAGCCACATCCTGGCCAAAAAAAATTAACTGTTGATGCCAGCTCAAGGTCTTTCCTGCAAATCTCTCCATCTGCTGTAACTTCAGCCCAAGGTCAGAATTCACATGTCTCTGGCTCTGTTAATAGGCTGCAAAACAGTGGCAGATTCTCTCACTTCTGCAGTGCTGAGGGCCTCGTGCTGTCACGTTCAGAGGAGTAACTGCCAGATGATGAAGCTGCTCACAGCCATCTGCCTGGACTCTGGCAGACAAGCAGCACAGAGCAGCCACACATCCCAGGATAAGGACAAGGGTTACTGGTGACAGCCCAGGCTAGCCACATTAGCCTAGTGCAGGTGCCATGACACACATGCCCACACTCGCGCTCCATCCACCAATCCATACACTGACAAAGGTGGAAGGCAACATAATTAGCTGCTGTTGGGCTGCCTTAGCTGGCCAGGACAGTCAAGTTTTTCCCTGTAAACTTTAAGAAGGGAAGGAATAAAACATGTAAACTTCAGCTGAGACTGGAACACAGGCTGCATGGCAGGCTCTTTCACATCAATGAACCAAGACAAGCAGGGAGAGGCCACAGAAGTGGGAGCAGCACTGAGATGATGGACTGGTTGACCTCATTAGACAAGGCCACACAGAGCCAGGCATCCTGGGAGAACATTTCAACAAAAGAGGCAAGATGTATCCCAGAGATGATCAGCTGTACCTGATGCTCTGTGTTGGACTGAAGGGATTCTGGGTAGAGGAAGCAAAGAGCACTGTGTCATCCTTCCACAGCACACATCACTTCAGCCTTCAACACTGCACCCCCAGAAATAATTATCACATTCTACTGAGGAAATCAGAACACTTTCTTTTCTGCTGCTTCAAGGCCAGCATCTTTGCTCATCCTCTAGTACAGTGTTGCAATAGGGTGGAGAGGGCTCCTTCCAACACAAATCACTGTTGCCTCCTGGCAGCTCAGACAAGAGCTGCACTGGCTGCCTTTGGAGCAAACAGCTCAGTTCTCACTGCTGGCCTTTCCTTTCTCAGGGCTGCCCACTGATGGTCACTCCTGAACAGCCACCACCATCTGCTGCAGAGAAAAATACTGAACACAGGAGAAGTGAACACATTTCAATCCATAGTTACAGTGATGAGGGCATTATCAGGCAACTGGTTAGATCGTGAGCAAGTGATCACTAAAGCTGTCCTGTCCCAGATTCCATGTTCATTTGATGTTCTTCCATCACAGACTGGAAGTCAAAGGACAGTGTTCTTGCCTTTCAAACTCATTAAAACTCCTCTTATTTACTGGCCTGTATTATAATGAAACTAAAAAGTAAACCCATGACCTACAAAAATTAGTAAAAATTTTTAAAAAAATGGAAAGAAGTGCTTACTGTAATAACATAGAGACTCACAGATCTCTGCACATCTTATCCATCATACAAGATACCTGTTAGTTCAGGTTTTCCTTTTTACAGAGAGCAACAACTACATTCATCTCTGTGACAAAAAAAAAATCATGTCATGAATGCAAGAAAAACAAACATTCTCCCAGCAAAACTTCACCATGAGGTAATTGCATTGCTTGAAAGTAAAAGGGAACTGAAATGGATTTGAAGTGATCTGCCAGGAATGATGGTTGCATTAAGGACAAAGTTGTCACTAAAGCAGTATGCTTCACTTTGTCTAGCAACTTACTGCTGTTACTAAGGAAAGGGTTAATCTGCTTAATAACTATAATTAACCAAGTATTGTTAAATTAAAGGGTATCTTAGTTACCTGTTTCCAGGAATTTGAGCAACATTCAGATCAAAGTACTGTTTAGGAGTGAAGGGATATGTTTTGAGTTTTGCAGTATACTAATGACTGACAACCCATTTTTATGGGATTCAGCTAAAATGCAACTATGGCAGATAAACCAGAGCTGTGCTGCAGTAAGATAACTTAAAAGATGGAGTCATAGGGCGTTATAGATGTGGAGCTGCCTTAAAAAAAATACTGTTTATAGAACTCAGTAAGAATTAAAACTATGGAGCATAAACAGCAAAAGTTATTAATAGATCCTAAATAGGTCAACTACAGACCACTGCAACAATAGCAGAATTCATGAATTAACTTCATTCTTCTCTCCCCCATCCACATTTGAGGGGTTTATTTCACATTTTCAGTACCAAGTATCCACTACAGAAAGATGAGCTGCAAATATTCAACACCATTTTGGCAGTGCAAGACTTCCAGAGATCATGTACTTCTTCACCATCAGGATCTGGACAGAATCTCAGTTCAGTAATTACAAGGAGATGGCATCACCTTCCCTGCTGACAGGAGGGATGTCACTTATCAATGCTGTTCAGTGGTACCTTACAGTTTAGATCCTTACTGAGGCAGGTTTGTTTATTATCCTCCAAGAGGGGATTAAAGTGCAAGCAGATTTCAAACTCTGCAACATGATGCACATGGTCAGTGCAGACATGGAACTGCAATCCTCTTGCTTGCTGCTGGACAGACCACTGCAAGAGAGTGGCCTGTAATGTCATTGTCCTCTTGTGCCTTCCCAATATGGGCTTTAGCTCAGCAGTTCAGGCCCAGTCCTGTCCAATGGTCTGGCACCATCAGGAAGTACTTGTCCATAGCTTCACAAAACCTGGTCCGGTACAGTTCTGGAGAGACCACAGTGGGCATCTTACCTAATGTGTGAGAGTCAAGAGCAGTTAGAAATGGGCTAAAGATACTGCAGTACAGACAGATGTCACATGATTGCACCAGCAGACAGCACGAACTTGACGGTAACAAGATAGAACCTTATCAAGTTCAACAACAAACAAGCAGAAGGTTTTGCGCCTGGGAAAACATAAAGCAGGAGCACAGCACAGGCTGGGATCTCCCTGGGGAGCAGCTCTGNTAAGGACTGGGAAGCCTGCTATATGGGGAAATGCTGCAAGAACTGTGTTTGTTCAGCCTTGGAAAAACAACTGCTTAGAGGAGACCTTATCACCATGTTCCAGTATTTATAGGGTGGCTAAAAAGAAGATGGAGACTCATTTTACAAGGAGACATGTGGAAAAGATGAGGGGTAAGGGATATATGTTATTCCTGGGCAGATTCCAGTTGGACACGAGGAAAGTTTTTCACAGTGAGAACAATCAGCCATTGGAATAGTCTCGCCAGTGAAGTGATGGATTCCCCAACACTGCACAGTTTAAGATTCAGCTGCACAGGGTGCTGAGCCATCTTGCCTAGACTGTGATTTTGCCAAGAAAGGTTGGATCACATAATCCTTGAGGTCCCTTCAAATCTTGTATTCAACAATTCCTCCCTGGGTTCTAGACAACTTAATCTGTCACAAATTTGCATGGTGGGGAAGTTGTGACACTATTAGCAGTGTCACAGAAAGCTTCCATGTAACAAGCAAACATCATCACAATCTTTGCTTTCAGTCTAGACTTTACCTTGTCCTCCCAAGATGCCAGTTGACTTCACCACCATTTCAAGCTTTTTGTCCCAGGTAAAAGTACGAATATAGTCTGTCACAAAAAAAAAAAAAAAAAAAAAAAAAAAAAAAAAAAAAAAAAAAAAACCAAAAAAATGTTTTTTTTTTTTAANCAAAAAAATCCACACAAATATGTTTTATTTGTTTTAATCCAAGTAACACTCTTTCAAAATGTATCTATTTCCCCCCAAAGAGAGCAGGAAAACAGTTCTCCTTTGTAGTCAGACCTTCAGTATTCTCCCTACCAAGTGAGTTGCCTCACTTCCTCAAGTATTGATTATGTTTGGGTAGGGTGAATACAGTATCTTAAAAGCCCAGCAAGATCACAATCAACTCTTCCTGTCTCTACAAGAACAAGATGCCCAAGCACGTCTGCCCTTGTTAGAGTGTCAAGGGCTCATTTAAAAGGGTCACTTTGCTCACCCTTGTCCCAGAAGCCCCACTAGAAGCACTGAGGCTTGTACCCCTCTCCATTTAAACCAGTATTTCTCATCACTGCAGCCACTGCCAGTTTATAAGATAACAGAACAGAAGTGATTGCCACTTTATGGCAGGGAAGACTGGAAACAGAGACCCTGACTGGAAGAGGACAACTTCTGACTTGTTTCCAAGTCCCTTCCAGAGAAAGCATGCTCAGTCAATACAAACACATGAACATTTTGGCCTGCAAAGCTAAAGCTGCAGTAAGATCAGTTTTTCATTACTGGGTATCATTATCTCCTAACATCTGACTACAACTGTAATTATAAAATTTTGAATTTACTATTTTTAGATTTACAAAAGGCCATCATAAGTATTCACATTTCATCTAACTTGTGCTTAACACAAAACTCCTCCCAACGTGACAATCTTAAGATTTACTCATTTATCCAAATACTCTCTGAAAACATTCCTTGGGACACATATCAGTAAATAGTTCATCACTAACAACTTCATGTCCTAAGGCCCAGAGTCCCACACAACAGAGCCTACAAACAAAGTTGTCAAAGCTTTTCACAGACCTAACTTACTTGTTTCCTGTATTACATTAGGATCTAAAATAGGTGGAGATACTGACCTCAGATTCAAACACAATCCAAGCGGAGAGTTTTTACTTCCAGTCCAACACAAATTTAGCTTGAGTACTTTATAAGTACTCAAGGTGTAATCTAGAGAACATTCTGATAGCCTGATAGAGCAGGCATGTTCTCTCTTCTTGGTAATATTTGTGTTCAGCAAGTTCCTTCAGATATTTGCGTTAAACACTGAAGGAACTGATAGCTTTAAATATTATATAAAATAAACATTTTAATCAGGTAAGATTTGACATAGGACCAGAAAAAAGCCACACAAACAGGAGAAGCACATGGTCAATGTAGTCCAACCCTCTCTACTCCAATACTCAAGAGTCTACAAATCTAGAAAGTAATAACAACTTGCAACAAACAACGGCTTTCTTTGTAGCTAGGACTTTAATTCTCAACTAGAAATGTTATTGAAATCGCTTTCAACCATTATCAGAGTAAGAGTAATCCAGACCTCCTGTCTTGAGATCTCATCTGGAGAGCTGGGTTTCAAGACCATTTAATTCACCTGTTAAGGGTGTCTGGTATTCCACCAGGGAGAAGACAAGATTTCCTGACACACATCTCTCTGGTAGTGGCACAGTTCTAAGAGTACTAACAATAACTGAACACCTAAACCAGAACAAAACCATTTCATCATCTGAGAGCAAGAAAATACAAAAGACAACCTACCAATGATCCCAACAACCAGCTCATTGTTGGTATCGTCACGACCCACGAGCAGGGAATAGTCGATGATGAGATGGCTGGAGAGGAACTGGGAATCACTGTGTATGGAGGCCTTCAGCACAGCTTTGCAATGGGAACGGATGTACAAAGGATTGTCCCGAACCATCTTCAGAAGGTTTTCATCCAGCAGGACAACATCACAGGTTTCCTTGCCTGTGTCTGTTTTAACATTTCTGTTCCGGAGGGAGCCCTTCAGGTCAAACACCTGCAAATGAAGAACAGCACTACTTTGTTTCATTTTTCTGAGTTAAAGACTTCAGTACCTAACATTTGACAAGGCAGCACAGCCAGGCAACTCTTTCCTTCTCTTTAGGAGGAAGACAATTACCAAAAAATACTTTGTAGAGAACACCATGTAGGCCTGGGTGAAAGCTCTGCCACCTCAATTCACAAGTTTTAGGCAAGTTATTTCACTAATATTTAGTCTAAATTAAAAGAAAAAGGGTGCGTCTACTTTTTATATTATTTAGGTAAACTCAGTTTTCCAGCCAGTTTCTAGAGTTAATTGCTGACAAAAGCAAAGCTACTGAAGAGGGAGGTGGGCGGTGCATGAAGCACCAGTTAACACTGTCAAGGCAAGAGACAGACCCATCAGGAGGCTGGAGACCTCTGGAGTTCTCCAGTCCAAAGTCCTGCTTCAAGCAAGCCCTGTTAGAGAGGGTTTTTCAAGTTCTGTCCAGTCAAGATTTCACTGACTACCACTGAATAGAGTCCACAGTCTGTCTAGGTTTCTCTTGTGTAGTGCCTGAGCCCTCATCATGATTTAAACAATAGAGAAACAAAAAGAATACCCACAACATCCTTTACCATCCATCTAGAATTCCATCCATCCACTTTCTCCCACAAACATTCCCTGTTTGAGGTTGGGCATTGAGAGTTAAAGTGGAAAGAACTGATATATCTAGGTTTAGAAGTGATGTTTGTTTGAACTTCCTTTTTAGCTTCAAATGTCTATTTAAAGCGAATTTGCCAGCAGTCATTTTAAGATCTTCATTCTACTGCCTGATAAAGACTGCTTTTCCTTGACTAAGAGCAAGACTGAACTCAAAATCTTGTCCCACACCTGAAGTGGTTCCAAGAAAGAACAGTGGGTTGAAAAAATAATTAACTCCATCCACTACAGAGTAACTGTCTCTGTAAGTTACTAGATGGCTACAAATGACTCTGCTGTTTCTCCCAGTCACAACTGCACTGCAAGGGAACAGAACACTTGGTTCTTACCTGAGCCATTTTCCTGCCATAGAAAAGGTTTTCCATGACAAGCAGATCCAGCTTCTTTTCAGTGTTGTTTTGAGAGTTCTTGTAACCAATTCGATACACCCCAAGGATTTTAGCCAGGGCCGTGGGCTTCTAATGAAGATAATATATGGTTAAGATCTGTGTAGAGACAATCAGCAATCCCATACCAGAAGCACCACTGTTCTGTCTGTGTATTACAGCTTAGAAGTCCAAGCATAATTTCCACTTTACATCTTAAAAACACATTATTAGTGTAACTCACACCCTCCAACATTTTATCTTATTTAAATGAAAAAGGTTAATAGAAACTTCCACTAATTTTTAAAATAGAGAACACTGCCTAAAATAAAAGGCTCTTTTTAAAATACCTTGTGCTGAACTGCATTAGTGATGTAAGTGAAGTAGTGTGGAGCAAAATCAAGGAATGACTGGACTTCCAGACGAGGCATTTGCTTCAAGATGAATCTATCATCTGTTTTAACATCAGACAGAGGCAACAGGGTTACATACAATAACTGATGTACTATTTGCAATTTTTTTAGGACTGTCACATAGCTGAAATGGTTTGAAAAATTAAAGCACTGCAATTCTCTTAAATCCTTACCTACAGAAGCTCATTTCTAGATTCTTTTTACTTCACATATTCTGAATTTCAGCCTCCCTGGATTTCTCCGTTCTAGTAAAGCATGGACAAGAGACTGCCTACACTAGATCTACCTCAGCTATACAGGCTTCCTATACAGACAACAGAAACAGCCTACAGACCATTTTATTCAATGCTTGTTTTATGTGGAAGCCTAGAAATGGACACAGTTTTTTAAAAAAATAGATAAACAATAGCACATGAGATTATAAGAAACACTACATTTTTAATGACAAGTTTTCCTTGAATTACACCCAAGTTTCTGTTTTCTGTTCAACTGGCTTCCTAGTTGCTACTGCTGAAAAACAGAGCCACATTTTGTTCTCCTGCACAAAGAGACAAACAATTTCATATTGAAGACCACAAAACAATCCAGCTAATTTTCCCTTCTGAGTGGCCACCTCACAATCAGCAACCCTCTGGACAGAGGTTATCAGAGATTAAATGACACACTAACCACCACAACACAGAAATAACACCTCTGATTACAAGGGGAGAAGAAGCTGCATTTACCCTCAGTCACATAGAACGCAGCTCCAGATTTGCCCCCTCGTGCCTGCCAGGGCATGGAGTGAGAAAGGGATCGGATGAAATCCTCTTCACTGCTCCCCAGGATCACTTCACGCATCCTGTGAAACTCCCCAGCGTAATAAATCCGGCAGTAGAACTTGGCATTTGCATCTGAGAACTCTGCAAGAAATGGTTTCATCAATAACTGCAACACACAGTTGCAACTGACACTGAGATTTTACACATGTCTAGAGGAGTATTACTGTCCTAAACATCTCTCTCATACTTACTGTGACTCTGAGATTTCAACCAATGGGATTTAAATGGAAAACTGACAGGAAAGTCAACTCCCTCTAGATTAGCTCACAGTATATGTCATGGGAAAGTGTTTGGACAAAAGACCAATTAAAAAAAATTATGGAGTATTTTTGCAAAAGAGATTGATTGCAGTAAGTAAAAATTGCTTTTTTAAAAAAATTTCTTCTTCCTTCATGAGAAATACCAAGAAAAAACAACCATTAACTTCAAGACTTCCACTACATGTGCATGAAGAAATGAGTTTGTCAGCTAAGACTAAGTTGTTGTTTACAACTACTCACGGAGTTCCACATGGGGATTCACCACCTGCTTCTTCTGTCCGTCTCCTCCATCTCCATCATCTGAAGGCATAAAGGGCATTCGGTCAGGGCTGCTCACTGTTATTACTGAGGAAGCCACATTAGGTACTACTTGTAAGCTCACATTACAAGAAAAATATTTCCTTTCTTTTCCCCCAAGAATACAGAGGGAACTATACACAGGGAATTAGAAATACAGCTATAATTATATAATATAATACAGATGCTAGAAGGGCCCTGCTGTTTATGGACACAAATCCAGTCTTTTTCTTCATTCATTTTCCATGAGCTAAAACAATGAGAAGTCAAGAGCAAGTGAGAGAGACAGGGCTGCTTAACTAGAGTCAACTCAATCCAAAGGCATTCAAGACCAATACTCCACATTGCTATAGTTTAGGTTTGAAAGACCTGTTTCCCTTATCACAAAGAAAAGCAATGTGTTTAGGGAAAAAACATATTTGATGTTCAAATTATTTATTTTCAATGCGTGCTGAGTAACCTTGGACTGCTGGAATAGTATGAGCAGGAGTGCATTTGGGGCCTTGCAAGGATGAAGGAGGTTTGGGAGAAGTAACAACACAAGTGAGAAGACGAACTCTGCAGTCTTGTACCTTGAGCCTCTGCTCCTTGGTTTTCTGCTCCCTCTTTGCCCATCTGTCCAACCTGGTAGTAAGCACTGTCAGCACCACGTAAGGTCTCTTTCTTCTGGGAAGACAGGTCTGGGCTCTTCCCTCCC
Source organism: Hylia prasina (assembly GCA_013397195.1). Taxonomy (NCBI): domain Eukaryota; kingdom Metazoa; phylum Chordata; class Aves; order Passeriformes; family Sylviidae; genus Hylia; species Hylia prasina. Next base: position 478,610 of record VYXD01014534.1, on the reverse strand, counting down.
GTGCCACGGAAGAAAGACAAAACACCAGATGGTTTCTTTGCTAGTGAGAAGGAATAGAAAAGATGGTGTTGGCTTTTCCACAGGCAGTTTAATAACATTCCTCATTCATTGTTCTATCTGGAGGAATGATGCCACTCAACTGTAACTTATTTGCTATTCTTCAAGCAACTAAGGTCCACGAGGCTGAATGATCTAGTGCTCTGAGCAGCATCCTAGCATGCAGAGACATTCGAAAACACAGACCAAGAATGAGTGTCTTTAATACAGTAAGAACTTCATGTCTCCATCTCAAAATATTTTAACTGCATCTCTTTAAAGAAGGCAATCCTAAAAGAAGGGCATCATATTCCACTGAATAGGCCAGATTCCAGAACAACCCGAGGTCCACTACATAATAACATTAAATCAGGGAATGACAGTTTGATCTCATAAGAATCAGAGAAAGTCACAGACTTCAAAAACCAAAAAAACCCACACACTCCCACCCCTCTCATGTGTTACATTAAGTCGACACTAAGACTAGTCACAATTTCAACTCAGAATGCTGCTTTTTCTTCCTCACATGAACTAGAATCCAGGTTAAGTGGACTCAGTCTGAGCTGAGATTAGCACCAGGGATGATTTTGGCAAAATGGCCTTACGCTGTTCTGGCTCCGCACTGCGAAGTGGACACATGTTAGCCTCAGGCAGGCGGACAGGGCTGCTGCTCTTGGGTTTGCTGTCTGACATGCTGAAAGGAGAAAACAAAGAAGTCATCAACCAACAAATACTGCCACCCAAGACACTACTGCTTTATGCCTGGACATTTATTTCTCCCCGCTGTCTAAACTCTAAGGGAAGAAGACACCACTGAAAGGTTGTAACAGCGTGGGACTCTCCAAAGTTGTCCTCCTCCATCTTCCTAAAAAGTATCTCTCAGGGTCCATAGCAACAGTTCCATCCATGACCACAGCAAAGGTAAGCAGGCCCAGAATTCCTACCATGTATGCAGCCAAGAGATTAGGTGATGGAGCCAGCATGGTCCATAACGTGAAATGGAAACTCACATACTGAAGTATGTGTTGGTTACATGGAATGAGTCAGATTCCAGCAGAAAGCAGAGATCCTAACAGGGGCATATATTGAGGGTTTTTCCCCACCCTAGTTTTGGCTTATTCACTACCATCACTGAGTCTTCACTCTATGAACATGCTGTTCCTGCATGTAACCTGTTTGGTTGTAGTCCTTCTTCAGAACTGTTCTTCAGAGACGCTTTGGACAACTCATCCAGGGCATTTCTGTACTCCTTGCAACTGATGGGGGAAGGAGAAAAGAAAGGAAAGACCCAAAATAATTAAGTGTTCTCTAGGAAACTCTGCAATACCAGCCCAAAGATTCAGTTCAGAGGCAACCACAGGAAACAAAACACCACAGTAGAAAAACCTCTGCTTTATTTTTTCTTATTAGAACTACGTTTTCTTAGAACAGAAGCTGTTTTAGACAATACTACAGGAAAAATGTCCCCTTATTCCCCCCCGCCCCCAAATTTAAGAATGCACTTTTTCAAAAATCTGCTGCCTTGTGACATGCAAACGCAAAGGTTTACTGAAGCAGCCGGTGAGAAGAGCTGAGCAATAGCAAGAGCTGCTATGACCAAAGGTAGGCAAGAGACAGACTGCAATATCAATGCTAACAGCTGTTCCCCAGTTCAGCTGCACTTCCTCCAGGCTGGAGAGGCTGAGTAGACCTTAGTTGGTATTCTTTTTCTAGTAACATCTCATTAAAAGAAAGACCACATAACTAAGTCATTTTTGCATACTAGAGCTCCACTAAGAAAGTCCAAAATCGAGTTGCACTTTCATTATCACAGCAGTAAAAGGAAAGAAACCCCATCTCTGGCAGAAACTCTAACACGGCTTAATGCAGAAATTCTGTCATGCTTGTTGCCTATCATTAAAATTTAAATATTCTTCAAACACAAAAGCTGCAAAAGTATAAAGTATGTCAGACAAAACATCAGATCACACCAGTACCTGAGAGCAAAAGCTATGATGGAGCTTGGTTCTTTCTCACAGACTGCAATAGGTACACGTTCATGCTCATACATCAGGTAGTGCTTATCTGGGTCACTAAATGAAAACAACAAACTGTCAGTAGATCATAAAAATTTGTGGAAAGAAAAGAAGTTTCGGTCAAAACTCAAATCTCATCACTGCACTCCCAGGCACAAGCTGCAAGTCTCAGCAGGGAACCAAAGCTTCCCAGATCAGCTTCTCCCAACAGACACATTCATAACTATGTGGTTAATTCTAAATGGTAGAGTGTTAGGAAAATCAGCATGTCAAGCAAGCTGCTTGGATCAGAAGACCAGCTTTAGGTTAGAATAAGAGTCTATTTCTGTTTAGCAGCCATCATTTCTAATGGCACCAAAACCTGCCTGAGTTTGGTTTGACTGTCCAGCAGCATAGCCTGTAGAGTGAACTTAGGGGACAAACCTGGACTCTTTTCTAAACAGGCAGTTTATCTGAGAAAATTCCCCAAAGCCTCCTGGATTCTTGTATGACTTTCTTCAACTTATCTGTAGAGTCCATTCATTTAGCTTTTTCCTCTTTAGCCCAAGGCCTCTGCTCCTGCCCCCTGTGGGGGTGGGATCCACAAGTTAAACTCAGGCTGCCAAACATCAGGCTCATGTCAAACGAGAAGCACTACAAAGCACGCAGACCATGTAGCTGACAGACTTTCCAGCCTGCCCTTCTTCACATGAGAGAGAGACTTGAGGGCACATGCAGTAGCCATTGAACCTGACCTACACCCAGACAATGCCAATTTGAGTCCAACCCTTGGAAGAGGTCTGGAAGCAAAAACAAGATGCAGGCATGTAGCTTTAGTTAAGTCTTTGCTAAGGAAGGGCATTTCCACTCCCTCCCTGAAGCAATGAAGTTAGTAGGCACATTTCTCTGGTCTTCCCCCACCCCTTCATCTCCCACAAGAGCTCTTAGGAGGCACGCCTGCTAGGAGGAGAAACTGATACTGACTTGACACAAGAGTAGATCATTCGTAAGAAAGGTAACCTACAATCACCTAGAAAGGACACAGAAAACTTCCTACCTTGACAAAGTTCTCTATCTTACTCAGAGGCAAACTCAAGTAATGACTTAAATTATACACTGAGCAAAGGAAGCATGCACAGCTCTGCCTGAAATCTGACAAGGTTGCTAATTTTGTACATTATATATATTATGCAGTACTTACAAGGGAAAGGGAATGGGGTTGTAGTTGTTTCCAGGCAAAAAGTTAGCCAAAATAGCTTTCATAGTAGACTTCTCCTTCACTTGGCTGTCTGTAGATCCCAGTGAGTGTCCATCAAACACATCTGGAACAGACACACGACAGGTGTGCATCAAACATCAAAGTTTAAGCTGTAAATTCAGAAGGATGACTACAGACCACAGTTACCAGTTACTTGTCGTTTCCTAAAAGAATCTTGTGGACTTGGCACAGAAAAGCAAGAGAAAGAATACAAGGTCACAACTGAACTATACCTTCTGAGCTGCTTGTTGTATCCTGTTCAGAGAGTGTGGCTCCCGTCACATGCTCCGATGCAACCTCTGGAGAGGTGGGCAGCTGCAGATGGGTGGAGCCTGTGGAGCTCTGACTTGATAAAGTTGTCAGGAAACGATCCTCTGAGAGTACAAAGACAGTTAAGGACAGAAGAAATAATTTTACATGGCTGTCAGAAGTGATACTCTTTGCTACCTAGCCAAGCTATCACCACCATCTACTTTCAGAAAGCTTTTACTTAGAAAGCAGGTAAGGCCACACAGACCAGAGGATTGGACAAACTCATCAATGTAGAACAAAACCTCCAGAAAATGCATACTCTTACAGCAACTACCTTCAGCTCCCACAAACTCTCAGTATGCCTCACAGGTAAGAGATCTCAGCACCCATAACCAGATCACAAAGAGGCAAAAAGGCATTTCCCAAATTCCATGTAGTTATTCAGTTATTTAGAAAGCTTCTGAAATTTTTTCAACTAAAGTTCAAGGGAAAACCCTTGTTGGTCAATTTACTAATCACTAGTAATTCAGCTTCATATTAGAAGTAGACGGCCAACTTTTATCTTACCATTAAAAAAACAAATGCGACATGACAGGGATTTGGTGTTTCTCTGATTTATCAATTTTGACAAAAGCTCCCATATTATGTCAGGAAAAGGGCTACAACATCCCTCTATTGGCATCTTATGAAAAATAAGTAACAAACCTTTCTCTCCATTTTGCAGTGCTGGCGAAGCATTTCGTGGGGAAGCATCCATGCTACTGATCTAGGCAGAATAACAAAACACCAATGTTGATGCCAAGCTCTTTACAGCTGTATTCCCTCCTGTATGGAATGCTTACAAAAGCAGATGTATTACAACAGAGCACCCTCACCCACTTCTCAGTCTCTGCATGTCACTGTGTCTGTAACCATCAGAAAAAGACAAGGCAACTCAAATTCACAAGATGCTTAAACAAGTTACTAATTAAACAAGTTTACTAATTATTAAAGAAAAGATTATTGTGCTGCCCCAGAAAAAAAATGTTTGAGAGGTTTATAGCCTGTCAGCTATACCTTGCTTTCTTCACCTTGCCTCAGTCTCCCAGGGCTGGGCGGTACTGATGGACGTTTTCTCCCTTTCTCTTGTTGGAAGAGATCCTGCAATCTTAAACAAAAAAATAACAATAAGACCAACAAACAAAAACAATGCACACAAAACCACTGCTAACAAAGAAAAATTAATCAAAAGGTAGGTTACTACCAGTAACCTAATAATCTCTGGATGACACAAGTTATGAAGTTTCTCCATACCAAACTCAGATTGCTGCTAACACGTGCCAAAGATGTATCAAATGGCCAAAGACAGCACATTTTCTTCACCAATGAGATAATTTCACTCAAACAGGTCCCATGCTCTCCTCTTCCCATCTCCTCCACCTTTATTCAAATGCAAGTTTCTCCTCCTGATGCAAGTTGTGCTCTACACCACAATACTTTTATCATATGGCCTCAATTGGTTTTTTGTTGCAATTGATCAGCTGTGTGTTCTTAACCAGTAGAGCACATTCAGCACAAGCTCTGTAGAGCAACTGCTCTATAGTGAAAGAAACTACATCTTAACCTCTTCCCTCACAGAACCAACACAGTATCAGTGTTGCTCATGATTCCAGCATGTGTCCACTTACCTATTATTCCAGGCTTGTAGCATTTCACAAAGTCCTTGCTTTTTAGATATGAGAGACTCAAAAACAGATTGCAGCTGTTGGGGTGTGTCCAGTGATGATGAAAGCAGCCTTGCTTGGATTTTCTCAGTCCAGTTTCGGAATTCTCCTTCTTCCATCTGCCAAAAGGAAAACTGTCAGTGCTATCTCACCAAGATGACACAAGATATGAGTAGTTCCTCCACACACTTAGCCTATGACCACTGATGTAAAAATAGTCTATTACCTCCTTTTGGGCAAAGAGGTCTTCCATCTTCTCTTCCCTCGTTTTGCTGAAAGTATCTGTTTTCAGAGAAGCAAGGCGATCATCCACAGCAAGATACACTTGTGCCACCCTGTCAACAGCAATGCAAAGAGTTCAGGTGTGACTCCCTGGAGCTTCTTCAACATTCTTTTATTAAACTCTGAAGTGTTTAAGGTAAGTGTTTAAGAATGCAAAAGACAATATATGACAGCCTTCCTGCAATAGGCTACCCAACTGTATTCACAGAGAAGGTGGGAAAACTTCATTAGTAATAGCAGAAACCTAGAAGTTACATACACTGACATTTGTCTCCACAATTTACTCTTAGCAGTGGAGTTGTCAAGAGAGCAATACAAATGTCTCAAACACATTACTAAGACAGGGGAACTGTTGTGTCATCTGTGATTAGGAAGAGTCTGGGTCTGCAAGCTACACCTCCACCAGCAGGGCTTGGAAAAAAAGAGTACCTCTATTTCAGCTCTAAACAAAGCTCCACAGGTTTGGAAGTCAGATGGTCACAGAGATATCAATATAGGAATTCTGTGACCAGGCAGAATAGCAGTCTGGCTGGATTTAACATAGTTTTCATCAGGCCTGTCTTCCACTTTTTGATTCCTACATTTAGAACGTGTGTAGGCTCATGGTAGTTTACCTTCGACTACAAGGAGGTAGAGTCTGCCTGCTGTTACCACATTCAATAGCTAACAAAGGCAAAAATTTTTGTACACCAGAGAGTTCCATTGCCACATGACCAATATAATAACAACAGTTTTGTTCGTACAAGAGATTTGAGCAAGGTAGAGATTTTGCAGTTTTTTGGGGCTGAAGAATTGAAACTCAGACAGATGTTCTATAAAGGAACATTAGGGTATGAGTACAAAGTATAACCTGCAGTTTTCAGGGTCAGCCTTCTAGGACCATCTTTTCCATTTCATTTTTAGCATTAGAGGGAGGAATTAAAAATACTTTAACTGTGCATTTCATAAGGTGACGTTTCAGACACCTGCTGATGGTCAACCTTTTAGTAGCTTGGCAGCATTATTCAGAAACCTGCTATATGACTCAGACATCAGTGCAACATTCAGGGAGAGAGAAGAAAAGAGTCTCAGTTTCTACTGGTAGTGTTTAACCTGACTACCAGACAAAGAGATGAGACATCAGTACAGACAGAACAAGCAAAGGTAACAGAGATTTCAATACCACTGTCCCTTGAAAGTAGATATGCATACATGTTTCAAACTATTACTTTTCTATCAAATAACGAATATTTAGCCAAATCTCATCACAGTAGCAAAAATAGTTATGTGTTCTGCTAACAAAAGTACCAAATACAAAAAAGATTAGGAAGACATTAAAAACAAAGCTTACTTTTGTGAGAAATCCTTGAGATCCTGCAAAATAGTAACTTTTAATGGAGCCTGTCGTTTGATGTAGATCTTGGGGAGTGGGACACACACTTCCAGCAGCCGGATTGGAGAGTAGCTGAGAAGGAAACACAACAGCTTGTAACACAACCCACAGCACACAGTACTAGTTCTACACCATACTGAGGTTTGAGGCCCTTACATGAAAAAGGGCACTATCAACGTGTCCAGGGCTTCAGTCACTTCTAGCTGCAATAACACTGTTCATGTATCTCCCAGGCAAGAAGTAAAACCACAAATCATATTGCAAAATCAAGATTTTGAAAGCATTTGGAATTAGATAGGGAAAAGCATTTCCTTTCTGTACCATAAACAGGAACCATCCACTCTTGGAACACTGCCCACCACAGCTAGGACAGTGATGCCATCCACAAAGCCCTCTGCAAGCCAGCACACAATCCTGCACTTGTGGTTATGGTACAGTTATGCTATCCCATGCTGTATTCCCAGTGAAGGACAGAACTGATCAATCCTTACTAGGACCATATGCTTCATACAGTACCAGAGAGAAAAGGAAGTTTTTAGCAGTGGAACTCACCTGAAAGATGCCACCATCTGATTATAGGAAAAATACTGGTGATAGTCATGGTGAATGGAATGCCCACAAGGCTCTGCGTTGGCCCTTCGAGTGTACTGATACCCATAGAACCTCAGCTCAAGGTATTTTGCAAAAGACATAGACCAAGAGTCATTGGAAAGGGGAACAACTGGTGTCACCTGAAAAATGGAAAAGTAAGTGTCTAAATTTCATCCTTCAAACAAGATTAAGGACAGGGTAATCCAGGCAGCAATCTAGTATCTCTAGTACTAGAAGCACCCATGACCCCGAAACATACTTAACAACAAAGTTAGCATTTATGCATATCTAAGGCCAACACATAGCTAAAATAAATCTGATAAACAACAACTGCTAGCTGATGATGAAAGGTGCTAAACTGGGGGAGTTCAAACATAGCCTTGATGGAAGCTTATTTCTGGGATGCTATTTCTCTGTTGTATAATAGAGTCAATTTCCAGCAACCCAGCCAGCAGCAGTGGCATTTACTTCTTCCCTGGTGATTCTCCAGCTACAAGTGTGTTGGTACTGCTTTGCAGCGTGTTTCAGCTTCAGAAGTGCTTGCAAGCTTAGAGCAGACACTGCTTTACACACACCTGACAACCTCAAACACGTAAGTGTTTACATGAGCACACAAAAATAAAAGGTTACAGAGCAGCTGTATACACAGCAGCACAGGGCTTGCTGTCAGCAACTGCGTCAACCTCCTCCAGGTACCTGTAAATCCAACACCCGTGTTTAAAGCAGCTTAAGTAGGTGACCTGAGTCATCCACATGGGTAATTCAAATGGTTTGCATTTCAGGTACTGCATGAATCTTTCTTCATTAAGTTTTATTCTTGTCTCTTTGAAAACTCTTCATGTTTAGCTAGACATGAGTGTCCAGTTAGCAATGTTTTCTTAGCTAAATTACAGAACAAGTTTCAGATAATACACAATCTTACTATCTTGTGGGCTTTTTAAAGCAATTAAATATTTCTCTAATGAAGATGTTACTTTCTAATGACTACTAAAGGAAGCCCAGACATCACAGTGACGCAATGTAGGCTGTTCCATGCACAGCAGATCAAAGAACAGTAAGTGGCTTTAGCCAATTACTATGCCAGCAGGTCTTGGTGTCTGCCCCTTCCCACAGGCTCATAAAGATTCACTGCAAGAAAGGGACCATACTCTTCACCTTTAAGTAGGCAACTCCATTTTTTCTGCTTAGATCTATCCTCTCAGAGTCAGTTTTGACTCTTTCTAACAGAACTACCTCACACATGATTTTTCAGCCTTAATGGCCCCAGTTCTAAAAGAGGAATTTGTAGGTAACACGAGAACATGTGTATCAGTAACAGGTTTTCTGCCAGTTTAGCCATAGCTCCAGGCATGAGCACTTTCTCAAAAATGCTGCCTTTCCATACAAAGCCAGTCACAAAAGGAACACTCAATTGGAATAGCAATGATTCTGAAGTCCACATCCATACCTGTTTGCACAGTCTGCACCAGGAGTAAGTAAGGATGGTGTGCTGGTACCCAGGCACGGGGGAGTCCAGCTCCTTTAACACAATCTGCACACAGCCTTGCCCATGAACAAAGCGACGAATGTGGTGCACCATTGGTGTTTCACAGAACATGCTGGGGCATTGGTAGGAAGGCCTTACAGAGACACACAGAAACATTTATGAATGATCACGTACCAGGTATTGCTGAAGAACTGATTCAACAGATCTAACATGCCTTTTAATATCATGGTACTATTTATCTTCACTGTAAAAGAGTTTTCTAAGCCTGTAGTGAAGGCTATTTCTGCAGAGCAATTTAGAAGTAGCACATAGTGAAGTTGCATTGACAGCAGTAGCTGTATAGGTCCCAAAAGCAATGACTGGATACTGGTTGCTATCATCTTTTTACAATGGATCGCTTTCTACCAACATATTCTGTATAAGGATCAAAGCACCTGTGGAAGTCCTTGGCACCAAATTAAAAGACTCCTTTGGCAGTGTACCCAAGCAAATGCTACCAAGGACAAAGATGTGGCAAAGAGCCTTCAAAATGGCAATGTTTCAGCTCCTGAAGGAACAGGTAAGCAACACAGTGCCACAGAACATCTTTGAACAGTAAAACACATGACCTTTCTTTGGATGGGTTTTTTTTAAGTCATGGAAGAATGACAAATACCAGAAAAATAAAAGCTGAATTGTTTAGGTACCAAAGTCAGATAGGATATTCTTCAAAACCAGAAAGAGCCTGGAAAAGCTCAGATTCTCCTTGCTCATGTGAAAAAATAAAGAATTTTAATTACTGAAACGATGGAAATTGAGAAGCATTCACTTTAGCACATACTATCTAATGAACAGAGAGAAGCAAGAATTTAAAAGTGGGCAGCTAAGCTCCTCACTGATCACCACAAGGAAAAATACTTGCTCCTCCAGAAGGCTGAACATCAAGAGCCTTCTGCTACATTCTGGCCAATGGAGAGAACAGAGTACCTGTCTTTTGAGCAGGTTACCTATCCAGCTTCACAGCCTGCTGAGACTCTGCATGGGGTTGTGACAGCCCCAGTTATTACAGAAATGCAACGACTTACACCTCTGTGAGATGAAATAAATGACACAGTACTTTGTCAGGGCTAAAAGTGTTCTGGACTGTTTACATTGGCCAACTTGCACATATGACAAAGCCTTACTCTGAGACATTAAATGACTAGTGTTATACTCAACACTTGTATGAACTTGCAAGGAGGAACCTCAGAAAACTGTGACCAGTACAGTTGCTTGTCTTGAAAAACAGACAGTGGGAATACATGTTTAGACCCTTAACTTGGCCCTTAAACCCTAATTGCTACAAAAAGTGCTAACTGAATGCATTTGTCTTTATGAACTTATAAACCTTGTTTCATAATCTGTTTCACTTCCTCATGAAGGGAAGTAAGAAGGACAGGGCCAAAGCAGGAAAGCAATGGATGTATTTGCTTGTAACATGTGAGCATGAGTGAATTAGAATAATTCACATAAATTCCTCCTTACCTGAAACAGTAGCGCTCCAGAAAAATCCCTAGAGTTAGGTCATTTTTCCCATAAAACTCCATGGTCACAATCCTAAAGCAGAGAAAGAAAAGCTTTAGATACTGGATGCCATCACTATTAGCTGTGCAATGGCCTTTAGGTGCACAGATCAACACCCACTGCTGGCTTGTTTACAGCCCTGTATAACTTCAAAGATTTTTTTTTTTCCCACTTTACCCTTCCTAGATCCCTGCTGTTAGGTTTGCTAATAATGAGATCAAAGTCCTACTAGAATACTTTAAACTTGACATTTAAAAGTCCAATATAATTCAACTGCACTTCTGAAGATTATTTTCAAAAATATCTAGGCACAGAAGTCTAAACAGCTTTAAGCTTCAAGCACTAATGCTTAAACAGCTACAAAAAGGGTACATCCAAAACATGAAAAAAGCCTCAAGAAATCCTTATTCTTCTAGAATATTTAATAGCAACTTGAGTTTCCCCAGAACCTGAGGTGACCAAGCCATTTAAATTGTCTATCAGTTTAAGCATCATAGTTCTGATATCCCTAACATCACTAATTTACTTGTTGCTGCTTAGTGAGCATATCATCATCTTCTTGGTTCATTTCTAAGCTTTTACTGGAACTTTAGACCTTTCTCTGTAAGAGGGTCATCTTTTTATTTTCCCCTAAGTTAAATGATTTAAATCACCTAAGCTAATGATTATACACCAAGACCTGTCCTGTTTATTAGAGATAGAAGTGTGTTGTAAGTTGCACAATTAGCAAATTACAGGCCCCTAAGCTGGAAATAAAGCTCTTAATACTGATGACTACAGTGTGAGAAAGACAGCAATATATTCCAATGCCAATGTTGGATAATACAATCTGCAAGTATTCCAAGATTCTCATTTTTGGGCTTGGACATTGTCCTGTATTTATTTACACTAACTCTTCCCCACAAGTCTGCATGCAGAGCTCCCCACACAGGGACATTACTCTGCAGTGAAACACCAACTAAGGCATTTGGTTTCAGGCTGGGCTTTCTCATTCATGCCTTGGGTATTACAGAGGTTGTGCAATACTGCTGTAGATGCACCTGACCACACAAGACCAAAGGCTTTTGGCATAAATTGTTGTTACAAGATAGGCACAACCTACCAAGGAGTCCTCAAAAAAATACTGCTATGAGGCAGGCACTGACTGACTTTGGGAAGGAAAGCATAGCAACTATCCAAGCTGTAGAGGAGTAGTTTTTATACCAGGGGCTAACACAGGCACTTGGAGCATTGCTGGACTGAGCAGAAGAGCTGCTGAAGAGAACACAGAGCCTCTGATGGTTTACTGGACTCAGGCAATCCACCTAAGTAGAGAGAAAACAACTCATTCACTGGTTACAGACACCTCCACTCACACACAACTTCTGTTGACAAAATTCTATTCAAAGATAAATATCTGCTTTCTCCTTCTGTACAGAGAGGCATTATTTAACTTGGCATTATCTCCCAGCCTCAGGGAAACTTGTCCTATGTAAAATTGTTAACTGCTGTTTTTAGAACAACATAACTCATATGCACAACGAAACCAATGAACACACATGTGTTTCTGTGGAAATGAAGCCAAGAGAAAAAAAAAAAACAAAAGCCCCATGACAAACATAAAGAGTCTCTAAAGAACTGTACGATGCAGGATATCTTGGATACAAAACTTTGCCAATATACTGTACTTCAGTTACTCATTCAGGCTATAGAAAGATTTCCATCTTTCTATTCTCTGGGAAGAGATGTACCATGCTGCTCATGGAATGGAGCTGTTTTCCCTTCCACACCCTACAAAACTATGATGTTACCAAATGCTTTTCTTTGATTCACTGAATCAATTTAAAACAGCATCAACCAGTCTGATCAAGAGCAAGGACTACTCTTACAGTTTGTAAAATTATGGCCTGTGAAGCTACAGAGATCTACATTTAAGTACCAATTAAAAAGTGGCTTCTGCTCATGAATACAAGGGCTGATTGGCTCAGGGACAAAAACGTTTGACTGTTTCAATAGATCAATTTTGCCACTCTTGTTCATTGACTTTTTTCCTAAACAGCTCAAAATTCAAAAATGTCCCAAGATCCTTTTCCTCAGATACAAGTTAGTTACTTTCATGGCAGTTTACCAAAACTTTAGATATTTTTATTACAAACACATACTCCCTTGCTTTGAAATTTCAAAGAAGATTCCTTCCCCTCCATTATGTGATATTCTCACTTCTCCTCACACCACCTAAACTTTCACAATCAATCAAGTACTTCAATGTAATTACAGTCTACTGCTCTTTCCGTGACATTAAGCCCTCTGAAAATGAAAGTACATTGCTAGAAATAACTAAATACAAGGAGCAAGAAAGCTCAGTTTAAGAAACTTCTTAAAGTTTGCTCCCTCTTCACGGACTCATTTTCAGAAATCAGTTAGGTACAGCCCAGTCAAACAGGCAAAACTAATTCTGGGGTGACTTCGTGCATTTCTCAGAGAAATTTTGCAATCTCTTGTTCTGAATGATTGCAGAGAACCACAATCTAAAATGGAGTTATGACCCAGTCAAATAAACAAAACAAAACAAAACGAACAAATAGAAAGAAACAAACAAAAAATATCCCCTCTGGTTCAATATGAGACACTACACCTTCTGTATACCATGAGAAACTGATCTAACTTGAATTTTGAGCAGCACAACTCTATCTTACCTTATGAGACCATGAGGATTCACTCTGAGCCAGTCCCTTCTCCTCCTCTTCAGCTCTGCTCCCAGTTTTTCCAGTAGGGACACTAGACACATCCTTATTTTGGGCAAAAGGATCCATGCTCTTCTGTAGTATCCTCCCTCCTCTGGCCCGATAGTCAGCCAACATTCTAGCTAAGCTCTGGCTGTCACGTAGATGTTCTGCTATTCTAGTGTTAACCAACTCATGAGAAGGTAAGATCTGGATAGCCTTGGCTTGGATACTCCCATTCCTCCCTTGTAGTCCAGAGAGATCCCGCAACAATTGCTTCTTCCTTCTGCTCTCTAACTCCTTGTATTCCTTATTGAGGAGAGGAGACCAATAAACTTGCTCGGGAAAGTATTCCCGGGCAGGGCATCTCATGCCTTTTTCAGTCAAAAGAAATGGCTCACGGAACATCAGTACTGGAGAAATGCAGAGAATGACATCTTTCAGCTCCTGCTTAAATGCTGCAGAGTAAGTTTTGAGACGATCCTCAGAGGAAGTTACCTCTTCCGTGACATATAAACCTGTATCATCCTGGAGAGGGTCTCTGAAGACTCTCATCTGACTCTTGGATTCCTGTAAATCATCTGCCTGCTGAAGAGGCTCTAGTGCCTGGTTATCCAGAGTGGCCAAGTGCTGGTCCATGCCATGGAGGGGCAGTGGGGACGTTTCAGGTATTGCATGAGGTACAGAGCTGAACACTGCAAATGGTGACTCCACTCTGTGGTGCTCTTGCTGCTTGGAGGACACCGTGTCCAACTGACTGTTCTCTTGGTCACCTCTGTCAAATACGCCTCTTGGTTCAGGCAAACTGACCTCATCAGAGGACACTGATTCAGAGATTACAGGCAGCTTTTCAGAGGAGAGTTCAATGTCTTTGCCTGCTGGGCTGAAGTCGTCACCATTGAAGAGGTTCTGTTGCTCATTTTCATCTCCTGGCTCCTCAATAAGGGAGTGAAAGGAAGTGTTTTTGGTGAGAGTAGGGGGCATGGCAAACTCATCCATAAGAAATGAGATTTCCAGCTGGGAATGATAAGCCACACAGACCATGAAGATCAGAATCTCCTTCACACGAGCCAGCTCGTATTCTGCAGCACCGCACAACTTGATAGTGCAACCCAAGTGCTGAGGACACCCTTCAAAGAACATCAGGGGTTTTGTCTGATCTAGAAGTAAAACACGGGAGTTAGGATGACAACTACAGTTAATCTGCTTTTAGATACCTCCCACACCCAAGAGACTGTAAAGGAGACTAAGAGCAAGCAACACTGGTAGCTGCAGAAATTTACATTCCTGTACTGAAATAACTTATTTTAGCAAGAAAGGAAAGCATTGGCTACAAATCTCGTTTTATAAAACAAGCCATCATAAAGTCAAAGTGAAGGCCACATGGAACACCCTGACCTAAACAGAGTATTCTAAGGTCACTGTAGACTCTGCACCAGTGGGCAAAAGAATCACTTCCCCCCTCCCAGGCACATTTGCTCATCCTTACAAGTCAAAAGCCTATGACATTCTGAGGGCAATTTAAAGGCTGGAAGGGGCAATGAGGAAGTGTCAAGGGAAGTGTTCAAGGACAGGTTTGATGGAACTTGAGCAACTTTGTCTAGTGCAAGGTCTAGTTCCTGCCATGGCAGAGAAATTACAACTGAATGATTTTTAGGGCCCCTTCCAACCCAAGCCTTTCTATGATTCTACAAAGAGATGCAAAGACAGCATCTCCACAAAGATCTGCATCCACAGCATTTATGTGTGCCAGCACCACTGGTAACCTGTCAAGCAGCATTTCTTCCTGCCTTTGTAGACTCCCACTGCCTAGGGAAGTTACAGAGGAAAAGCAACCTTTCTTAAAGGTGCACAATGACTGGACATGGAGAAGTGTGCACAACCTGCAACAAGGCAAATTTTGATTGGGTTTGTTAAGGTAGGACGAGATAACCTTTTGAAGTCCCTTCCAACACAGGTTGTTCTATGATTCTCTTATTTCAATGCAGAAAAATTCTTTACCGTGAGGATGGTGCCCAGACAGGCTCCAAAATCTCCGCTCTGCAATATTTTCAAGAGTTGGCTGACAAAACCCTAAGAAATATGATGCTGCACTGAAATTAATCCTTCCTGTTTTGAACAGGAAGTTGGACTAGACAAACTACAGTATGTGGGAAGAGAAAAAACAGTTTGGAAGAAAGAAATCAGTCTAATTAAAATCTATAGAGTGTCTTTTCCTAGTAAGATCGTGCTTTTCTCTACACAGGCAGCTCACTGTAGTTCCAAGAAGTAACAGAAATAAAGTGAGTAGGATGATACATGATCACACAAGGAAGCCAACAGTTCAGATCTATTTTAAAAAGAGCAAGGCATTCATCCTTTGACACATATAAGCTGAGGCACATCAAGGTTTACTCACCATTGGGCAACTGAAAAACTTGCATATAAAATTTATGACAGGTCCCCAACTGTGGTTTGGTCAACAGTTGATCCATTGACATCACCAAGTCTCCCTGGGTCATTCGGCTTACCCTGTCTAACACTTGCTGTAAAAACAGAAAGAACAATAAGAATCTACAATGCAAAGAGGACACTGGCATCCTTATCTTGCTCTTAACAAATCAAAAAACACCAGCGTAATCTACAAAACCTCTCACTGAGATGCAAACTCTCAGTTAAACCCAGTCCCAAAAACCCACATCCACAATATACAAGAATCTTAGAAAAACAGTTGGGTAAATATTTCTGGTGAGATTGTACCCTGCCTAGAACTTCTCACTTGACTAGATCCAGATACCTCCAGGAGGTGCAGTGCAGTCAGCATAATGCTGGCTCTGCCAGGAGCTCACCCAACTCCCACAGCTACTCTCTGGCAGTCTGTACTCTGCCTCACAGGGACCGTGGCTCCCTGGCAGTAGTCGAGGACCCACCCGTGATTTGCTACAAATGGGTATCACAATCAACTAGAACTAAACCACGGTACAAGGACCCATCAAACAAGGACAAAGCACAGTAACTGCAAAGAGCTGAGGTAAAAGTAACTCTCCAGATTTGCCTGTCTTACCTTCTTGAGAGAGAACATTTGGTTACAGAAGAAAACAAGACAACTCTTGGCTTTCTCCAGGGTTTGCTACAAGGAGTCATTAGAAATCTCCCACAAGGCTGAGTCTAACTCTGACCAGAAATGCTCACCGGCTTGACATTGATGACCAGAGTGATTCCATGCTCTAAGAGCATGTCCTGGGCAATTCTGGACACAGTCTTCTCAACAAGGACCAAATTGGGCTGGACATCAACTATCCGCTGCACGTAGTTCTTCAAGAACTCCCTTTCCTGCAGACAGGAACAAAGTATAGCATTGAACAACTGCAAACCCATCTGGAAAATAAACCTACTTTAATGCTTAACATTACTTTTGACTTTGTTTACATATTGTCCTTTCCTATAAAACAGGGAAAACAGCTATCCAGAAAACACCATAAGCAGTCCATTGTAAACATTTTCCCACCCCCACAGCACAACACTAGTTTATTAGTAATATTTTATAAGCATTTCATAAAGAAAAGGTCTATGCACTTCAGTGTTTCCATATTTAAGGCACATCCCTGCCCACAGGGGCAGGGCACCTGTTCCAAAGTGACTTTTTCTAGTTCATCACTCCATTAGTTTGGTGGTTCTTCCATTTTTTCAAGCCTGACAAAAAATAACATGGGTGTGACCTAACCTTCACCTGCTCTAACTTTTCAAATATTTCTTCACACACCATAAACCTTACCCAGCTCTAATACTGTATAAGGAACATACAGTTCAGAAGGTCTCAATAAAAACAAAAGTTTTCTAAAATGCTGCATCATGAGAATCAAAAGCTCACGTGTTCTCAGGACATGTAACTTGAGGACAAAAACCCTCAGTGCAAGGCTACAAGTTTATTCTGTATTTACTGCAGCAGCTCTCTTAGCTAGCTTACTAGAAGAGGAAAGTTCTCTCTTTTATATGCAATCTCACTCATTCAACTTCACTTTACACACTGAAAGAATCTGCACTGATCATGGCTTTGTTGGGGTTATTTTAGCCAAGAACAAAAGCATACTCTCACCTGAAGTACTATAGGCTCTATGCAGGTAAATTTTGTTTCTTCTCGATAGAGGTACTCAATTGAGCATTTTAGCAGCAGAATTCTGGGATTTTTTAAGCAAGAGTTCATCTAAAAAAGACACAAAAATAGTAAAAACAAAAATACAAATACCTGGAGAGGAAGAAGTACACAAGAAAAAGAGACAGACTTCCCATGATTGATCCCTGCTACCCCCATCTCCCTTTACAGTGTCTCAGCTATCACCCCCTGCAGACCCAACATTCTTCCTTCTTCTGAAGTTGTTACACCCAGTTGTTGGAATTCCACAGGTAGTGTCCATAAGCAGGCAATGCTGGAGAGGATTTCCAGTCACTGCTAAGAGCCCCAAAGTCTTGATACACTTGATTCATGCAGTTCACTTCTATCTTGCCCTCCTGCATTAAAGACCCATTTTACTAAACTATTCTAAGTCAGAAGCACCAATGCCTTTTTCTGGCTAAAAGTTGGGGTAATTATTAGATGCCACATGTTGTGGTAGGGGTGGAAAGGATGTTTTTCCATACATGCATGAGAGGAGTTTCTCCTCCAAAATCTCTGGGCTAGAAAACAGAAATGCTTTAAAAGCCTTTCTTGTCTGGGGGCTCAAAGCAGAGAAAGCTCACAAACCTCCTAGGTGGTGAGAGAAGCTTCCTGACACAAAAAGCAAGTCAGAGCACCCTTGTTTCCACTGCATGCACTACAGTAAGATTAATCAAGCTGCATTACCTTTTTGTGTGCAACATTCTTAGTGCAAACAAATCCATTCACCACCATGGAGTCAAATTTCTTTCCACCAGGAATCTAACAAAGCAAAGAACATTTTTAGAGCTGTCATACAGTCCCACATCTTGCAGAGCAGTAAAGTTAATACAGAATACCTATTGTAGGTGATGTACAAACTTCAGCTACACCCTCAATTATGAGATGAAAGATCAGATACAGTTATGCTGGACACGTAAGTCTTTCCCTTTAAAGCCTGGCAAACATGAAAACAAGTACTGAGTTCTAGGATTTCTACATCCCTCCCTACAGATGCTTATTTGTTAAACCAGTATACTGCAGCATATGACAAGGGAACCTAATTTTGACAGGCCATGAGGAGCATATATCTTTGCACATGCCATTTCTATTAACAAACAAATTGTAAGGAAAGGGAGGAAAAAAGAGAAAAGAAAGAAAAGAAAACAAAAATCCCTCCACCTACCAATTGAACACATCAAGCAGTTGATTGGTGTGCCTGCAGTCACAGGCAATCCCAGGCGTAATAAACAGCAGGAAACAGGTTTCTGAATAACATGTTTCAGAGGACATTCATATTACCAGCATGTGAAAACAGCAGACAGCTATGAAGAGCTTTCACCTCTGAACAACTGCTCTTTGAACTGGAGTTTCAGGAGAAGCAGGAACAAGCGGTGCTGCCTGAAGAGACGTCACTCTACTGCCAGAATCATAAGGTTCTCCTCTCCAAATCTCACACAGCTTTCAAACAAGAGTACTGCTGAGGTGAATTTGGCCAAAGAAAACTAAGCCCAAACCTTCAGTCCTCAGTCACACTAACTCCTTGGATGTTATTTTCACATCAGACTCTCAGAAGGAAGTTTGCACGCCAGAACTCCAGACTTACAGATCAACAGTGTCAACACTAGGCCAACTAGCAGAACCGGATACACTACTCCATAACAATTAAGTTTTCCTCTTGAAGAAAGTCATTGTACTTGGCATGGGAGTTGAATCCTCCATAATGTATAGGTACAGGGCAACAGATTGCTGCACCATGCCCTGCAAGCTACTTATCCAGCATTTGGTATATGTCCAGTTCAAGCCCAAAACGAGCAGAAACCCAAAAATGAACCAAGTCATTACAGAGGTGTTACTCTGCTACCTTCTGCAGCCTACAGCCTGAAAGAAGAAACCAGCCTCAGTGCATTAAAGCACTTTTCACAGCATACCAAGTTCCTTCTGTGCAACTTCTTCTAGAACCCCACCTTATTCAAAGGCCAAAGTTAGCCAAATACAGAACTGAATATGCTGGGGGCAGTGGAAAGGGGACTATTCTCTTCAAACAAGGGGTACTGCCAAGAGCTGCAGCCTTTTATTTCCCTATATCCACTGCTTGAAACATACTTTTTTGATGTGGACAAACTGGCGGATATCCATGTCATCATCCCTCTTCTTGACGTCTGGCCGTACCGTCTGAACTACCTGGCAGACCACGGGTACAATGATATCCCTCCAGGACAGTGACAGGGACTCATTGTATAGAAGCTGCTGAAGCAGTGCCATCATGTGGTTGTGATTAGCAGACCTATAAAAAAGGCAATATAAATAGATTTCCCATTTAAAAAATATAGACGTAAATTTCTTAACATTTACAGTGCAGAAGTCCTCTGAAGGAACAGTTGCCTAGAATGTTGTCTACAGTCAGCTCTGGTCCTGTACTCAATATATAAACATCACAAGATAAAAAAGCAACCAAAGTACTGTAAAAATGCTGGGTTCTTAATGCAAATTAGTTCCTTGTATTGCCTGCTGTAGCTCAAGTCCCACTGAAAGATAGTGGAGTAGAGGGGTTTCAGAAATTTTTACTCAAGATAGGCAAATTTCTTTTTCTACTTGTTTCTTACAGCAGCCTTTCCATGGCTTGTTTCTCCCCATTCTCTTCTCTCAGCAGATCCAGATTGCTGTGGTGCCAGCCTAGGGGTGTGAATAAGAGTTCTTTGGACTTCTCCTCCACCCTCCTGTTGAATAACGACTCTGCAAGAGACAAACAAACCTTGTTAATGTAAGGTCACAGTTGAATGCTTTTGTCTTTCTGAAAGGCTGCTTTGAAAAGGAAAGAATTTACTAAGACATGAGTCTAGGCCTCCTGAAATACTGCATCTAAGGTAGATGTCATGATCCTCAGTTTGAGGGGGACTGACACTTTCAATCACTACATTGTGTAGTAACTCCTTAGATGTGTTCTCTGTCTTGCAGTACCAAAATTAGAGGTTACTTCAGCACAGTCTGTGCTTTGAAAGAGTTACTAGGTTATTTCCTGCACAGCTATTATGATATTATAGAGGCAAATTATAAACTTCCACATTGACATAATGGCTGACTATATTATAAGTCATTTATACTAGCAGTGTATAAATGTTCATCAAGCAAGTATGTAAGCCTTCAGAGTTCAAGCTTAAAACTCCTCACTGTTAAGCAAAATCTTTAGACAATAGTAATCCAAGGAGGACTACTGAAGAAAAAGACTCTTAAAAAACAACAATTAACTTCTTCCACATGCTCCACACACAAAATTAGCTGTGTAGAACTCTAATAGAAGCTACATTGATTTCCTCCTTCCTTCTGCAAAAGCTCAGTTAAAAACTAAACACCAGTTTAATCCAAGACTATTTTTCAGGCTAGACAGACATTGGGGTTTCTCCCTTATTTCCTCCTCTTATGAGCACACCAAAATCAATAGCATTAACTGGGAAGAAAAAGAAAGCCCACAAGTGCATCTGGCCATGATACTGGAAAGCATGTCGGTTTAAAAACTCATAAATGCATGTAATGGCCTTTCATTTCAGAAGCAGTGATGATGGTGGTGATGACAAGAAACCCAGAAAGATTTAAGAGAAGTTTTAAGTTACTCTGTAGAAGCAGTGCAATTAATTGCATCACATCTTCATTTGCTTGCACAGGAAGTTAAAAATCAGTTACATAAATTTGTTGGTGGAGAAACTGAACAGACTTGCCACTTACATTCATTTTTTTAAAAAATAAAAACTTTTCTTTTAGTCTTTTTGAATGCAGGAGTCTGAGAAGTGAAAGAAATTTAAGCTGCAAAGTGCACTCAAAAAAGTCCAAGTATCGTTTATACATCAGTTTTGCCACAAATAACTTCAGATTTACTGTCAAGTAAATACTTTGAAAGGGTCAGTGCTCTATTAAAGGAGTATTAAGGAATTTCCATCATTATATTAAAAACCACACAACAGCAGCATTTGAAGTTTTTCCTTACCTTTAATGAAAGCGTCACTTATAGAGAACATCTGCTGCCCTCCGTTTTCAGGATTCAAGTACTCTGAAAGAAGAGAGAAGAGGGATATAGGTGGAGACAAAAAAAAAAAAAAGACAGGTTACACTGGCATGCCCATATAATTACAGTGTACACGCCCACACCAGAAGAAGCAGCATTA
Organism: Hylia prasina; assembly: GCA_013397195.1. Classification (NCBI taxonomy): domain Eukaryota; kingdom Metazoa; phylum Chordata; class Aves; order Passeriformes; family Sylviidae; genus Hylia; species Hylia prasina. The sequence goes on along the minus strand of VYXD01014534.1, from coordinate 457,121 downwards.
CTCATTTAAATGTTTAGTCACCAATTTAGCAACAGCTTGGTGAGTGGTTAAGACAAGAATATCCTCTCATTCTTGTTCTAACAAAAAAATTCTGCTATGACAAGAAAATAATGCTTATTAATGTGAAGAAACAAAACAAACAAAGTAGACATAACCAAAGACTGAACTAAGAGTGCACTTTTCCAACTGACACAGACTACCCTTTTCTAGACCTGGATACAAATGTGTTAAGATGTGATCAGATGCCATGGGAATGGCCTCCTCACTCAGGTCTAGAAATGCAGCTTCAGAAACCATTTTGGTCACCCACTCTATTGAACCACCTCAGACAGAGAGAGACCAGCCATAAGGCTTATCTCATACAATGCAAGAAAAAGAAGACAGCCTGCCTTTCAAGAGCTGAAAGTCTCAAATCTAGAACAGCTCAAGGTGTTTTGAGGAATCCATTCTGACAGATGGACTCCCAGTAAGAAAGTAGAGCAAGAGACAGATCACTTTACACATGAGAAATATAGAATGCCAAGGTTGTGGATTCAATCCCTGTATGGGCCATTCACTTAAAGAGTTAGATTTGATTGGTCCCTTCCAAGTCAGAACATTCTGTGATATCTGTGAAACAGGATGAAGCTCCACTTACTACCCTCATTTAGCTTGCTAGATCTTGACCTTTTACACTGACTGGGTACAAAAAGCTTGTTTTCTCCAAAACCTATTAGCTTGTTGTGTCTTTAGAGGGCTCCTTACTTACACAAAAAGGGATTCTACAATGAGAAAACAAGAGCAGTAGCCCTACTGCTTATACAGCACAACCACCTGAAGCCCACAGCCAACGCTTTATCATCTTTCCTGACAATGCTCCAGACCCATCACAAAGAAAACACAAAGCCAGACTGCTTTCAGACACCAACAAAATGCAACAGAAAGCTGACAGGACATAAACAATCACAAGGCTCTGAGCAGCAGCACCCAGGAGACCCCTTTCATGCCACCATTTTAATTATCTGAGCTTGTTTGCAAATAGGTACTCAATAGAGGGTAAGTGTACCAAAGAGAAATTACAAGCCTCCTTTGTAGATTCCTGGTTATTTAACACTCCTTTCATCTCTTGCTTAGTTTGAGTTCACCATTACAATAAACTACTGCTTGATAAAAGCTGGCTCACCTTCAGCATTCATTCACTCATTATCTAGAGAAAGTCATGTCATGCTCTACCGACATAAGAGCATGTATATTAGCACCTCCATCCCTCTCCATCTTGCAACAGCCTCAGGGCATCAGCTCTTACTGTAAACACACTTACATTAGGTCTGGCACAGCCAAAGCACAAGTTATCCCCAGCTGAAACCAAACCTTAGTTATTCTTTGGACAAAGACATAGGTAGTACCTCCAAGCCACTTGTAGATTTGTAATGATCTAGATTCTTTCATCTAGATGATCTTTAAGGCACTTTACAACCCAAATCACTCTATTATTCTTTTCAATACAACTTCAGCTCCCATAACTTCACTTCTGATTGGTTCCCAGGGGAAGCTCCTGACAAGGTAAGATACCATACCTCTTCTGAGCCCACACAGGTAACACATAAGTGTGAGTCTGAGATGGTTTAGAGTGGCTAACATGCACAATTCTCACCTCACATCATCCCTACATGCATCATGCTCCACAAAATGAGGAAGAGGGATGGGGAAATGTTCCTGTAGCTTATTTTATAACCTGAAAACTCAGGCACCTTCTCAAAACAAGAACCAAAAAGGCTCCTGGCAACATCACACTAAGCCTTGGCACGCAATACTAAAAAGGAACTGCATATGGTCACTCAAATCATCTTCTCTTTCCCCTTCCTAACTACTTGCAGGCATCAAAAACTACCCAAAATACCTGGTACCATGATCAAGGATATCTGTCTGAAATGACATTTATAAAATAGAATTTCACATATTGTTAACTGTATCTCTCCAAAAACAGCAAGTAAACGGCATGTATAAAATTTAACACATAATCTCTTCCCCAAATTTAAATGCAGAAAATAATCTTACTTTGTTTCCCCTTCTGACACATAGTATGTCTTTAGGCAGATGATACTATAAATGAGTCACCACTCTCAGCTATTCTCAGCTAACTGGGAGTCACCCAAATTTCATGGAAACACAGCAGACCTTAGTCAGCCTATAACACCACAAGCAGTTCTGCCATTAGAGTATATGCAAACCACCCTGTGCTAAAACACAGCTGGTGGATACATCACCCACCCTTGCTTCAAAGCAGCTGACCTCTGTGACTCTGGGAAATTGCATATCCCTTAATCATTCGAGAAACCTATGAACTGCTTAGGTCAAAGCTGACCTGAACTTCTAGCACTTGATGTTTTCTATTGTCAGTCCTCCCCACAACGAAATGACTGAAATTTACACAGCTCTAAGGAAACTAAATTACAAGCTTCAAGAGGAAGGTGGGGTCTTCAGTTTCACTTCATTATTTCAAAGAAAGTCAAGTCACTGTCACCCAATCTAAGGGCAAGAGACAACTCCAACACAATCAAGCTAAATAAGTGTGTCCATAACAGTCATAGAGAAGCTACTGATGCTGACAGTGGCAAACATCTCATGTCACTGATTAACTACAGAACTCTGCTCTTAAAATAACCAGCCATTTTACACAGATGCTTAACTATCCAGTTTTGGCTGTCTAGTCATTGTGATATTCTAGCATCTTAGATGACATCTTTTCTTGAATATAGCCAGGCTAATCCCAAAAACAAGGTGAAAACTTAATTTTAACTTTATTATATAAAGCCTCTAACCTTAATAATAATTTATTTAATATTACAGAATGAAGTTTTAGAAGTCATGTATTTCACTACCCTAGGCACTGCAGCATTCACTGTAGGGTTTTGTCCCTACTCACTACCCACAAAGTTTCAGTCTGTCCATTGCCAAGAAGTGTTTCTTGCTATTCAAGATACTGTCACTCATTTTAATTTGTTCATTGGTTAGGTCTTTTCTCTAGAGATTCTCATGCCAGGAATTATAAACACAAACAAAATAAAAAAGGAACACTAACGTCTCTGTATTTGCAGATACAGATTTTTCCAAAAGCTGCAGGATACCTACCTATCCACAGTGCACTTCCATTCCACTCTATCCCAGTTCTGGGCCTATTCCCCCAAGGGAAATCCATTCTCTGGGAAGAAATTGTTACCAGTTTTCTACTACCAACTACACTCCTACAGAATAACTTGGTTAAGAGACCATGTTATATGGTGTATGTTTCAGGAACATATAACAAATACCAGCAGAGATTCACCAAAGATAATCAGGCTGCTGCCAGCATACATAATTCAAAGGCAGAAGTCTTTTTCCTTTCAGTCCCTTCACCACTTGCCTTTTCAGCTGATCTTCTCTGAGCCCTCCACCATTAAAAACTTTCTCACAAGAGCTTTCTCACAAGAACTCACAAGAGTTCTGGCTCTGAGCAGCAATGATTTGATCAACAGTTTCCAAATGAGAAAGGCTCTTTTACATTTCCCCTTCATAATGTACTGCTCCTTGTATAAGGAGATAAAAAGTGAAATATGTCTGAAACCAGACAAACACCCTACAAGTCCTTTAACACTTGGCACAGCCAAACTGACTACTGCTTACTTTACTGCCATCATACACTGGTAAAAATAAACCTGTTATAGCTGTAAATTCATTGGATACTGCAGCACACTTGGGCCTGTTTCAAGCTCACTTAATCCAGCACCCCTCCTTCCTGAAAGGAATTCATTGGTGCATCTCCCTCCCCTCATCTGTCCTTCCCTGTAGATGCATTTACTTTTCATTTGGCTAGGGCATCAGCTGGAAACAAACTGAAAGGAACCAATAATGAACTGGCATCAGTAGCGCCAACAACCCATTCCCAATTTTGGATCATCTGACCTTAACTCAGACTTTTGAAACTCTTCTACTTCTCTCTTTGGGGCAAAATAAGCAATTAGATTTCCTTCCTTCTAGGTATATTTTTAGCAAATAACAAAAGGTGACTAGAGTAGGCATCAATAAATGTCCCCTCTAATTTGTCTCATTCTGCCCCACATGTCTAGCACACTTGGAAAGTCAGCTGCGACCACTTCCCCCCTCACTGTCTTCACAGACCATTTCAGTTTCAGAATATACAATCTGTATGTAAGCTTAAGCCTGCTGTTCTATTCTGATACACAGCAACACAAAAGATCTGAGAGACTACAGAAGAATTAATTAATTAGGAGTACAAATTATTTAATACTTGGTCATCTTTTAAAGTCAGAAATATAGAAAGGGTGGGGTGAAAGATACAAGTCTACAAAGCTGATGTAACCTTAGATAAAGAAGCAAAGACATCAACTACTACCCAACATGTAAAGCAACTAAAATATACTAGACCCAAGCCAGCTGCAAGCCCCAGTTTCAGATAGCCCTTGAATCATTTAGAGAATGCAGTTGTCAACAGGCAGGCACATTATTTCTTCCATAAGGATGTTGCTTATAGAGTCTTTCAGTTTAGTACTTCTTTAAGGGAAAATCCTTTCAAAAGCAGTCTTCAACACCAAGTATTTGATTTCTTCCTACTTAAGTGGATGATCTCTTTTGAAGAAATGCTATGTATATGGATTAAGTTAGGCCTTATTGTTTATCAGTAAGATTCTTCTGTAAATTGTAAGCTTATTAAGGTACAATTTTAAGTCAGCACAGAACTCTTCCAAGATAATCTTGTTCTTTTGTTCTCTGGGGTTTTATTTCTTGCTTGCTTTTTTAAGTTCCATCTCCAACTGTAGAGTCACGTATCAAACTGGTTTATGCGTGGATTATTTTTCCACCCCATTTAGCCAGAACACATATGTGGACATGTCTATTATGCATGGGCAAGAGACTTTGCTTCAATGGCAAAGAGAAAGTCACAGGGGAAGTTACACACTCTGCAGAGAAGGCATTTCAACTGGTCTATTGAGCCTCCTCAGAGGTGAGCACATCATAACTGCAAGCAAGTGCCACTTAAATGTCATATTTTCCCCTCTGTAAGACAGCTATGTAAGCAGTGTCCAAATAAGTCAGTAATATTAGGGCCAGCTCTCCATCATGTGCAACTCCAGCTGGTGACTACCTCGTACCTTTTTGGTCGGCAGGGTGAGGGGGCACATGTGGGTACTTGGAGTGCTTCTTGATATGGAAGTTCACGTTGTCCAGCTCCACGTTCAGGCTGATGGAGGCGGCAGAATCACTGTCCATTGTGGACTGGAAGCTGCTGACTGAAGTGCGCTTGCTAGGGCTGGCGGAGTCTTTTAGTGTTGGGTGAGGGGGAAGATACAGGGAGGAGAAGGGTTCAAATGGGTATTATGAGGGTACCAGAGAGGAGAAAAATTGTCTTTAATACATAAAGACTAGTGTGCAATAATACAGGATTACAGTATTTTCATAGTTCTAATCTTGTCTTCATGTGGGCATGCTGACATACTGCACATTCTTTAGTGCACTACTATAGGGCTCAAATCAAGCAGAAGTCTGCCTGAGAAACAGAAGGCAGCAATTTACATGCTTCTCCTTCATTAGTAATATGAAGCTTTACCAGTTCCACTAAATTCAAAATACCGTATCCATTGTGAGAAAGTGGAAGACTAGACAGGCTATAGCTTTCTTAGATCCTTATGCCCCCAAGCACACACACAGAAACATACATAAATAAAGCAAGACATGGTTAAACTGCTAAGTCCTGAGGGACTGGGGACAACAGAGGAGAAGACAGAATGAGAACAAGACTCAGGTGAAACTTACTGGCTGAGTTGTCTTCTCCTTCATCAGCAATCTGCTCTGTGTCACTGTCATCAAACTTGATGTCTTTGAACCAGGAAGGCTCAGAGTGGCCCTCTACAGAGTTCACGGAGTCACTGTCTGGAGATGGGGTTTCTGAGAACTCTGTGCTCTGGAAGACAAGGAAGGGAAAAAAGTTATTGAAGTCCAGCTCTGCTGAAATATTAAGCAGCCTACCACAAATGCAGGTCGGGCCATTTAAAAATCAGAGGATACTCTCAGTGGGCTGAGCCAAGTTAGTCATAGAGGTCCCCCCTTTGGTATGAAGTAGGAATTCTTTGGGACAAGAAACAAGTACGTCTTTACAATTCCCGGATGCTTAGTCTCTGCCTACACTCTGCTTCTAAACAAATTGTGACTAAGAGTCACTAAAGGACAAGTTTATTATACTGCACCTTTTCTGTCATAACATCCAGTTAAGCAGCTTCGAAAGCTTGCTGTCTCCAGCCAAGGTGGGTGACAGCCTTATCCTTTGCCCAGAAACCAACATATGCAGCTTTTGGTGGAGCCTAATTCTAAAGTTACTGGAGAAATTCTTTAATTGACCAATGCAGCCCCAAGAGTTTCAATCCAAAACGGGCTCTAGCTGGGCCTACTGTGTCAAAGCAAAGACTGGCCAGATTGCCAGAGAACCTGGAGACCACCTAAGTAATTTCCATCAGCCCTCCTGATACCTCCAGGCACCTCAAAGCAAAGTTATCATTATCATGCCTCTGGCTGCAGTGAGTGCAGCAAGCAACTGAGTCAACAACACCATTTCTCCAGAGTCTTGTCCAGAAAAATTGAGATCAGATAGTGCTTCCAGCTGATGAGAACATGTGACACAAGCACCTTACAAATAGGGATGCATAAGGACTTGCCAGTTAAGGGCAAGCTTTTACCAGGACACTGAGACAGCTGACTAGCTGAGATATCAGATGAACCCCACAGCAATCTCAAGGGAAGTCCATAGGACTGAAATGCAAGAGGAAGACAAATGCTATCAGCTGCAAGCTTTCTGTCTGAAGCCCATGGGACAGCTAAGCCATTCTTCATTGTAAGAAGCTGAAGAATATGAAAAGTTCCTAACTGAATGCTTTCAGTTAAGAGAGGCTACAGAGATATCTTGTTCAAACTAAAAAACCCAATAGAATCTCTCAGGCCAGACTGCTCTTACCCCTCAGCAAGTTTGATTCCAATAAAGTACAGTAGGACAGAATGTCTGGTCACTAGTTCCTGCCTCCCCTCAGGTAACTACCCCTGTTTGCGAGGCATGAAAAAGACCCCATCCCAAACTTGGATCTGTGGCTAAGATCTACTGAATCTACTTGGATCTACTGAATTCCTTATTACTGCATCGCTGGAGATCAGAAGAAGGTTACCAATACATCTAGAACATATCCATTTGGATTTTTTAAAAGGAATTTTGAAACAGAAGATCACCATTGTGTCTCCATCACCAGCATGTACACACAGATTCTAAATTCTGCACAACGTAGCTGCCACAAGCACAGACTGTGCACACTATCTTGAGGCCTCTGTGGAAGATGTCCACCAGGAGAGGCCTGGCTCTGAAGATCCTTTCCTTCACATTAGGCAGCACCACATGGAACAACTCATTTTCCAGAGAGGACAGCCCCAAAGCTTTCTGGGCAAATGAAACTTCCTCAGGCTTCAACTCACTAGAGAAAAAGGCCTGGTCTCCTATTTTGTGTACAGGAGACCTGATATAGAAAACATACTACAGCTGTTGAGAACAGGATTAGAAAAGATTCTAGCCAACAGCCAAATCCAAGAACTCTATCTTTTAGCTTTCCCACTCCTTTTACCTGCAAAGGTCTGTAGAGAGCATATTCATCTCTGAAGAGCTGATCATGATGACTGACACATTCCAGCCAACGTCCATCAACCAGTGCCTGTCCTATTGCAATGGCTTGGACCCTGGGAGTATAAGAATAGAGACAGTTTTCTATGTTTTGCTCTAAACATATATAGTTTATGATACAAGCACACTACAAAAGGGAAGAATCATTTGCTATGCACTATTAGACCTGTCAGTATTCCATTCCCATGTTTACACAGACACTATTTACAATACTGTGGTGAGGCAGGACAGTGTACTAATTCAGAGACTGCCAGTACTCCGAACTCAGCTGAGGTATCCAACATATGATTAAGACATGTTGTTTGTGCTCCACCAATATTGTTAACTTCAGTTAAGTATACTGATCATCTCTGAGAGAAGACTGTTGCTCTACACTTAAGAACCATTTCAGTTTTATCCCATTTTCACATAATTAAATACACAAGATTGTTTATATTCACCTACATGGTTACAAGTCAGCCAGCTCCACTGAAAATTTAGCTATCAAACACTCTAAGTAATCTCTGATCGCAGAGGCAAACTTGCTCTTCGGAGCACCAGTGAACAGTTTTGGACAATTTTTGTAATACACTCATTGTTCTCCAAGTGAGTGATCCCTGTCCCATAAGCTACCTCCCATACTGGTTTCCAAACCAGACAGCCTCCTGTGCCCTGTTGTTTTGGGGCACATGGAGTCAGAATGCAACCTGCTCCAGTAGGCAGTAAAAGAGGAAATTTGAATTTTCTCTCTCATCTCCCTGCAAAGGGGCCCATCTCTGCAGTCGAAGGCACCCTACATCAGCTCAAACTCACAACCTCCTCCCATACAGACAGAGGACACCTGTTGTCCTAAAGCATCAGGGTTACCTTGTGGTTATGTGCCCATTTCTCATAAGCCAGTTGACCAGCTCTTTTCCCACAATGCAGTTGGGATGTGTCCGCAGCCAGTAGCGATGGTCTTGAAATTCCATACCACTGTTGTGATGGCAGATTTTCTTCCACAGATCTTTCAGCTGGACTGAGTCCTGGACAGGGAGATGTGCAAGTTAATTACAAGTCTAATTTCAGCACTGGTTCCAAGGGCATCAACCCAGGCCTTCAAATTAGCTTCTAGATCAAAAGCCCTCCATAAATAGGCACAGAATCTAAGCCATTCTGCATAACCTATCCAAAGGTGCAAACAGAAATAGCAAACAGATATAAAATCAGCTCTTTATTTCCTTCCATTTATATCCAGTTGAGATAAGGGGGATTTTTGTACTGCCTACAAAATACTTATGTCTTCACTACTGCCCTCTTGCACCCTATTCTTAAAAACAGGAGGTGTAAGCAAACATAGAGGACATCATCCTTGGCAAGGTTTTTCTCTATTATCTGCGCTCAACCCAGGCACTGTAAACATATTAGTCAATATCAAGACCAGATACAAAGTAAGTACGTAGCAATGTCCACTGCTAGGAGACTATCTCTTATTGAGGATCTGGTTTTGTATTGTCCATTATGAAGCTTTTTTAGGCACTGGTAGCTTTGGCCACCAAGAAAAAAAATCTGTGTATTCCTCTCATTTCAATTAACCATTTTTGAATCTGTGAATATCTTCCCCTCACCACTTGGAACACTTCAGTCTATACCTAGAACTTATTTTGGAGCCTGTTAAACATGTGTGCCAACTCTTCTCTAGGCCATTCTCCATCCAAACTGAGCTCTCTCTGCACCTGGCCACTTCTGCTTTCCTGTTTGTGCCCTCGCTTAGCACAGCACAAGCCATTATTGCAGCTGCAAACTGGGATTTGGGATCATTTTGACCAAGCAGCACACCACCTGAAGATTTGGAGAAGATATGCTGCGGCTCACTTTCTCAAATGCCTTATTTGCTCTATTTTTGTGTAACAGAACTTTAATTAAATTTTAACTGGTTTCAGCTTTCCAGTTAACTGTCAGACCCATGTTATTGCACTTTCTAAAGGGTGCCCTGAGGCCCAGGAGCTATGCTCTACTTTTATAACTGGACTGGCTTTCTGCTTTCAGTTCCAGCAGTGGCTGTCCTGGTAATAACCCTAAAACCAATGCCAGCATCTCCCCTTCCACACCACGTATGGAGTAATGGATCAGTACCAGAACACAATAGGATCACATAATCTGATGTAACTGGAGTCTCTACAGTTCAGTGGTCTTAAACTGGTGAGGACAGTAAACTGAAGAAATTGGCAGAACAAAGTAAATCCTTCCAACTCAAAGATTTTGACCTCTAGTCCACTGAAGTATGCTTATCCCAGTGTATGTACAACCTCCCCTATCATTATTCCATGAACAAAGTTCATTAGTCTTCTGAATGGACTAGGTTAAGCTTTAAATTAACTCCTGATATAGGGCAACTCCACACAGTAGGAACTATTAAGGGTATTAAACTAACAGTAGGAATGCATAGAAAATCCTTCATTAATTGCCACTCTTCTGCTCTTACATGAACAAAATAGTACCAGTCCTCTTCTTCCTCAAGAAAGAAAATGGACAAAAAATTAAACAATGTGAGGCCAAAGAGCACTGGGACTTGAACATCTTGCTTCAAGTTGAATTCAGAGAGGTTTGAATTTCCTTTTTCCTGCATTAACATACATGCATGAAGCAGGGTGGTATAAAGACGTGCCTTAAACATGTTTCTCCCTCAGGTGGTTATCCATTTACAGAGCAACTCGGAAAGGAGTTTTGCAACTAAGCAGGAGTTAGTGTTTCTACAGCCTCAGGCACACTTGAATGCATCCTGCTGACAGCAGGCAGAACCCGGTAACAGAATGAGCCTGATTTTAAAGTGGCAATGAGGCACAATCTTAAATCTTTTAATGTGTGAAAAACACTGCCTTCCCTTCTCTGCAGCTTCTTTGTAAATCCAGTCTCTGTTGGAAACACTTCCTTTTTCTTCCCTCAAAGAAGAGAAAGTTTTTTACTGTTCAGAAATTTATACAATAACTGCAACCTACAACATGGCCTCTAGGGGAAGGGATTATAGGATTACACAGAACACTGTTGCACACTGACTTTTCTTTTAAAAAGTGTATCATTACAAACTTCTACAAAATCTTTTACTTATTCTGCAAACAAAGGGAGGGGCCAAGTTATGTTTTGGCCCAATAAGCTGTAAAGGCTTTAATTTATCCATCGTGGTGTAACTATTTCAAAGCAGCCATTTAAAGCTCCTGATTACATAGCCTATGAAGGAGAAAATGTCAACTTGAAGAATTACAAAAACATTTCACTGCATTACAGCTGCAACCATGACAGGTTTGACACAGAGCCACCATACACCACACTTAGCAAGGGTAAAACTGTAGACATTTGTATGCAAAAGCCCATGAAACTATGATTTACTTCAGGAAGACAGTAATGTCCAAAGCAGCATCAATATTCTCCATCTCTGCTCCCCCTGGAAGAGAGGTCCAGGTAAGAGTGCTTAAAGAAGAGCCTTAAAAGGCAGCAAAATACTCCTGCTGTGACACAAGGAAGGCAAACCTCACTGTCTTCACAGAGCAAGGCAAAGAGAAGCATGAAAGGTACCAGAAGGATTTTACGCTCATCCTCGCTGGTCTCTGCCTTCATATGAGTGCGAGTGGCCTGGGGGCTGACGGACGTCTCGTAGGCAGGCACCATGGGTGACCCCGAGCGGTCCAGAGACAGGTTAGTGATGCTGGCTGACCTGCAGGGGAACAGAAACAACTCAAGTGTAAGTACTCATTGTGTGGTGCTTCACCAGAGCAGGCCTTTATCTTATAGCACACTAAAAATCAGCTCAAGCCCGGGACACTGTTCACTCTTGTCAGTACAGACTGCTTAATGCTTCCTCCTTTGTCAAAGCAGAAGAAAGGCTCCCTAGGAAGCAAGTGTATTGCTTTGGAACTGCTGAAGTAAGCATAAACTTCTGTAAAGATCTTGTATGAAGCAGTTGGAACTAGGTTTAGGCACACCAACTCATATACATCTGTATTTCAATAGACTGGGGAAGGGATGGGATGCTGGGTAATTAGAAGCTCCCACAGTTTGGAGACAAGACAAATGTCAGCAAGGGTGGCCAACACCCAGATCCCTATAACACAGTGCTGCAACTTCCTCCTCTCCTTAGCCCATTAAAAATTCCTTTTCCTCAGCTCTCAAATACATGGCTGAAAGCCTGCAGAGTTTGAACTTTGAGCACTTGTTCCCGAAGTGGCTAAACCATTTTCTGAAGCTGGAGGTGACTGCAGCTGGCAATCCTCCTTGTACTGCAATATGGAGCGTCCCCCTTATCTCGGCCCAGCTGTTAGGAAATCTTGGCTCTGCACTCCAGCACAAACACACCATTTTGCAACTATCATTGCGAAGTTACAAATGCAAATAAAGGTTCCAGATACCTTCTGCTCCAGATGCTTTCTGCTCCATTAACCCACAACTAGACCTGAGACTCTGAATAACCAGAGTGCAACTTCTCATCACATAGTAGCAACTGCAGTGTAAGCTACCAGTGCTAACAGCACTCTGAGGAGTGAGGATGGAAAACATTTCTGCATATATCAACAGGGAAACTCAAAATGCCAGTGCTGAACTGACTGAAGAGGCTTGCACCAATCTCATGAAAACAGCTGCCTGCCTCTAGCCTTTGGAATGAAACTTGGATAACTTCAGAGAGCTTGCTAACTGGCTAACAGACATGCTATAATTATTCCCAAAAATTCTCCATGGATGATGTGGCTCAGCCCAGGCATGGAAAAGCAATGGCACCCTAATTCAGTTTTTATACTGCAGGGTTATGCAGCTTAACAGAAAGCATCATAATGCACAAGATGAGGCTAACATGGAAGTCCATAACTAAGCACTCCTCCCAGTTGTTTTGCAACAGCTGCTGTAACTGTACCACATACCTAAAAGCAGCAGGGATTTTTTGGGGGTGTAGGCAAGTTAGAACAGTGAGATTGCACATCTGTATCTTTATCATCAACAATTAAATCTGGGCCTTTATTATTCATGTCTTTTTGAAAAACAGAGAGGGAGATTTTGCAATGAAAATGCTTATCCTTCAAAAGGATCTGCAAGGGAGCAGTTTGAACCCTGCTTGCAACATTTGACTGTTCTGCTGGGGTTCCCCCCACCCCTCATAAAAACCAAGACTGAGAACAAACAACACATTTCCCATCCACAGGGAAAATAAATAGCAATATGTAGCTTGTGTTACCTGCATGTAAATGCACTCGACCTGCATCTTTTCTGCTTCATCTCCTCTAGAAAGAGGAATAGTCAAGCTTCTCTCAAAGAAATGGCTACAGCTGCTTTGAGAAGATCTAAAGGCTAACATCACTTAACCCAAAGCCAACATCTTGTTTTCCAAAGGTTCAGAATTTTTAACAGAAATACATTATACCTCATCATTACATGTGTCCAAACAAGTATTTTCAGTGAGGCCATGAACAGCCAGAGAGTTAAATTTTAACTTGAATAAGCAATCTGAGCCTGCCAGATCAAGATTAGGATCATCCTGCTACTGCATGTTTGAGCAAACAGCAAAAGCCTTTTAAAATAGAGGTATATTCAAACAGGAAGCAGGAGACCATCCTCAAGGTTTCTGACATTTCTTTACATCACAGCAGTTATTTAGCATTGAACTTTTAATTCTGGACTCCTTGCCATGTCTGCCCAGAAATGATTTTCGGTACTCATTTATTCACCAGTGTTTTACTCCCCGCCAGGTGAGATCTTTGGGTCACAGATGTACAGTCAGAGTGCATCTCCTCCTAACCATCCCCATCACCCAGAAGACAAAGTCCATTCTCCAAAAGGCACACCCAGCATCCTTCTCAGCTGAGTTCCCTTGTCTTCACTGGTCCTGCCAGATCCCTCCAAACTGCTAGCCATTCTGTATTCCTCTAACACCAACACAAAGTAATCTCTGAATGTTCCCTGATTAGAGTTTTGAAAACTGGATTATCTTTGCTCTGTTCCTCACCTCCCTGCCTTACCTTCATTTCCTTAATTTAACCATAAGGGAAGCATGTAACCAGCACCACAGCAGAAGCACTGTGAAGTGGGAGCTACTCACACTACTAATACCAGCCTATTTAGTGGGATTAAGCTCAAGTACTCACAAATGACAAAGCTCTTGTGAACACTTTCAAGTTCATCCCAGCACTCCTGCATAAAGATTTATGAAGGGATTTTAGCCTGAGGAAGCTTGGTCATTTAAACAAGATTATCCTTAATGGAAGAGCAAAGGAAGCAGATGGGGACACACACAAACAAATAAAAACTACACCTCTGCTCTTCCATGACCTGAGTCTTTTTGTCTCCCATCACCAAATATGTGTTACTCCCTTTTCTTCAGCTTCCTCAGGACTCCACTTTTCTTAGCCACTTCTTTCCCCTCCTGTCCTCTTCACCATCACTTTTGCTTGACCAAGTCAGCAGCAAACTACAGGCCCTCAAAAGTAGTACATTTGTTAACATGCATATGTACACAGCTGGTCCTTCCTTACCACTCCATGTGGGTGGTGAGATGTCCCATTTTAGACATGAAACAGCACTTTCAGTAAAAATGAGCCTGGAAACACAGGCTCTACAGCAATGAGTGTGCTAGGAGTGCACCCAGAACAGAAAATACTCAGAAATTATTAGTTTACCTGTTTCTAGCTGGTGACTTCCCTGCATCCTCCTGGACAGACCCAAGGCGTGCAGACAACGTGGTAGTTGAAGAGTCTGGGTGAATCAAACTGCAGGGAAAGGAGCATGATAGAGATGTTTGAGAGATTTGCAACATCCTGCACATCAGAACAGCTGTAATTAAAGTACAGTTAATTGTCATGTTACCTCTCACTCACACCCATGATTGATAAACCAACAAGGGAACAGGAAGAGCTTTCCCCATCTGTAGGCCAAAGGTATCTGGAAGACAGTGCTCCTGTCTTCTTCCAAACTCAACTCTTGACCAATACAGACTATTCCTACTTCTTGTATTATCCTGCTTTCCCACCTGCTTCCCCTATTTCCCTTTCTTACACATCTTCCTTTCCTACAGGCTGCTATTGAATGCTTTGGCAGTAGACACATTGCACCCATCTCCCCAGCACACCATATCTGCAATCCAAGCAATGCTATCCATAGCTACTGCTAGACAGCTTTTGCCAAGATGGCCTGACAACCTTCTGTAATTGTTTAACCTGATCCTGATCCCCTTTGCCCTCCTTCTGTTTCCACTCCAGGAGGAAGTTCAATCACAGCAGATGTTTGAAAACCATCAACAGAAATTGCGGTTGGCAAAGCTGTATCAGATCTAAGGCACTACAGGCCAACTGATACAGCCACCCTGCTGTGCTCTGGCACAGTAAATGCTCCTACTGTAGTAAATGCTCTTCATGAGGAACTGTAGGAATGCAGCTTTGCCTGAGTAGCTGCACTTCCCCAGAGTACACCACTCCTTCACTTTTAAAGGACACGGCCCTTCAAGTTAGTTAAAGCAGGAGCTCTGTGTTCCAACTGTTTGAAGAGCACAGTGAAGTGTGTATATGCAGCATCAGTCCCCCTAAATGCTTTTCTCACTGTTTTGCAGCACCTTATCTCAGATACATTATTTTGGAAAGAGACAACTCACAAGTTTTCTTTTGAAACAAACTACTTCCCATGCAGAAGCCACTATTAGAGCACAACCTCTGCTCCAGTATGAAGTTGTGAGTTGCCAGTTCCCATTGTGGAACCATTTAAATTCAGTATTTTGAGTTTAAATCTCTTAAGGTCAATCAGGAACTTACCAAACAGTATTTAAGAAAAGCACTGTTATGCACTGCAAAGTGCAACAAGCACTGACGAAAATGTTAATCCTACTAAAGCAACAATAAACCACCTAATCCCAAATCTCTCTTCCTCTCACACATAAAAGAGGCCCACATTTACTCAGGGTCTCCCAAAAAGACTGTGTTCCAGTATAGAGTTATGAGCCTTTCAAAAATAGGTTTTGAGTGCTACAAGCTGCACCAAATAAAGATATAAATTCTTTCTTTACATGTTCATGTCTACAGGCTGCTGAATTGTCATTATAAAGATACTAGTAACACATTCAAAGACAAAACTAACAATACCCTCAGTATTTTGTACATCTGATGAGAAGATTCTGAGAACACTTACTTATTCTCCAATTCAAAATTTGGTAGTATTTATCCCATGTATTGTTACATTACCACTTTAAATGACCATAACATTAAGCCAGAAGTACTTTCTTTTATTTAGCCTAAAGCTGATCATTTAAATGCTTCCAGATAGGAGCACCATATTCTGAAATACAACATGCAAAGCAAGAGTCAGGGCATTTTCTGAAGATAGAAAATGGTTTAACGAGTATTTTTAAATACTATCAGAAGAGCTGCTATGGGGCACATGTCACTGGCACTACCACTGAGTTAAACAAAGGTTCTGACTCAAGATCTCCTCAGTAGTTTTACATCTGCCTGCTCTTCTGTTTTAGGGAAATGAGCACAAATACCACACCTGATTATTTCTTCTTCCCTACAACACTAAATTAAATCAAGGTATTACAAAAATAACTTGCATAGCACTTGAGAAGTACAGTGTTCTTTTACTCATGGTCCAAAAATAAAGGTCGCCTCATTTAAGAGCAATGGGAATAAATATACTTTGAAAGGAGATTAGAGAACCTTTTTAGCTGTCCTTTCAATCCCACTTCATCTGAAACAGGCAGTTACTTCCATCACTTCTCTTTTACTTACAAAGAGAGCATTTCTTACCTTCTCCTGCTCAGTTCAAAACCTGACAGGTAAAGCACCAACGTTACATTGATTGCCTGTCAATACATTGGTGGTTAGGAGGCGTGATTTTGGTTCTGTCTTTTTAAACTCTGAAGATAAAAGCCTGCTTTGTCACTGGTGCAGAATCACTGATTCAGTACATTAAAGCAAGAACTGCAAATAATTTAAAACTTCACTAGAAGTGTTTCCGCATTTCAGCTTGAAGAGAAGAATTTGACAAGCAAGCACAGGGTTAGATTCTTTTTACAGGAGTTGGAATCTAATTTTCCTAGGTGGAAACCACCAGCTTTTGCCTAGGTAGCTATCAGCCTGAAAACATTTGAGATTCTGGAGCTCAGCATGAAGCCACTGACTTTACCTTTGCCAGGTGAGATCCTCCTCCAGGAAGATGTTGCGGCTGGCTTTGCGGCTCCCAACCGGGGTGCGCGGCTCGCCGGGGTCCAGCACGGACACGGAACACGCGGAATCTGACAGGGCGTTTAAGTCTTCTCCAATGGAGTTACTGTCTGTGGAGTGTGCATAGCTTAAGGCTATTTTACGGCAGTAAGTGCAGGCTCGGAGATCCCCTATGGAAAAGGGAAGCAGAGAGTGTAAGCAAACAGGAACAAACAGTACTCTGCTGCTACAGGATCAGAGGTGTGTAATTGTGGAAACAGAAGGATTTTCTGTTTCAAAACCTCTTTGCAAGTCTAACTCTCATACTCCCTTAAAGGGCAAAACCCTGGATAATTACACACTCAGGGAATTTTTCCAAGGCAAATGATGCCTAATACAAGATCAGTGAAAGAGGAGAGAGAAGAGAGAAAAGGAGAGGAAGAGAAAGGGAGGGAGAACACACATGCCCACTGAAATGATGGCAGAACAACAGCCAGCCAGATATGACACACCAGCTGATATCTAGAATTTGGTAACTGGTATTTGAAATACTCCTCTCACCCTCAATTAAAAGAAGTGGGTCATGCTTTAAAACTACTGTTACTAAGAACAGCTTTTCCTTGAGCATACTTTTTTGTACTACACACCCTTGTTCAATAGTGGCCATATTTGTTTTGTAGTGTGGTAAAAATTAGCAGGCATGGCATAATCCACCATCTTTCATAGAGAAATTGGTAGAATTAGGTCCTTTGATTCTTTTTCCTTATTTTTAAGCCCAGTACAGACATTTACAGCATTTTCAAGAAGATGCCAAAATCTCAAACGCAGTAACCCAAACAGAGCTGAGCAGACAGACTGTTCTGTTTTTTTCAGTAAATAAATCCTACCTGTGTAGCCCATGAATTTTCCAGGGATTTCCTGATTGCAGCATCGACTGCAAAAGATCTGCCCACAAAGTCGGCAGTGGTGCCTCCTCCGGAAGGTGGTGAATTTCTCACTACAGTCATAACATTCTTTGCACTGGCTGTCAGGCATCCAGTACTGCTTCAAGTCACTGTCCTACAAGAGAAGACAGCAGATAAAAGCTTTTTCTCTTGTAAATAAGAAAGCATGTTTAGTTTCATGACTCTTTGCAGACTGTGCTTGTGGAAAAGCAAATTTCATATGTTCACATATCCATGCATGTGTAAACACACCCTTGCATAAAAGCACACAAAGGATTTTTCATGTGGTTTTAGAGGGAGGCAGAAGGCTGAGAGTTCTGAACTAAGAATAAATCCAGTAGGACTTTTCCTCCCTGATCCAAAATGGAAGCAAAGAAGAATAAAACTGTCATACGATGCAGATAAAAGTCAAAAATAAACAAAGATACAAAGTAGTGATTGCTTTCCCCTCTCACTTGCCCCCTCAAACCAGCACAGTTTAAAAATGAAAAGAAAAAAAAAATCCATGACATATTGGTTGAAGCTGTTATCTAGGAGTAAATCAAGTTATCAGAAATTATCACTGCAGGAAGATCATTTCAAGAGCTAATATTGTGATATGTTTTGAAAGGATTATAGATACATGTAAAAAGTTTTATTATTTGATTGAATTCTTCAACACTTCAGTAAATACTTGTAAAAGCCCATCCCAGAATGATCTTGTTTCAAAACTCCAGGTTAACTGCTACGTGAAGAAAACTGAAAGTCACATTCAGCAGACAGCAATGTATATTAATTTATAGCATATCCACACGAAAAGCATCATCTTAAAAACAGAGTTAAAACTTCCATTTAGTGTTGAAGCTGTAGAGCAAGACAAACTCAATTGTGATTCTGAGCACACCAGCTGCAACTGCCATGGATGGAGACAACTGCTAATGGTCACATGACAGCCCTGGCTGGGCAACACTCTTTGCTAGAGTTCAGTTCTGGCAAAAAGCCTTTTCAGAGGGACTGAATACTCCAGGTTTTTCTTAGGAAGAGAAACTGCTGCAAGTATTTTGTCAAAACAGTCAAAGAAGAGAGTAATCAGACAAAAGAAAGGTGATCCATGCTCTCGTTTCCACATAATCAAAAAAACCCATCAGGTTTTATTTTAAATTGGAATTTATTTTTGGATATTCACAAAGTAACATTTGACTGCTTAGACCAGTTTTGAGACCAAAGCAGTTATGATCAACAACACAACACTTTCATGCCATCCTCAGCCAAGAAAACCTGCACAGAAAGAGGCTGAAGACTGCTCAAGACAGTCTAGTGTTTTAGAGAATCCAGAACTTTTTAAGATAAACACTCAGCCTCAAGCAGAGAAAGTTGCAATGAAGAGCTTTGCCAAGAAACTGCTGCAAAGCTGCAGCGGATGCCATATCACAATTTTTGTTGCAACTCTGCATGATAAGCCAGGTCTCTGGATCTACCACATAGAGAAGGGCTGTTCCAAACACTAGAGCTGTGACTGTTTTATTCTTGCATGTGACAACGTGTCCAGAAATCCAGCCACTGCTGGTGGCACCTCCCAGCTCTCTGCCTTCCTTGCAGGCTGTCCTTGTCATGGGGAGGGTTCAGAACAGAAGTCTGGCCAACCTTAGCGGCAGAGGCTCATTAGAACAGCACCTTCCAGAATCTGACACAAGCTTTCTACAGAAGTACAGAGGTCTCCTGTAGAGACAGGCAAGTCCACATCAGGAACAAACTGTTGCCTGAAGTGACTCAAGCAAAACATGGCTGCAGTCAAGGGCGGTGATGCATTATCTTTTTTACAGAAGTCAGCATGCTGACAACTAACACTGTTTCCAGAAGACCTGGTCACATTCATTTACTGCTGTATCCTGTCTGTTTCAGCACTTCTCCAGTAGCTTCAAACACATCTGAAAATCCTAGGGCCTTCAGAAGGTGCCACAAACTGAAATACTAGTAAGGGGCATACTCAACGCCCTGCTTACTGAAATGAAAGGCTTCTGCTTCACTCTCAAAAATCTCGCCCTTTCTATCAAACCAAGATTACTCTTTCAAGCAGAATAGCACTGGAAGCTAAGTTTGCTCAAAGTCTACCTATAAAAGCTATCAAGCCAAAAGCCTTTCTCTTCCTCTACCAGTCTAATTAAATGTACTTTTGCCTGTTCATGTCTTGCCCACAGACATAGCTATTTATACCCTCACTTATAAATAGTTTTGGATTCTTTCCTCAACTAGAGCCTCTTCTTAAAGGTATGGTCCAGCTGAGTGGATGGAGGTGAAATCAGCCAGTCAGTAGCAACCAGCAGACTCTTGTCTATCCAAATGGAAACTGATTAACAGGGCATGCCTTTCAAGCAAACATTGCTGGCCAATCAGTACCACAGTAAGTAGCAGATTTAAACAACTCCAAAAATTCTCATTACTATTTGTGACAGCTAATGTGTTTCACTGTCCATGCTTAGCCTTCTAGGGAGAAAACTATCAAGGCTTTTTCTCACTAGACTGTGTAACACAGAAGTGGGAAGGAGTCTAGAAAGAGAGAATCTGATCCAAGCACAAGAAGCCAAGAAAATGCAATGATTCACTCCCCCAATATGACAGATGTTTGGCAAGTCAAAAGTCAGCATCAAATGAAATTGTTTCCCCTGCATTCACACGATGCTTTTGAGTTTATTCACTCACCCTTCACGCATCCAGAAAAAAACTTCCCATGATGTATCTAAAAACAAACCTCAGAAAAGCCCAGTAAAGAGTTAATTTTCTAGATGGTTTGGCCTACAAATCCTTCGAAAGAAGTACCTGGCTCTTCCCCTCCATGATTTCTTTGAGGCGTTTTAAAACAGTGCTGAGGCTTCTTAACTGAACTGCAGTTCGGGGATCATGACCTCCAAGAGGTGGTTCTACTTTCCTTCGATTGTCTGGAAGGGGAGAGAGCAATATTCATTTCTTCCATGATACATCAACATTCACATCACAACACAAAGCCCCAGCAGAGGGAAAAGCATTCAGCTTTATGTACATTTCACAAAGTTACAATGTGTATGGCTTCTTGTCCTTGCATTCCTTGCCCCAAAGGAGCTTCTGTTGCCAGATAGTTTGCTGTGACTGACATTTTAAATATCACCCTCTGTGTTTACAAGAAGCCATTTAAGTTCTCTGAAAATTAAAACATCTTTTAAAGAAGAGATTTTCAACCTACTAGATGAAGCTTGTAGCAGTCTGTTACAAAGCACTGAGATCTCATTTTTAAAATGCCCTCTAGGATACCAATGTTTACAAAATAATTACTACGATATATTTTTATTGCATAAAATTGTATAAAATTACTACATATTCATTCTAGGAGTAGTAAAAGTAAATGCTTTAACCTGAACTTATTTATAAATTACTACAGCAAAAATCAGGACTCCATTGCTCAGTTCCTATTAAAAACAGTAATTCAGAATGCATTCAGAAGCTCACATTTTTGAGGCGTTTGGGGCTTTTTTTGTTTGGTTTGGGTTTTTTTTCCTAAGAAAAACATCAGGTTGTTGAGAACTTGTACAGTCATTCTTGATTAACTATAGCAAAGAGACTCCTGAATAAGAATGTAATGCAACCAATTTCTTTTACTTTGAAGCATTGCTGAACATGTTACAAATAGGCTCCTTCTCTCCAGAAAGATTTGAAAACACGGCTCTCTATTTACCTAAACATTTAAACATTTTCAGAGTCTCTTTCCTAGATCAACAACTTTGTGAACAGTTCAAAGTTTCTTACCAGCCTCGTTGCTCTCCATCTGACTAGTGTTTTATTTGGCTTGCCCCTAGTACGGGAAGAACAGACATGGCTGCTCTCTGTTTACTGCCCGAGCTATGCCTGGTGTCAGCAGCAATGCTGACAGCTCTGCCTGAAGCCCGTTAACTGTTGCTGTGCACCAACGCTGTTACTGCCGCCTGTGCAGCAGAGCAAAACCCTCCCTGGGCTAGGACTAAAACCCTGGGATTCCCAGCCTCCCCTCAGATTCTTAGCAGGCATTTTAAATCAATCAGCCCACGCTTTGCTGCTGTGCACAACAAAGAATGCACAACATTTCCCTTTTTAAGAAAAGAAACCCATTTCTGTAACTAGCCGCTTGCAATTGATTTCTTTTTAAAAATCAAACAGACTTTTGGGCAGTACAAAGTTCAGTATTTTAGGGTGATTAGGGGGACTTTCATATTTCAAGAAGATATTGATAATACCAGAGAAACCTCTGGCTCCTCCTTAATTCTATCACAAGATCTACGCTGCATTTACTTCCTGGTATTTCCTCTGAATTCAAGAGTATCTCCTTTCCAGGAATGTTGCTTCCAATTCAAAGAATTATCAGATCTACTGCCTAATTACCAATAAATCTTGTTAGGCAAGTGACTTCCAGAAAACAAACATACACAGTGTTGAGGAAATGCCACAGGTAACTCCACACTGGTGCTTGTTAGTTAAAAACCCTTTTCTTTGTTCCATAAAAGAATGTCAGAAGGATGTCACCTACGTAAGTAAAAACATCAGCAGTAGCAGCTCCTGGCCAACCTGTTTATACTAAAGAAGCTGACTGACGCTCAGATTGAAATTCAGTTGGTTCTTTTCCTTCTCAATCATGAGATTTCTCCCTTTCCGAGGAAAAACACTGTACAGCAATAAAGTAAGAAATTATCATTCCTGCAGAAAAGGAAACACTGTCTAAAACACCATTCCCATGGATCAATCCCCTGATCCAAACTGCATTATTTTAAGTTAATTTTTAACTCCTACAGCTAAAAACAGTTAACTTATTTCAACAGTAAACATCATCCTTCCTATATGTATTTATGGTTGCTGATCCTTGGTAAAACCTAGGAAAAGAAATTAATTATAGAAATATCTTTTTAGAGAGTTTCATGACTCTGTAGTATTTTAGCATTCATTTTACAGGGAAAGACAAGGCAAAAACACCACAAAAACTACTTCGTTGCAACCAAGAGCTTCAGTTCATAGGAAAGCTGACCATATACTAACACAAGAGTTTCAACAATAATAAAATATCCCTGCCAGAGGTACCACAGTTTTTCTAATACAAAACAACATGAATTGTTTTTTAATTACTTGCTGCCACAGCATAAAATTTCATATTCAAGCTCAATATCACAGTTCAAACATCACGTCTTCCTCAAGTCACTGCCATAAAAAGTACTGCCAAGAAAAGTAGGAAAACTGTCCTTATCTTCATTTTATAACACACATTTTCATGTTCAAAATCTTTTTGATTAGAAAAGATGCTCTGGTAACAACT
Organism: Hylia prasina; assembly: GCA_013397195.1. NCBI lineage: Eukaryota > Metazoa > Chordata > Aves > Passeriformes > Sylviidae > Hylia > Hylia prasina. The sequence continues at coordinate 434,072 of VYXD01014534.1, read as the reverse complement.
CACACTCCACAATGGTTTCCAATAACTACCACATGCTTTCCTCAGGCCTTCTTCCCCTTCTCTATGATCACTGGCCACTCCCTGCTCCTGCTAAGCTCCTTTGCCATTCGCTATTACTGCCACTCTGCTACAATTGTCCAGCATTAACAGCATTATCCTGCATGACAGAGTAGCAAGCAAGAATTGCTTTTACTACCCATGCTCCCTCTGCAGCAGTCAGCATTCCCAGTTCTCCTTAAACAGGATTTGCAAGCTGTGACATTATCTCAGTGACAACAGTCTCATTACTGGACTATTTTGGTTTAATCCAGCAGCGCAAAAGCCCTCATCTGACAGCACAGCACACACAGTCCAACACAGCCAGCTGGGCCCAGGCTCCCTTAGCAGTGACACCAGCCCTGCAGCACCTGCTCCAGCACACCACTAGATGCAACTGACTACCCAAGAGAGAGGCCACACAAGCCATTGCAGAGTCTCAGCAGTGGCTCTTCAGCCACACAACCCTCAGAGCATCTCTGACATAAGCCAGGCATCCAATAGCTCCTCCTATTGGCACAAAGGCCAGTATGGAGCTATTATAATGCTTTTGTGTAAGCAGTCCTGAAGGGAAGCACAGAACTGAAACCCTACATAACCACTGCCAGACAGTGTCCTACAAAAGCCACCATTCCTTCCATGTTCTTTTGTACTTGCAGCTGTCAGACAGCACAGTCCCTGGGCAATGAAAAGATCTGCTGCACGGACACTACAAGCTAAAGCACAGATGAGTGGTGAGGGTCAGCATCTTCAGGAGCAGTATCATTTCATCACTATTTGAAGCATCAGCAGCAGCCCTTTATTTATTGATTCCTTTCAGTTTGCTTAACTTGATACATTATTTAAGATCAAGTAGGCTAGAGAGACCTTTGTGAAGTGCTTATCTATTTCCCTGCCTACGCTTGCCCATGTTATTAAGTATCTAAGTAATGGCAAAGCCTAGAGAGACACAGGCCTGCAGCCACAGGGCTACAAGAAAACTTAATAAGACACCTCACTGTCACTGAAGTCAGTGGGTGACCCAACCTTACCAATCTAGATGTTTATATAAATCCCACCACTTATTTTCCTCCTTTTCACTATTTCGATATGATAATTTCTAAGATTATTTATGCAGGCCAGCATCAGCTGCAATAGCAGAAATAAAATTCTCCACTACTCAAAGAAAATCCTCAAAGACCTGATTATTCAGCAGCTTTAAGGTAAAAAATGGAAGAAAAATAATTCTCTAAAGTTTGCTTCAAAAAAACCCAACACTTGATTTTTAGAGAAGGAAAATGCAAGTAATTTTCCCCCTCTTCAAATAAAGTGAGATGGCCTAAAAAACTCCCCCAGATCTTCTCACCAATCCCATATACTTCTACATGTGTTACACAGAGCTCATGTTTGTTACAGCACCAAGGTTGTGTGGGGGAAAATACTCAGCAGCAAGTCAGGCCACTCGGCACACAGTACCACAGAAATCTCTTCAAAAAGTGAGCAGCAATTCCTGCTTGTTCTAGCTTTACTTCTCTACAGGCTAATTCATCATCACATTTTTCTAAGCATACTTGCATCCAAAACCAGAGATATGAACAAAGGTCCTGAAAAGCAGCTGGAATAATACAGAAACAGCTCCTCCCACACATCTTAAACGAAGTCTTATTCCCTAGATGCCTAATCCCAGTGGAAGTCAAACAGCAGGATTATTTCTGCCTTCTGAGTGAGCACTGAACAGACCTCACCTGAAGGTTTCTAACATTTTATCCCCAGGCAATTTCCAAGTGATTTACAAGCGATACAAAGAAAAAGTAAATTGGCTTTCTCCTGCTAAGAGCACATGGCTGTTTTTGAGACATTCAAGAAAACTGTTTAAGAAAGAGCTCAAGCAAACAAAACAAAACCCACAAATTAATTAAACCCTTTAACTGCTTTGCTGGAAGAAGCACAACTACAAAGATCAAACAGTACTAGAGGGCAAGGAGGAAGATGATGAACGTTTAACTAAGCATGCAAATTACTTCAGTAAAAATGCTGGCTCTCTGTACTAGACTTTTGCCTGGCTACCAGGACTACATGCCTTTCTAAAACTCCCATACACATTAACAACACTTAGGATCTGATTTGCTTGCTCTAGGTACCACACTCTTGGAAATACTCTCTTGCACAAGGTCGTTATCTGGTTTAGCAGTTTCCTCAAGGCTATCACTAACAGCCAACAGTGATCTGTCAGATCTCAAGAGGAACCCCTGCAATCTACTTCCTAGCTCTTTCACATCTTCATAAAGCCATTACACAGCTGCACCTTTGAAATCACAATCAATTCACATACCAGCTGAAAGATTCAGTACAGAATCTGGCAATAGTTTCAAGGTTAGGCAGGACTAAAAAAAAAAAAAAAAAGTCTTAAGCACAACCTGCTATTCAATTCTCCTCAGAACAACTATAAGCAAAAACCTTCATTTACAACTCTCTTGAAGGCACAAACATCAAATCCATCCAGACTAAGCACCAAAGTTAGAGTTAGCACATGGATGTTAAAAAACTAGTCTCTCAAGGCAAAGCAGAAATGTTCAGGATCAAAGTTCCGGTGACTTTAAAACACTGGATGTGTTTTGGCAGCCTCTTCTGTTCCAGAACGTTTTCCAACTGAAAGAGCAGAGCCCCAACAAGAAGTTGCCTTGCTGGAACACCAAGAAGGGTGGAAGATTATGAGGTTAAAGTGCAACCTCACTAACAGAAGCAGTGTAGCTTGATACTAAATTCTGCTATCAATCTAGACATTCAATGAACCTTTGCTCACATCCTTCCACCTCACCCTGAAGCATCCTGGCTAGTATACAACATTGCCTTATAGAATAAAGAGCTGAAATTACCCAGAGTTGCAGAGGATCTTCTTTGCAGCTCACCAGTCAGTGGTTTTTTGTAAGGAATTGGTGATCTCAGAGACTGAGCCCTCGTGGGATGCTGAGGACTGGACCAGCCACCACTCAACGCTTGTGGATCACTCTGTCCTGCCTCTGCTCTCTCTGCTGCGGATGAGAGCCTGCCATCATCTACAGTTGACAAAAAGCAAGAAACCACCTGTTCAGACATGATAAAGAAAACCAGTAGTACCTGCAAAGCTAAGGGTAAAAAAACTCTCACAAATGGCTCTTTTGGATCATGATTAAGCAAAACAAAACAAATTAATTTGTAGTTTTAAGAGTACTATACACATCATAGAAACAGGACAGCAGGCTGTCTTCAAGACTCAGGCTATTTCAGAAATTGCCTAATGTGAAGTGTCAAAAAAAAACCCCTGGCAGATTATTCTTGAATATGAATGTGAATTATTCTTGTTAAATAAAATAACTACACTTGACCATCAGCTTCTGCCTTGAAAAGAGATTTTCAGTTATTTTACAAGTCAGTACTGGAGTCACATTAAAGTCACCATAGCCTTTAATTTCCATTAGCAGATCAAGTATAGACAAGTTCTCATTGATTCCAGAAAGATGCACATTTCATGTGTTGTTTCAAGGTTGTTTTCCCATTCACTTAACAAAACTCTTCGCTGACTCCAGCTACATTTGTCAGAAAAAAAACAAGTGAAGCCAATATTGACCACATTTTATGCTACTTTCAATAAATTAGCAATGACAGGTGCTATTCTACTATGCAAACTAATAGCAGTCACACCAAATAATTATTTTTCACTCTGCATAAGGAAGAGTCTGAACAGATCGGTTTGCTTATGCAAAAAGCTGTTTGGCTCTTTTCCCCCAGCCCAAACATTGCTGAAGTATGATTAGCAGAGCTGGATAATGAACAGACTAAACAAAAGCAGCTGACCAGTGTGTCATCTCCAGTAAAAGGACACACAGATTTTGCACAAAATCCAGGTGCATTCAGTCACCACTCTTTGCAGGATCTTTCTTTGAAACCATAAGGAACTCACACAGTTCTTTTAAAGTTTGCCCACTGAGAATATATTTCATGACACATGCAGCAAAAAGGCCAAAATTAAGTCATACTTTTTCACATACAAAACTTTCACAACACTTCAGACTTCTTGATGGGGAACACCTAAGCCATGCAAATTACGTGTGAACTTCCTGCTTTATTGCAGCTCAGCTGTCACCCAGCTGCAGGTATGAGATGCACAAGAAGGTGAGTGGTGGATGAAGTTTGAAGTAAGAACTTGCACTGGAAGGACAAGTACACGTTTTGCTCATACAGGCTAGCAAAGGGTTACTCCTACTTTCAGCCCAAAAAAAATCATACAGGCAAAGAAATTCTGATGTCAAGCTAAGAATCTGTACAATACTATCTGCTAACTGGCTTGTCTTTGACTTTCACAGGCGGCCACAGATTTCCAGCCACAAGATGCTGGCTACCTTCCCTCATAATAAAGCTCTACTACACCACCCAAAAGGAAGATGCAACATCCCTCACAAAAGAACTGACACCAGCCCTTTGACATTATGCTCCTATGGTCAGAGGTGTTTTTACAAGCAGCCAACAGCACACACAGCCCATGCCACACATCCCCCCAGCACTTACCTTTGCTGAAACGGAAGAGATTTACAAAAGAACTGTAAGCTGATTTAAAAGGAGGCTCGTCCTGGTCAGGAGTCAGGGGCTTGAAGTGAGTGAGATGAGATGGGCTGCTGGGAGAACGAGGCAGATCACTGGCAGAGTCCAGTGTCGGAGAGCGTTTGTCATCTGCAGCCATTTCAGGTGTCCTGGAAGGGGTCAGCAACACACATTACACACGGGGTGGTGAAACAGAACCTCTTCAGTCTTCTGAACAGGAGGTGTCTCATTAGATCCCAGAGAGACATTTCACCCAGCTGACCACAGGCATCTGCTATCAGCACAGATCTACAGTGCCAGAGAAGCCCCTGCCCAGCCACTGACAAGAGAGCATCTCTGCAGAGCGTAATTCAGAGTGCCTAGTCAAACATCCAGAGCAACAAAGTAAACAACCACTACACTGATTACACACTCCAGTAGAGGTTTATGAGAACTTGAAGTTTTCCAATGGAGACCCTGCAGGCATATCACACAGAAGTTTTAACTTTGACAGCTCTTCTCCTCATGCTGTGACTCCTGCAGCCCTTGTAACAAAACTGGAAACAGGCATGCCTGAGCAAGCACAAGGCAGACTTGTTGTTTGGCCAGGTTAACTTCAGAATGAGAAACAGAATGAACTACAAACAAAAACAGGATTGAAAGATTAATTTTGGTGGGAAACTGTTTCTCTCCACTCTGCATTACAATACAGGCCCTTGTGCAAGTTACCAGGGAAGCAACCCAAACTGTGGTTTACTTGTCAAATCTAACACCTTCAAAACATCCTCGTTTCCAGGAGCAGCTCCATTAAGGAAAAACAAACAAAAACCTCAAACCACTTTCTGTATTAGGAGAAGCCATACTTGTAAACTCTATTTTCTGTGTACCAAAGCTTCCATACAGCCAAGAGTCATACTTTTCCCCAACCCATACTCTTTAAGCTGAGCAGACACCCAATTTCTTCCACAACACCTCACTCAGCCTGCACTTCTAGCCTGCTAGGTAAAGCTGCTTACTACCCTCATCTTTGTTTAAGCAAGATTGAGTGAAATGTTTGACAGAGCAGGAACACAGGGAGCTGATGGAACCTATGAGTGGTGGCTGACTTTTACCTGTGCCAAGGATCAAAACCCCTTATGAAGCCTACTTCCTGCTTAGCAGCTGATACACACTTCTTCATTAAATAACAATTTCCAGTTCACACAACTGTTCCCTAGAACTGACAGGCATATATAGCTGACGAGAATATTTTCTTCCAAGTTCCAAGAAGCCACACTAAAAGAAATCTGTGCAGTCCAGAGAAAATCAATGTGATCAGCAAATGACACTGAAAGTGCTAACAAGCTGCAGGCAGCTCATGTGGCAAGGTTTGACTACTCCTACAAAGAATGCTGAAAAGATGGTATCTGCAAGTCATTCACATGACTTTTCAGTGGACTTCTGCTTGTTGCTCTGAAACTCAGCTCAGAGTTTCTTTTGCTATTCACATATCCTCAGGAAAGAAAGCAGAGAGGCATCATTTACTAAGCTGCAAGAGAAACTTTGGCCAGGGTTCTTTATGTAAGGCTGAGTCTTAGTCTTCCACATCCCTCTCCCTGTAAATCAGAATATGTTTTGTTCTTGTTCATTTCACCAGTATTATTCAAACAGGTGATTTGATTGTATTTAAACACTACAGTTCATGGAACATTTTCCTTGAAACGCACTCTTCAGGTAAATTTGGAATTGTTTCTTCAATTTTAAGGCAACTAATAGTTTGCTTTTTAAATGCTGAACATACAACAAGGGTGTACCTTCACACACACTACCACATTAAAAATGCCACTATAAAGTCAAACAGTTTTGTAGGAAACTATGTTCATATTTCAGCAACTGACTATAGCCTAGCAAAATAAGAGCCACAAGCAAGTCTCTGAACTTGCATTAAATATATATGTATGTATGTGTGATTACAGAAAAATAAAAACCTTTTGTTTCAAGAGGAAAAAAAACTATAATAACTGCTCCTGTCACAGTGGTATTGGTCTAATTAAAGCTACTGAAAAGAATAGCACTGTACCTGGCATTAGCTCCAGAAACACCCAGATGTTCTGCGCTGTACAACACACTATCTGTGGAATCTATCAGCCTTTCCATGCTTTAGTTGTGCCACTAAAGGGAAAATACTCCCCCCATCCCCTCGCAAGAAATAGTCAATTCTCAAGAACGAGAAAGCAAGGTACACATATCGGTCAACAAGCAAAACGCCAGAGTACACTCCTCACAGGATCCCCACCAACAGTCCCGGGGTACCTGTGTAAACCCACTCGGAGCTGCAGCTTCAGCAATCACCAACTCATCACCGACAGAACACGGAGAACGAGGGTGGCTGTGAGCCTCCCTCCCCACACGTATTGCTCTTCCATGCAGAGCAGCGCCGGGACATCCTGCGTCCCACAAAACTGACCACAACTGCTCAGTGCCAGAAGGATACGGGCACTCCTTCTTACACAGACACTACTCCCGGGCACCGGCATAACACACCCAGAGTGCAAAAACACCCGCAATTCAAACATAACTGCGTGACACACACTCCTCCCTTCCAACCTCTGCGCAGGAGACAGCCGCTTTGCTCTCCCCTCTGTGAAGGGAACACCGCCGCCTTCCCTCTGTTGGGATGGCAGACCCGGAGATCACCTGCGACGGGACGGGGAGGACGCGGTGGGCAGCGACCCCCGGAGAGCCGCCGCCAACCGCTACCAGGGGCCCGCCCGGGCAGGCCGAAGAAGGCTCGCGGAGCAAGGGGGCCGCAGGGCGGTGCGGGCCTGCCGGGCTGTGCTCACCTGCTGCCCGCGGCTGCGGTGCCGGTGCTGGGGCGGCACCGCCGCTCTTCCTTCCCCGCCCGGCCCGGCAGCGCCGCCAGCCCCGACCAACCGCCCGCCGACCGCGCCGCTCCCCGCCCAGGCATGGCCAATCGAAGCTCCGAGCACTCCACCCGCCG
>VYXD01014534.1:413872-426048 GCA_013397195.1 Hylia prasina | reverse complement strand
GGCCCCGAGGGGCCGGATTGTGTTTAAGGGCTTTTTTCGCTGGGTGCGGGCGGGACCCCGCGGCCGCGCCCCGCCCGCCGCGAGTGTAGCTGAGGCGCTGAGGGTGCTGCACCCCGGGATCGCCCGCCCTGTCCTGGGCTGGGCTGTCTCCTCACGCAGTCCTGGGGTCTCCCGCTAGTCGGTGGTGTCCCGGGCGCGACCCGGGCTTGGCGGCCCTTGCCTGTCCTCGCCCCTGGGGAGCGGCCGCGGTCGGGGCCGTGCCGGTGCCGGGATTTCAGCCGCGGCGGCGGCTGCTGCCCGCGGCCCGGTGGGAGAATCCCCGGTGTGCCGGGAGATCGCCTTGCCAGGGGCGAGTGCGGCCGAGAAACGAGAGCTCGCTTGGTGCCAGCGACCCGCTCCGCGCCCCCTGCGAGCCGCCTCCTCCCGGGAGATCAGCTGTACGCCGGAGTGACGGACTTGTTGCAATAGTTAATTATTGCCTCTAGGCCCCGAGCCCTTCCTAGAGACCAAGAAGTATTTGGAAATACACAGGTTCTTCTAAGTTGCCTTGGCTGTGTGCCTGGGTTAAGTGTATTTAAAGAAGAGCTGCTGCAGGAGAAACACCTTGCTGGATTTTGGCAGTTCGGTATAAAACCGAAGGGGACGAGTGACAGAGCTGAACTCTGGGGTATGTGTGCTCTCTAGAGGAGCCTCTCCCGGCACGATGATGGGTGTGCTACTGCAGTGCTGCCCGTGTTCAGAGAGCAACTGGGGACACTGGTTGACTGAGGAGGGGAAACTTACCTGGGCCATGATCGTGTAAACATGTTGGATGCTGTCTGAGTCGTTGAAGAAGTTGCTGTTTCCACACATCAGTGGAGATGTAGCTCAGTGGAGGTGTGTCCCACCTGCCTTTGTGCTCTCTGCCTGACAGCAGCATGGAATCGTTCTGAAGCCAAACCTATTGCTATGACTGACAGAGTCCAATTTGTCTTAGTTAAGTAGAACAAAACCACAAAACAGTGTTTTGTGGGTTTGTGCCTGTCTACATTTTTACTTAAATGAATCAGACTGTTTCTCAGATTGTGCCACGAGCAAAACTGAACTCTAGTGAAGTAGTAATTCTGTGCCTAGGCCATGGACTGTGATACAGACCTTATCTATTTAGATAGTCACAATTGAAAATTGGGTTCAAAATGCTTGCATAAGTAAACTGAGTTCAGAGAGAGTGTGGTCATGGAAGTCCATGTTCCCCTTGAGAACTAGAGAGGCCCAGTATAAACCAAGGTACTGTCTGTGTTAGGGATAGAAGTGCCTGAAGGAGTTTATCTTTTAAACTGAGTCTCAGTAACACAACCTTATATTACTTTTTCAATATTTTTTAGGGCTTTGTGTTATTTTTTGGATGGGGTTTTATTTGGGGTTTTGTTGTTGGGGGGCATTTTTGTTAGGGTTTTTTGTTCGTTTGGGGGTGTCTTTTTTGGTGGTTTGGGTTTTTTGTGTTTTGGGTTTTGTTGGTTTTTTTTGTTTTTTTTTTTTAGATTTTGCACTTTAAAAGGTTTGGAAAAGCTTGATCCTGTGAACATAGCTTAGAAAGTTTATGCTCTTCCCAGACTGAAATTGTTTAATAGGTTGGATTTTTGAAATTCAGCACAAGTTACTTTAATTAAAAAAAAAAAAAAAGAAAATTTTCACCCTGGGATAGTCTCCCAGCATGGGAGACTTGTAATGTGGGGCCCTTGCTCTGCAAGCCCCACACCTCAGAATGACTGGGTGTAGATGAACAGATCCTGTGTACAGTGGGACCCTTCATTCTGGGTCAGGTCATTCATGGCCCTTGGTCTGTGAGTCTGCAGCCTCAGGCACAAGGGTTTGCTATCTCCCTGTAGTATCCTGGCAGCTGCACACAAGCACAGGACTGTCTGCAAGGAGGAACTTGCCAAGTCATTGCTCTTTCATAATCAGAGCCAAGACCCAAGAAACTGTGGCTGTTGGAAAGCAGGGCACTGTGTTAGAGCAGTTAGAGCCTTCTGAGGTTTTCTTGACAAAGAACAAAGTGCAAATAGAAGGGCAGAGTTCAAGTTTATTTTTTTAGGGCTTTGTTCACAAATATTTTGGGAAACCTCTGTTCCCTACAGCAAACAAATCTGTCCAGTATTTATTTTAACTGTAAAGATAAAGCTTGCCACGAGAAAATACTCTTGATGTGTAGCCCTTGGATTTTTCTATCTGTTTCCTTCCTTCCTGGGGGACAAAGCTAATAAAGAAGCTCACAATATATTAATCTTAGTAGTTTCAGCAGTATGAGCTGTCATTGTCATCATGTCCATTAACCCCTGATTTTCAGAAAAAGGTGGAGAAGCAAGCAGGTGGACTAGAACTTGTGAAATCTAAAACTAAACAGTGCTCGTTTATTTCACTGGAAATTGGGGGCAAGAATTTGCTCATGTTTTCAAGTTTCTGATACAACTGTAATTAAAGCCCATGCCCTTCATTGTCAAGATATTAATCTTTCTTTTTATCCTCACATAGATCTCCCTAGGAGCTGGGGCTTTAAGGAAAATACCATGTGGCATGAAACTAAGGATAAAGTGGGGTTATTTTCAAGACTTTTTGGAGAGATCCTGTATGCTATGTTAGTGCCTCACCTAGTCATGTTGTAAAAATGCAAGATTACATGTATTGGTAGCTTTTAACTTAGGTTGGACTTTTTTTATGTCTGTTGCAGTTCAAGATGTCTAAAAAAATCCGTGGAGGCTCCGTTGTGGAGATGCAAGGAGATGAAATGACACGGGTCATCTGGGAACTGATTAAAGAAAAGCTGATTTTTCCTTATGTAGATCTGGATTTGCACAGGTAATGGCTCTGTGACATTCAGCTACTTTGTATTGCAGTTTGCATGTGTCATTAGGTGTCAGGGATTTTCATGTAGCACCAGAGGCAGGCCCTCCGGGGTTCCTCACAGCAGTCAGCAGTGAATGCTGAATTGCCAGTTAGCTTTTTGCCTGTACTGTGCCTCTGAGAAAGTCTCTCAGAGACATGGCCTGTATTTTGATCTCCTGTGTCTTGGCCTTTCCAGCACCTGGGCAGTCTGCAGGACTCCCCGCAGCCTCAGCCATGAGAAACATGGGCTGTTTCAGCCACTCCCTGACTTTCAGCCTAGCATCCTGCACCCCTGAGTGGGCTTATGGCTTCTTGCCATGCCTGTTGGAGGATCTGCCCAGGGGACAAAAGGGTGTGTGTAGGGCACAGACTCTGCCCTGAAGGCTGTAAGCCTGAGCTCTGCTGCTGACAATGTGAGCTAACTGTTGCAATTACTCCCTGAAGCCAAGCTGTGCTCCTATACTCCTTCTGGAAAAAAACAAATACTAGCAGCTGGGTACAGCAAAAGGGACATGCTATCTACAGCATCTGGCCAAGCAGAACAAATAATCTCTTCCTTTTCTGGCCACTGAGCTATAATTATCAGAGAAGTATCCAGCTACGTTGCTCCTAGCAGTGTGGACAGAGGCCTCCAGTGCTATCTGCCATAGTTAAACCCACAAGTCTGACCTCTTCCACTGCTGCTTCCCCCTGTTGCCATCAGGCTTTCTGCTTGCTGGTGTTGGGAGCCAGGCAGACAGGAACCCAGCAGCATAATACATGCACACAGTCTGGAGAGCATCCCTGTTCAAAGAGGGTGGGAGGAGGGCAAGTAAACCCCTGGCTGAGGCAGCACAATGGCTGGATTCTTGTACAGCTGGCCGTGCTTCAGGGCTGTCCCATGCTGGGCACCCATTGTTCTCCAAAAGCTATTAAAACAGTGAGTATGGAAATGACCTTCCTCTGATGTTTGAGGGGAATATTGGCAGTTTTGCTGCCAGATCAGGATTGTGGGCCCATTGTCATAGCAGTTTTTAAGCCTAGTGTAGCTTCATGTGCTCAGTACATGAAGGAAGCCAGAGCCCTCAGCACAAGAGGTTTGAAATAAAGGCTCATATTCATCTGGGGATTTTGCTGCTCCATACAATTAGAATCCTCAACGGACAGCTGCCACTGCAGGAGGCTCAAAAGGCAAGGCAGAGGAGATGCTGTCCCGTGCTGGCAGTTTATGGCAGCTTCAGCCATAAACTGAAGCTCTCCTTTGTCCAATCTCCTAAGAACCTCCACTAACAGGAGAAATGACACTGTATAAAAGTCTATTTTCTTCCAGCCCAGCAGCATTTGCACTGGAAGAGGGATAACTTCAGTTGTGGCAGAATGCTGGAGCTACACTCACAAGCACATATGGGGTCTCGTTTCTTTCCTGTTGAACACAAACAAGTGTCCTGGGCAGTCCTGACCATGTTTGTGGGTTTGTTACAGCTATGACTTGGGCATTGAGCATCGTGATGCTACAAATGATAAAGTAACTGTGGAAGCTGCTGAAGCCATAAAGAAATACAACGTTGGCATAAAGTGTGCAACCATCACTCCTGATGAGAAGAGAGTGGAGGAGTTCAAGTTGAAGCAGATGTGGAAGTCTCCCAATGGCACAATTAGAAACATCCTCGGTGGCACTGTCTTCAGAGAGGCAATAATCTGCAAGAACATTCCCCGGCTGGTGTCTGGGTGGGTGAAGCCCATTGTCATCGGCCGTCACGCTTATGGGGATCAAGTGAGTCACTTCAGTGTTTACCCCTCTTCTTGTCTCAGCAGGCTTATTCCTGACTGGTGTAGAGCTCCAAAGACTTAGACATCCCTGTGCTCCTGCTCTGTCCCTTGCATTCCACCTGGGAGCACTTACATGCTAGCACCTCATTTGCACTGCACCTGGCAGGTGTGGGAGAGCCTGGTTAGTGCCTCTCTTCCTTGAACAGTGTTACTGTGTAAACAGCATTCAGAAGCCTGTGCTTGGATTACATAGGCCTGTACTTAGACATTTAACTCCGCTAAGTTACTGTTCTTTACTTCTCTAGAACCCTCCTCCCTACATAGGAACATCTTTAGAACATACCCTTTACACTGCTCACCTTCTTACCCCACAGGATTTTCTGGTGTCAAATGTTGCTCACAGCAAAAATGGAAAAAATGAGTGATTGCTGTGGTACAGACAGGAAACCTCTTTTATCAGAGCTCTCCTGACAGTGGTAGTATATGGCTGTGGAAAGTCCTGGAACAGTTGTCAGTGTTGTGCCCTTTGGTAGCCTGGAAGATAAGAATCAGTCATACTGTTCTCCATGGGCAATCATATGCTATAAAGCTACCAAACAGGGCAAAAGTAAAGTCCTCTAGAAATCCAAGTGCTTAAATAGGTGACTCAACCTGCAAACTGAGGGCAAGTCATTAGATTACTTGGGACAGGAAGGTAAAATAAGAAATTTTCAAGAGGAAAATTTATTAACATTTTCTAGTGTCAGCTTTTCTAGCTGACACTAGAAAAGAATGGGATTCAACATGCTTAAAGGTTGTGAACAATTGAGAAGGTCAAAATAATAATAGGAAACAGTGGATTAAAGAGGAAGGATTAAAGCCCTGCAAAAGTATGAGATTAAAGTGAAAGGAACAGTATAAGAATATACAAAGGACATAGGAGTGAGACACTAACTTCACAACAGCTCAGGGAACAGATTCCCTTAATAGGAGGGCAACTACATGAAAAAGAAAAATTTCAAGGAAATGTAACTTTAAATAAAATTGTTCAGGACAATTGGGAAAATGAGACATCATTTAAATACTTAAAGTTTTTAACTTCAAAGACTCTTACTACAGGTTGCCTTTCAAATATCATCTTGTATGACGTATGAGCCCTGTTACTTATGAGATCAGCAGCTGTAATATGAATGGCTTTTTGAGGCAGGGAGAGGAGCCTTTCTACCCACCAACCACACAACAGTCTAAATACTGTGCACTTCAAAACTTCAGCTCATCTGCAAAGGTAGATACTCTGCCAATTTATGGGGCCCAAGAATTTGTGAGCTTTTTCCCCTGAAGGGGAAGATGGCTTCTGAAACAGGCAGAAATCTTTTGACTATTTAAGGACACAGTTTAGTGGTGCTGTTGGCAGTGCTGGGTTAACTGTTGGACTTGATGCTGTTAAGAGTCTTTTCCAGCCTAAGTGATTCCATGACTCTTGTCTTTCTAGTCTCTAGTAAAATAATCCAATGACAATATGGCTCAATAAAAAGTCTACTTAATGGGGGTTTTAGTACAACTGTTTTCCAGTAACCTGCCCTCCCAAATGAGGGCTGTCTTATATAGTTCTCTCTTCCTGATAGATAAGATTATCATGGCAATTTTTTTTTTTAACAGTACAGAGCAACTGATTTTGTGGTACCTGGGCCTGGAAAAGTAGAGATGACCTACACTCCCACAGATGGAGGCAAACCAGTCACATATCTGGTCCATAACTTTGAAAGTAGGTATTTTCTCTAATTTGTGATAAAAATGGTGGTAAATGATGATAAAATGGTAAAACTGATATTTTGAATTTAATTTAACCTTGAATTATCAGTCAGATCTGTTTGATGGTAAAATATGGCTTAGAGGTAGAGTGGGGGAGAAAGTTTGGGCCGTCTTCATTTATTTGTCAAGTATTCAAAGTTCCCTGAAATCTTCCTGGGATCAAAGAGGCATATCAAGAGCACAATCATATTAGATTGGCCACCTGTCACACTCCTTATATGATGACTCTGGTACCAGCATATATGTTTTTCTCTCTGATCAGAGGCCAACTTGCTGTGTAAACAAGGTTTGACCTAAAGGGAGATATATTTGAGAACAATCCATGTGTAGTTCTTTCTGGGTTTAGTTTCCTTTACTGATCTCTGTATACCTTTACAGCTTTTGCCCTTCTTTATGAAGCAGTCTTTTTATTTGCTCAATAGGAATGAGAATTAACACTCTGTAAGGTGGAAAGAGGGTTTCACAAGGATATTCTTGACTGTGTAACTGTTTTAACAGATGCAGTTCCAAAGGTTTTGGTGTCACTCCTCTCCCTATTGCTGTGCTGGTTGCAGACATTGCAAGGCTCAGGAGGAGTCCTGACATTGCTGGGCTTTGTTAATGGAAGCAGTTACATACATGTTGCCAGGACTCAGCCTGTTTTCTCTAGGGGCAGGATTCAGGGAGCCATCATACAAGTTATGTCTTTTGCCTATCATTACTCAAATGGTTTAGGATTTAAAGTGATCTTACGGTGATCTGTGTGTGACTGTGCAGTGTTTTGGTTTCAGCTACCAAAAAATGAAACCATGCAAACCACAGCATCCTTGTTTGTGTGCAGTTGGTTTGGCAAACAGGTACCAAGACTGACATATGACCCTCTTCTGTAATACTTGATTTCTCTGGCAGGCTTGCTCATAAGAGCCTACATTTCTACCATCTCTTGTTGCATAGCCTTTCATCTGGAGTTCACCTGCTTGATGGCCAGTCCTAATCTGTTCTCATTTGATCGGTGACTGGTGAGCCTGTGTTGATGTGTGGCCATCCATCAGCAAGCAGAAAGCAGGGAAGTGCAAAGATGGCAGATTGCTGCTGTTGCTCTGGGGAGCTGCCCTCCCCACAGATAACTGTTGTGCCAGCATATCTCCCAAATGATTAAGGAAAGCTTGTCTTTTTGCTGTACTAATATCTTCAACCTTGACACTGAATCAAGAGATTTTTAGTAGGCAGTAAGATTGTATGATTGCAATAAGGATTTTCTTTTACATGTATGAAAATTGCTGTTTGAATGAAACTTTATAGCTGTCATCCAGCAGCCATGAAATCGTGGCTCCTGAGGACACAGTCTCTGTAGCTGATCACACCCTGAATTGTCCTTGACTCCACAGGGAAGATACAGGGACAACATGTATTTTTCACTGGTAACAACAGGAATTTCATTCTCAGCCAACATCAACTTTAAATGACATTGCTATCATGGCAAGCAGATAAACCTCCTCTGGCTTCCCCTCTTCATTCTGCATGAATGTCCATATAGTAACAGCCATCTGGGGGTAAAGACAAATAGGTATTAGGAAAGGTATTTAAAAACTCTGGGTGTTTCCAGAGCAAAGATCCCTGATACTGGTACTGTACAACAAATAGATAGATGGTGGTAGTGAGGTGCTTAAAATTAAGTACATGGTATCTACTTTTCACTAGAAACACAGAGTTGTGCTCTGAAAATGACAAAGCTTTCTCATGAAGCTCTAGACCCTGCGTGCACCCACAATCATCCTCTTCCATGATCTGAGTGCTGCCTTCTTCTAGGTGAGCTGGGCTGCAAGTTCACCACACTTGTGCCATTTGTGCTTCTAACACATGTGCCTTACACAATCCAAGTCATGTGAATGTTGATAGTTCCTCAGAGCGTTCTCAGGACTTGCCTGAGCACCCACATGACTGGCACGTTCTTCCCACAACTTGCTAGAAGTGAGCCTGAGCAGATGGATCAAAGCTGCAGCACATGTGCTGAAAAAAATGCAGGAATTCATGAGGAGTCTTGTTTACGTGAGCTAGGCAAAGCAGTCCTTGACTGCTGGAGTTAGTTCTGAAGGTGCAAAGCATTTAAGGTGTGACCACATCTGTATCTGGATTTGACTGAGACCTTCTGCTCCAAACTGCTGCCTGCTGCTTTGACAGAAAAAGACTGTTTTACTTAAATGGCTAGTAGGAGTTCAAGTACACTCACTTCTGTCACAATGTGCTTGAGTACTTAGGCTGGATTAGAAAAAAACCTTCTTAGAGGGATCAGATCACATTATTAAGATGTACTTATCTGTAAAACAAAACCACCTTCCTATCCATGTGTCACAGAACTGCTGGAACTTTGAGCTGATAGTGAAAAGCAAATCTTCTCCTGAAAGAACCAGCCTTAAACTGAGAACTAGATTAAGACACCTGGGGAGAGCACCAGCCTGCCTGCCAGCCAGAGTATGCTATGGGGAGGATAAAATTCTTAAACCATAACTGAATCTAGTTGATTCCTATCTGTTCTTCCTCCACTAACAGGCTGTGGTGGTGTAGCCATGGGAATGTACAATCTTGACCAGTCTATCAAGGATTTTGCCCACAGTTCCTTCCAAATGGCACTGGCTAAAGGCTGGCCCCTCTACATGAGCACCAAGAACACCATTCTGAAGAGATACGATGGCCGCTTCAAAGACATCTTCCAAGACATCTATGACAGGTAATCAGTTGTGTATTCCCTACTGTAGTGCATAAGTCTGCAGCAGGAACATCTTCTCCAGCCTTGTGAGTTGCTTTTTCAGATACTCAGCAACACTTCAAAAGCACAGGGGATGCCACCTCTGTCACAGTCTCCCTTGTCCTGCAGGGCACAACACTCAATGCAGAAAGCTCTGCTAAATGTGGCTGCGGTGTCCATCTCTTCTAATAAAGTCACAGATTCTCTGGGGGTGCCTCTATGACTCTGAAGCAGCCTCACTATAGCTTAGAAAAGGAAAAAAATAGTAAAGAGAATACAGGGGATTTTTTTTGTTTTTAGTCTTATCTCTGTGCACCCCTCTATGTACAAGCTGTGCCATCCCTGTTTATATGACCAGGTGCTCTGGTTTTTGTTTTCTAGAGAGTACAAGTCCCAGTTTGAAGCCAAAAAGATCTGGTATGAGCACAGACTCATTGATGACATGGTTGCTCAGGCCCTGAAATCTGAAGGAGGCTTTGTCTGGGCTTGCAAGAACTACGATGGGGATGTGCAGTCTGACTCTGTTGCACAAGGTATGAGGTGCTTCCTGTGCCACACTGATGCGGGCTTAGTAATAGTCTCTGCTGTCCTTCTCTCACATCTTATGGAATGGCCCAGGAGGTGGTGTTGGGTCTCAAGACTTGTATTTCAAACCTGTGACCAGTCATGGAGGCAGTCAAAAAATTCTGATTTGTCTTTTACAAGAAAATCTATTAAATGTGGACTCTGTCGTTGTATTTATTTACAGGAGAAAAGTTCCTACCACCATGATAACTGGTAGGCTTTCTATTCTAATGGACACTATTTAGACAGCTGGTTCTCTGTGACTCACAGCTTCAGTTAAGCTCACTGCTGCTGAGTGTCATGGCAGGTGCTCTGCAGATAAGAAATAAAACCTTCAGGACCTAAAGCTACCTGTCAGGTGTAAAGAGAGAGATTGATATGTTTAACTTTACGTATTTGCAATGCTTGATCAAAATCCTATATAACCAAGGTGCCCATTGCCAAAACAAATATGGATGCAGAATGCCACAGGATGAGATGTGTGGCTTTATGTAATAGTCTCTTTCTGAATTAATGCCATTAAACTGCTTCCCACAGAACAAGGATGTGTGTTGGGCTGCTAAACAAAGCAGCTTTCAAAGATGCAGATCTCTGAAACCTACAAGGTTAGAAGTGGTGTCAGTGTCCAATGTCAGAAGTTGCTGGTTCCTCTCACAAGAGCAGATGCTCTTGATAAGAAGTTGGTTTGTTTCCTGTCAGCCTGTGTGAAACACAAGCAGCCCAACACTTACTGTTCTCTTACTGTACCTTTTCAGTAGAAATCTGTCCAGCAAATTAGGTGAGAAAACTAATTTTCTTGAAATGGTGCAGAATGTCTGTATATGGTGCAGAATGTCTGTTTCTATCACATTTTTCAGCAGGACTTCATTTTGAGATGAACTGTTATTTTGATGTGTAGGGACTTGCCAGTTAGTTGCAGAAGCTCTACTGCAGCTCTGCTGCTCAGGGATTTTCACATCAGTGAGAGGATATAGGGGGATTGTAGGATGGGGAGATTAAGGGGAATTTGAGGGAGCTGTCCAAAGGAGACACTGAACTTTTGAAACTTGTATTGTTTAGGCTATGGCTCTCTGGGGATGATGACCAGTGTGCTGATCTGCCCTGATGGCAAGACTGTTGAATCAGAAGCTGCTCACGGGACAGTTACTCGTCACTACCGCATGCACCAGAAAGGCCAAGAAACTTCCACCAACCCCATTGGTGAGCTGCTTTTCACTGCCCTTCATCATCTCTGCACGTGAAGGAACAAGTTTAGAGTAAGAACATCTGTACCCCTTCTGTAGAAAACTGCACCACTGAGTGGTGAAACTTGCAGTTCATAAGGCATTTTTCTTCCAGAGACTGTGACAACCCTTAAGGGGAAAGAAGTACCTAAGATTCTTAAATGCTCATTGATCAAAAGAAACAACAAAAGTCAGAGGGTCTGCAAACAATCAGAAAATAGATCAGTAAATTATACATGTGGCATGGAAATTGCTGCGTTAGTCCCTAATAAGGGAAATAAGAAATAAGTTAGATCTAGCCTAGCCTTTGAGATATGCATTCCCTCTTCAGGAAACAATTGGTTTATAGCCACAAGGCCTTAAGGTTTAGGTTGGTTGTTTTTTATTTTACTCCTCTTTCTGATGGGCCAGAAGAACCAACCACACCCCAAGCCATGTACACACTCAAAGTATAAGTGTACTTGGAATGGGACATGAGGGAAAGAATCCTCTAAATTTGCACTGAGACCAGATCATAATGTGGTGTTGGGGAAAGGACTGCACCCTTCTGTCACAGGATCTCTGTAACTGGAGTCCTACTACCTGTCATTCTGTTTGACTTGGGCAGGAGGAAAATAAAATGACATGCATAGAGAGATTACTGGAGGCAGTGAGTAGTTTCTGAGGTCTGCTTTGGGTTTTTTTTAGAGTCGCACAAAAGGCAAAGGACACCTAGATGAAGATAAGCTGTTTTTTCTCATAGCAGATTTTCTATCTTTTTTTTCAGTGTGCTTTCCATTTTATTGGTATTAAAAAATCCAATTAATGTTCCACATGATGATTTACAGCAACTTTCAGGAAGTTCTAGGGCGTTAGAATAACCCAGTGTTCTCTCTCAGCCTCCATCTTCGCATGGACAAGAGGCCTCGCTCACAGAGCTAAGCTGGACAACAACACTAGCCTGGGGAACTTTGCAGTTGCCCTGGAAGAAGTCTGCATTGAGACCATTGAATCTGGCTTCATGACAAAGGACCTTGCTGCCTGTATCAAAGGCTTGCCTAAGTAAGTGTATGAAATCACCAGCTATGCTTAGAGGAGGCTGTTTTACATGGTAGTTCTGAACAGCATTTGCTGGAACGTTATTTTTAGTTAGGAGTCAGTTTAGTTAGAATAGGAGTCTCACAGGACTCACCTGCACCCAGTGCTGTACAAACAGAACAGGAGACACTCCCTGACCCAAGCAGCTCAGTCCAGATTGCTCTCTCCCTGCTATTGCACCAAAT
>VYXD01014534.1:379982-413825 GCA_013397195.1 Hylia prasina | reverse complement strand
GGAACTGCAAAGATTTTTTTTTTTTTTAATGATAGTCTAGCTTTGTTGGGCAGATCCTAATAAATGAAGACCTACATAACTGTAAAATATCACCTGGCTACCTCCTTCTGGAGCCTTTTGGCATAAAAACCCAGCATGATGAGTAGGAGAGAACTCTCTTGGTTTTAGAGGCAAAACATAGAGTT
Source organism: Hylia prasina (assembly GCA_013397195.1). Lineage (NCBI taxonomy): Eukaryota > Metazoa > Chordata > Aves > Passeriformes > Sylviidae > Hylia > Hylia prasina. Next base: position 413,640 of record VYXD01014534.1, on the reverse strand, counting down.
CTTTGAATAGTCTTCCCCTGCTTTGATTCTTTGAGAGTCTGTACAACTAATGTGTCTTGTTTTGTTTCCCCCTGCCAGTGTCACACGCTCTGATTACCTGAACACCTTTGAGTTCATGGACAAGCTTGCTGAAAACTTGAAGCAGAAGCTGGCCTCTATGCCCAAAGCTTAAGGCATGGGTTCCACTCAAGCTCCCCCAACAAAGTGTCTAAAGTGGCACTGTCTCATGCTTTGTTGTGCTTTTTTAAGCTGTTCTTCAACTTTGGCCCTCTGGTATTACCACACTGACAGATACTTCCTATCAGAATCATCTCTCTGCCCAATTATTCTTTCTTCTCTTGATTTTTTTTGTCTGATGCTCTTTCTGCTCACACCTGGGTCCTTGTGGAAAGCACAGGCACTGGAGGTCTCTTTCCTCAAGAAAAGTGAATGTTGTAGACTGGAATCACCTGAGGGGACTTCATGACTTGAGCAGGTATGAACTGGGGCTTTTAGCAAACTCTCCCTACTTTGCATCTCAAAGATAGGTCCCTCCTTAACCTGTGGCATTAAGTCAACACTTCCAAGACTCTGCAGCTGTGCTGGATTCACCTCACAGGTACTTCCAAAATCTTGGTCTCCATCAGAAGAGTGGGAATGGTGCTCCACACCACAGTCTCTGTTCTTCCTGTCAAAAGCCCCCTCACACACCTTCTGCCCCATCTCACAGGCTTCAATCTCACTAGAACATATTGCAGCTTTTGGCTGAAGAAGCTTCTTTGCATTTTGAGCACACTCTTCACCTTGAGATGTATCAGGACTACTTTCTGCATTGTTTTTAATTGCAGTTGTTTTCTCTTTTCCTGTTCTTGCTTTCTTAGCAGTTGTCTCTCATCAGTTTTACTTTTTAATAGGCTCCCTCCAGGCTACAAACATTCACCCATGATTGCTCTATCTTGCTGAATTTTTAGTCAGTCTTCACTCCTCCCAGATGTGAAACTATACCAGTATGTAGGTGATACACCAATTGAAGGAGATTCCCATGAAAAGGTGGGAGAAGCAGCAGCAATAATGGGAGGCATTACACGAAGTAGAAAGTGAAATTCCACCTGAAAAATGTCAAGGACCAAGAAATAAAAATTTGGGCTACTTGGTAGATGCAGGTAATGCAGTAGTTCCTCGAGACACTTTAAAGGAATTAGAACAAATCTAAGGGCCCCCATCAAAGAAAGAATTACAAGAGCTAATGGGAACTTGAGGATATTGGAGAAAACTTGTACCTGGCTTTTCTGTCATTGCTCGTCTAAGTGGCTCTGTATCATGCTTTGTTGTGTAACATTACAAACACTAGATAAAAATGAACATGGACACTTTCTAAACTTTTAGAAAATCATGTTTTCTGAAACCCTTTGAGCTGCTGGGCTAAGCCCTACTTTTGCTAAGCGGATGAATTTGATAAAAGCGTGGTATGGGTCTGGATTCCTAATTTTGTTCACAGCAGACCTGAGGTTTTTCTCTCTGACTTTGATCTATCTTTATCTCTTCCTCTCAGTCTGAAGGCCAGTTTGTCACAGCTCTGGTCAAACCAGCGGTGACGTAGCGTCCAGCAGGCCTTAGAAATGAATACTGTCCTCTGCAGTACTTCCCAGTGAGTGTAAGTGAGCTCAGGGGGCTGTGCCAGCTCTACCACAGCCCTCCTGAACTTACCTTGTAGTGCCAACCAGAGCACAGGGATTTGGTTCCATTGCTGCGGTCAGGACTGTAGCATTTGAGTAGCACTTAGTAAATGCTGGAAATAAGCCTTATAGGCTAAGAGCCTACCAAAGCCATGCTGCAGTGTCTAAATGCAGGCCATGCATTTAGTTATGCTCCTTCTGACTGGATGTGAAGCATAGGAACTGTTAACCTCTTCCCTCACCCCACAATTCATAAAGGTGCAAACTCTTCTCCAATTGTCTGGGCTACTACTTACCCTTGTTGTCTTACAGCAAGTCAGATCATGACTGTGAAAATTTATTCCATCCATGGTTGTGTGTTGGTTTTTTTTTTTAAGGAAGATTTTTAATTCAGACTAAAATAAAAGCCAACTAACATTCTTTGTGTCTCCTTTCTTTGTGTGATTAGCAGATAGGGGGAAATTCTGCCTCAGAGAGAGACTCCAGTAGCTTTCAGCACAGTCCAGTACATGCTGGGACAGACTGTTGGAATGTGATACAAACCAAAGTATCTCCTTTCTTGAAATAGAGTTTTAATTTGTTCTGGCCTAGGCAAAGCTGTCACCTGTAGTGTCATGGTAAGCATCAGATAGTGTACAAGAACTTGAAGATACCACTTGCATTGAAATTTTATTTGGAGAGTAATACAAACTGATACATCATCACTCAGCAAAACAGAGACTGGTTCCACATGAACAAACTCTTTCCCTCCAGCTGACTGCTCTAGGTGATGATTGGCATAGAGATACCAATGTTGGACTAAAGGAGCTAGTATTACCATGTGTTTGAAGCACAGCTCTGTAACTGCTAGCAGCTGTCTCTGCACCTTCAATGTGAAGGAATACAGTCTACTATTCTGTTATTAGCACAAGCACATAAGTGCAGCTGGAGAAAGTCCCATTTCTGACCCAGAGAGGCAATGAAAAGAATTACTGGGAACAGTTGGAAAGCAGTGTTCCTGCCTGGCTTCTGACATCAGTGGGTCAACACAGGCAGGTTCTAATACAACCTATAACAAATCCCCTGTTACTTACTAGCTCCTACCTGGCTTCCAGAGTTACAGAGTACCAGAGAAAGCTTGGTAACTTCCAGAAAACTGAACAAATAAATAAGAGGGCATTTTTGCATCTTAGGTTTTTTGTTTCCTAGTTTTAATAACAGTACAGCTTTAAATGTAAGCTATGTTGTAGCATTTACCTGACTGCAGATGACACTGTCCTCCCTCTACTAATGAAGCTTCCATCTTCTGGCATCCTCTAAGTACAGAGAGTACAGCAAGACCCACCCTATCCTCATGAACTGATGGATGTTGCTGAGGTACTAAGGAGAAGCAGTAAGTATGGTCAGAAGAAAAGAGCAGCCCTCTCCCTGCTCTGCCACAAAGAGGAAACATTTTTCCTGCTTCCAAACAGGCACATTTCCTTCCCTTTCACTACCAGTCTGATCCCTTCTTTTCCCCACCACTCTCTCAAACATTTAGAATCAATAACCTTCAAAGTTACACCTAAAAAAACCAAGTGCTTGAAGCCAGTGGGTGCTCAGTCTAGAATGGAGTACTGTTGTCCAGCTCTGTGATTTCCAGCTTAAGAAGGATATGGATCTGTTGGAGCAAAGCCAGAGGGGGGGACACAAAGATAATGAGAGGGCTAAGAGAGTTGAGGTTGTTCAGCCTGGAAAGCAGAAGTTGCTAGGGAGACCTTATCTCACCTTCCAGTACCTCAGGGGGTTACAAGAAGGCTGAAGGGGCACTTTTTAACAAGGGTGAGGGGTAACAGGAAAAAGGGAGATGTTTTTAAACAGCTCTGTCCTATGGCACCCTCTCGTCTGATCACCTTTCCTGTAGCAAAACTCAGAATGTTTGAGACAAGACATGCTTAGGTCTGGTCCTAATCACCCTGTGTTTCACATGTTCCTTAATGTTGGTTGGTATGGGGCTCATCTCCTGCAGGGAGCTTTACATGGCAGACAGAGGGAGAGAACAGGAAGGAAGCAGAAGTTAGCTACAGGCTAATCATACAGCACATAAGGGCCATGCCAATCATTAAAACAGACATCCATCAATTTGTGTCAACCACTTTCCCTACCCCATGAGTCCCAAAGATTTGAAAACAGAAGTATTTCATGGTACAAGGCTCAATTTGTCAAATTGGTCCTTGGGTTTCCTTAGTTGGAATAGTTCAGCTGCCTGGTCAGCCACCTCTATCTTTGCTCGGGCCTCTGCATTCAAAGTTGTAGCCTTTTTGCTAAACACACAAGCTTCTAGGAGCTTGGGGGCTGCCTTTCAACCACTATTCTAGTCCTGAATCCTTTCTGTTGTTATGAACTTGTCTGCCTTGGCACTGAGACATCCTTCAGGAAGGCATTCTTGGTTCTCTTTCATCTTGGTCATTCCCTCGGCTTTGACAGGCTTCTTTTTTCTTTTGTAGAGAGGAGAGTGGAGGAACTCAGTGTCTGTAAATGGGTCACCCTGTCTCAGTTTCCTGCAGAACCAAAAGGGTTACATTGAAACATCAAGTATTCCTTGAATTATATGTATGATTTTAGTCTCTAAAGTTTCTGATTTTTGTGCTGTTCTTCCCCATAAGATGATTAAGTGGTACAGTTTGTTTCTTGTCCAGTACAGAGTACTTTCTGGTGCAATATAACCAGCTATTCATGGAAAGTTCAAACTGGGACATTTTGCAGAGAAAAACACACCCAGTAACATTATATAACAACAAAGTCATCATTTTAGAAGTACATGACTCTGTGCAAGAGCCATTGGATATACTGAATCTACAGTTTCCTAGGGAAAAGATGCAGCTATTTGTTTAGGTATTATATCTGCTAGTGAATATAGATAGAGCCTGCTCTCAGAAGGAAAGTATTACTCAATAATTTGTAAAATTTTAGTCATCACAGAACGTAAATGAAATCAGGGCTTCTGCTGAGCTGTCTTTAGCCTGTATTTTATCCTCATGCTACTGCCTCATTAGCACTGGAGTACCACAGATGCAGTCTGCCAAGAGATGTGCTCATTTCAGCAAGTAAAATATCTCTGGTAGCTTTTTACCAGAAGCCCAAACATTTATGTATGCTGATGCAGAATTCTGGCATAACCACACAGTGGTAGAAGAGGAGGGTCACAGAACACAAAGGGTAAGAACATTAAACAAAGCAACAGAGGATCCCTGGAGAGGGAGTATATGAGAGCAGAGCAGGGGTTGCAGCATGGGAAAAGTCTTTGGAAGGAATAGTTTAAAGCCCAACCTATTGATTGGTGGCTCTTTGTAGCAGGTTGGTTTCCGTTTCCGCCTGGACGAGCGCCCTGATGCTTCCTCCGAGCCCGAGTGAGACACAGCCCTGGCATTGTTCAAGTCCCGCAGTGGCCTGATATCTGCAAAGGGAGACATCCACGTGGTTTGACCAGAGTGATTCCAAATCATTTCCAGATGTCCTAAGAAGTAACAGCTCTCAAACAGAAAAAGCTGCATTACCAGGTTTCACAATCCAGAATCCAATTGTATTCCCTCTAAACTCAGGAGACCATTTTAATCCAAAAATACCAGATCTGCTTCTCAAAAGTTAGCTCATAAATCAAATTAGGTCCCTCAGTGAAAAAATACAGATCACTAATACTGACAGTATCATGGGCCCTGATGTAGTAGAGAAATGACATAAAAACTCTATTTGATAGCTGTAATGCCCAGGAGCTTACAGCCTGGAGCTTATGGCACACAACCAACCTACCAGCAACCAAGCAACCTTCAGCAACACACAGGAGCAGTGGTCACTGCACCTTTCCAGGAGAAGTCAGCCAAAAAGAGGAGGCCAGGACAACAAACTTCCTCCCTCTCTACAAAGTACAGCCCACTCCAGCTGCAACAGGCCTGTTTGTCAACAGCTACAGAAAGGAAAACCCCACAAAACTACTCTCTCTACAGAGCATCCATTAACAGCAAACTGCCCAAAAGGATCAGTTTAACTATTGTAGTACCAGCCCAGCATACACCTTCCAAATCCTTAAAAACAACAAAAAAAAAAACCAAACAACAACAAAAAACCCAAACAAACAAACAAAAAAACCAACCAAAATAATTTAGGTTGGCTCCTGATTAATTTCCAGTGAGGATATCACCAAGAAGTATGAAGTCTGACCCTTGCAGCACTAACCATTCTGGACCAAAAAATTGCCAAAAAATCTTCTTGATATTTTGTGCCCCAATAATACTGACTGACCCTAGTAGGCAGGGTCAGCATCAAATCAGACTTCTGAACTGCTTGAGTACTTGATTTTCTAAATTAATAGGCATGCCCTGTAGATAACAAGAATGGTAAAGCAAGACTCAGCACATGCTGTTAGTCTTGTCCCAAAATCTACACAAGATTTTGTAGACAAGTGGACAGAAATACTTCTAGAAATGCTGATAAACTAGAAGTAAATGCAGCCACAGAAATGGCTGGCCAGCCCAAGTGGAAGCATAAATGGTGTACTGCAGACTGATCTTTAGCTCTGAAAAAAAGAGAGGAGAGGAAGGAAAATATGAGCACTTGCTGCATGGATTTTTTGCCCTCATCTCCAAACACAGGTACTTTCCCCAGCTTACCACCTACCAGGTTCCTGTGAACGTGAGCTCCAAGAACTTGACTGCACTTGGTTCCTTTCCCCAGGTATTTCCTCTGCAGTCTTTTCTTCAAATATCAAGGAGTTTTTCACCCAAACAGGGGATTTTGTTGGCATTCTGTTGCCCTCAGTACTTAAGCTCTTGGAAACTGGTTCTTCTGTAAGTCTGGAGCTGACAGGCAAAACTGCAGAACTGCCCACATGGGAGGATTCAAGACTGTGAGAAAGGTCTGTAAGACTGTCTGCCAGTGATATCTCAGGTAGCTGCTCCTGCAGGAGAGCATCTGGCTCAGACAGCAGATGTGTAATGCAGGAAAACTTCCCCATCAGGACTGTTTGCTTGGATGCAAGTTCTGTGGAATTTCCAATGAGAACCTTGGCACCATCACTTTTTCTGGCCAGGGAATCAGTCTCTGGGGGCCGAGAGTTCCTCTTCCTCTGAGGCTTGGATTTGCAAGAGGTTTCTTTTTCCAAGGCATTCATGTTGTTGTCAACTTTACCTTGCCCCTTTTCTTGAAGGCCCCCTATCTGGTTTTTATTGCTCTTCTGGTTACTCTTAGCAGCTCTAGGGATTTTGCTTTGTTTGCTCCCAGAAACAGACTTGGGAAGTACATTTTCAACCCCTTCAAATTCTGTCTGGAAACAACCCAAGTTTGCTGCAAGATCCAAAGGATGGACAATATAAGTTTCCCTGCGCTGTTTAAGATTACCTGGCAAATCCTTTGTGCTCTCATTAGCTACTCCTTGAACATCTATCCAGGGCCTAAAAGCATTAACTTCATTTCTCTGATCACAAATGCTTTTCCTGACAGTATTCTTGCTGCTTGTTTGGCTTCTTTTAGGCTGTTCTTCAGCTTTGGCCTCTGTTACCACACTGTTTGGCAGATATTCCTCATTAGAATCATCTCTTTGCCCAATTACTCTAGTTTTTCTGTTGGCTTTCNTCTTCACCTTGAGATGTATCAGGACTACTTTCTGCATTGTTTTTAATTGCAGTTGTTTTCTTTTTTTCTGTTCTTGTTTTTTGAACAGTTTTTTTCTCTCCAGTTTTACAGTTACTTTTGATTTTAACCTTTACAGGAACAAACTCAGGGGCTCGGTCATAGCTGGGGTCCGTTTCAACACCACCCCCCATTTCTTCTGTCTGTGGCTGCTCACAAAAGGTCTCTTTACACACAGAGTTCCTATGAGGAATGCCAGCAGTAGGAGCAGGTGCAGCCAGGGGGCTGGGAGATCCCAGCTGCTGCTGTGTGCTGTTCTTGCTGGAGCTGCTGTTGTCCTGTGCAGTGGTACCCCAGGCTGCCTGAGTGGAAGTGACGTGTGGGAAGACACCCCGAGCAGACGGAGTGCTTGTAGCAAACAGGGTGGAACGCTTTCTCCTCTGAGTAACGTGCCCTTGGGAGAGACGATCAAAGAAATGTTTTGCCATCTCATCAGCCTCATATGAAAGAGTATGACTTTCCCAGGCAAGTGCTGGCAAATTGTTGGGATTTTGTTCAGTGATGCACAAGACCTCTGTTGGAAAGAAATAAAATCATTTCTAAGGCTGAGAAATTCAGCAGGAAAATGCCATCTTTCCCCATACCACTAAAAACCTTGCTCCATACGCTGCCACAAATCCAGAGCATAGAAAAATCATGATTTTGTCTGTACACAGACTCCCCAAACTTACCATGTACCAGGTTTGCTTAGCTGGCTTCTCTCTAAACAAAAGGGCAGCCCAAAGCAAGATCTCCTAACCAGCAGTAATACTAGGAACATCTATGATCTGTATAAGAGTTATTATTTATATGGTAAATCCAAAAGAAACAGTGGTGCACCTTGTCAGATTCTGCACTTTCGTCTCCAAAAATCTTATGTAAGCTCAGTGCCTGTTACACAAAAAGCCTGATTTGCAAGCTTGATCTACTATAAACGTGCCACATATCCCTCTGAAGACTCTGATGCTGGGATATACATAACTCCAGCAATAACAGCCCCAGTGGAGCATGTAGTTCCTACCAGTCATTAGGAGCTACTGGAGTTGTGGTTGAGGGCTAACTGGAGCTATGGCACTCACACATTCCTGAGCACAGACACAAAGTCATACCAGAAGAACAGCGAGATGCAAATTTACCTCCAAAGATGCAAGAGTCATGAAAAGCTTCCTCTGTTGCCATTGCTTCAGTCACCTTCTTGCCATTCTCTTCCTGGTGGAACTGAGGCCTCTCATCATGCTGTGGTGGCAAAGTATCTTTGGAGGCAACAGGCACAGTTTTCAGGGGCTCATTAGAAGCAGGTCTCTGAAGTTCTCCTGAGGATGTTTGTACTGCCGTGGAGCTGCCAACTTGCAGCTCTGCATCATGCAGCTTGGAGATGGGCACTCTCATTGGTATCTGTGTAACCCTGGTGAGAAGGAAGAGCAGCAATGGATCATGTTTCACATATACCACAGGCCTCAGAATCCAGCAGACTAACTACAGGCCACGTGTGGGCAGCTCCAAGGACTGCCCTGTCTTCAAAAGGGAGACTAGACAGAGGAGAAATAGGACTTCCAATATACCTTAAGAGATCCTGCTCTGACCATCTTTCCAGAATGCAAGCTCACATCGTACAAGCAGGTGACTATTAAGCATTTTTATGTAACAAACATCAAAGTATCCAGCTATGGCACTCACTCACTCAAGAAAATCTTGCACTGCTAACCAACTACAAAGAGAAAACCACCTAAAAGTAACATGCTCTCAAAGAAAGGAGGTAAAAAGACCAAGTTTTGCACAGACTCAGCATTAGGACAAACAAGACAAGGAGTGGAGACAGAATAAAGAAAAGCATCCAGCAGTGGTGGATGCCTTAATGCCACCTTATCTCATGTAAAGCTGGCAACTGGGCACACACTTAAAACACAAGAGGTTTACCATATAGAAATTCAGAACAAGCTTGATAATATCATTTTAAAGCCCACCTCAGAAGCTGACCATCTGCAATATCATCAGCCCAGCTATCTTCAGTCATGCTGCTCTTCTGGCCACCGGACAAGGATGCAGAATTTGTATGAAACTGGATAGAAGAGAAACAGAAGAGTGATTTAAAGTTCTTGAAATCCCTCATGCAGCCTCCTGCACAGAAACAGGAGAAGCTCAGTTTCTCTGGAAAGTATGTAAAGCACTGCCAGCAACTCTATCACGTTATGGAATAAACTGCAGCAGAATCAGATTGTGTCTCCATGGCCTAAGCATAAAGTTAAACTAGTTCAGATAATCTGAGACTAGAAAGCAGAAATATTTTCCCATCCCCCCATGAGATAAGACACAGGAAAAGTGTCCTATTCCCTATCCCAAGTTGCCATGGTAATACTTTGGAAAAGAAATTGAAAAGAAGTCATAACCTGTCAGAACAGAAAAGCCTACTGGCCAATATAGCAAAAAATCCAGAGGAAAACAGTTTAAAACTGTAGCTCTTCCGACAGAAACAGTTATCCTGGAAATCCTTAACACCAAGCTAAAAACAAAGATATAGCTAGCACAACTCAAGCAAGCAAAGAAAAACAGGTGAAGCATCCAACACTGAAGTGAGCAAGCAACACAAAGCAAAAGACAGAGAAAAAGACAGCCCCCTTCCCAGAGCAGTGCGTTCACATTTCCCATGGTTTACCTCAGGCAGCTCGGCCATCTTAACTGCAGCCATAAGATTGTCCATTTTTTTCAATACATTATTCTGTGTTGAGGTAATGAAGAGAGAGAAGCCATGAAGATATTAAATCGAAACATCTCTTCCAACAAGGATGCTAGTAGCCAGGGGCATGTTGTGGGGAGAAAACAGCTTGGATACAAAAATAAGCAAATGAATGGTGACCTTTTCCCTATGTCGAGAATCCAGACACTCAACAAGAGCTCAGTCCTCCCATGGCTGAGATGCAGCACACCTTGCCCCCACCCCTCCCCTTGCCAGCCCCACAGTGCCATACCAGGAAGGAGAGCCTGTGCCGCAGCACAGCGTTCTGGAAGTGGCACTGCTTCACCTCCTTCTGTAAGATGGTCTTCTCCTGGGTGAGCCGCTGGGCATTGGCTTTCTCTGCATTGAGGGCCAGAGCCAGTGCTTTATTGTTCTGCTTTAGGGAGACTTTCATAGTGGAGGAGTTGTCTGTGAGAGACAGAGCAGTATCACACACCATCATCATCCAAGGTCTCATCTATACTTCTCCCCTCATCGTAATTCTTTCTCTTCCTAGACCAGCCTTCCTCAGATCACACCTCTACAACCCAATAGCCCCCTCACAAAATCAGCAGCATCCTTCCTTCCTTCCAGCACTAGATGTCTCCAGAGAAAACAGCAGGAAAAAAAATTCCATAATAACATGCAACACTTCAGATACCCTCTCCACTCTCAGTGGGTCATGCTCAGGCAGCAAGCTACTGCTTCAGTTCTTAATGAATGATGGCATGGTTCAAGTGCTCAGTTTAAAAATATATGCTCCTTGCTTTGAACAAGTCACCGACAGATAAGTCCTCATCACCATCCAAAAAATGGGAGAAAAACCTATTTTCCTCTATAGTTGCCCTTGAGTAGATTCAGACCCCAGTTTCCCAGTTTGAAAGCAATTAAATAAAAGTAATGGAAATAGCTGAGTTTTTCAAGGTAGTCCAAATTATCTCCTCTTTCATCTTTGCATTAATTCCCCCATAAAAACAAGTCAGTTAGCCTAGCTTCTGAAGACGCTTGCATATGCACTAAAATACTGTGCATATGTATTTATATGTACGTACTCTGAAATAATTCAGACACCTTTGGGCACCTTGAGTGGCACTTGACACTGATCTGCAGGGCACTGAATTCACTCGAAACCCCCGGGCAGAGAAGCAGCTGAGAAGCAGCACATGAGCTCTCCTAAGGAACTGCTGCCCACTCCCGGGGTCATGGCCAAAGGCCCAGTTATAAGCTGACACAGCAGCCAACATATGTACAGACCACAACGCAAAATACACTCACTGATGATCTTCGTTTTGATTTTTGATGCAAGCGAGGCATTTAACTTCGCAGTCCTCAAGGCACCCTTTTTCTTCTCCCGCATCCGCTCTCTCACGCCGCTCAGACTGAAGGACATTTCGGCGGCCTCCCACGCTGCCATCGCTGAAGCGAGCGACACCGAGCAGGGTCAGCGCCCGTATTTTCCTTCCGCAAGTCCTTACCGGCCAAGGCTCGCACTTGCCCCGAGAAGCGGCGCCGCGGCCCGGCACAGCCCCATAAAAACAAGTCAGTTGGCCGAGGAGGAGGCCGAGGAGGAGGATGAGGAGGAGGACGAGGAGGAAGACGAGGAGGCGAGGAGGAAGCCCTGCCCGCCAAGCGACTTTCGAATGCCGCGGCGGGCGGGCGGCCCGGCCTTCGCCCCGCCCCTCCTGCGTGCCGCGGCCCGATCAGCTCCCCGCCCTCACGGGGCCGCCGCTACCCCGGCCCCGCGGAGCTACAGAGCTCCTGGAACGCCCCAAAAAACGCCGCGGGTTCTGCTGGAGGACATGCGTCACCAGAAGAGTAGGGTGTGTAGACTTCAGCTGTGAGAAAGACAGTTAAATGTGACCATTAAAAGGAATTGCTTTTCTTGCTGCGTACTTCACACGTCAGTCCGAGTTAATGCATTGTTTTCCAGACACCCTTGAATTCGCCCTCAAGAAGCTGACATTATGTGTGCTGGTGTGACGATGTTAAATATTTTAAGGAAATGACATAAAAAGGAAAAATGGCCAAATATTTTGAAAAACAATTTACAAGGGAATAAAGCTGCTGAAAACGTCTGTGTTCCCAAAATGGGTTCTTTTACCTGGTGTGCAAGAGGCTGATACCCACAGAGAGGTGAAGTATTTGATTTTCGTACAATTCTGCACAGAAAGGGGTGCTGGGTGTCAAATCCACTAAGCCAGCACGATGACTATCAAAAACTATAGCTATTCATACATTTGAGTAAACCAAGGCATTAATATTCATTGGCTACAAGTTACATAGTTCTCTGATTAATTAGTATTCTATCTACTATTACAGTCCATGTCCTCAGTCTCTCCTGAGCTGGTGAATTTAAGTTGGTGGTTGCAATCTCCCACTGCCAGAATTACCTTCTGCCTACTTGGGGCTGACTTCAGCACAGTTACTGAGTTGATTTTGTTAGTTTCTTCCTTATCTTGGGAGTTCTGCCAAATGTCCTTGTGGTTTGGAAATTCTGCATTCTTTGTTTCCACTATCACTAGTATGTCCTTCTCCCAAATTTTGTTAAAGTCCCTCTGGAGCTGAGATCATTGAAACATTTCAAGCTCTAAACCTCAGCAAGCAACCTCTACTGACAAGTAATTTGTCTTTCTAACACCTGGACATCATACCTTGTGCCACAGACGAAGGTAGCCCTCTGCAAGAGTCCTAAACCCTACTCCTATTTTATGAGGTATTTGTTAATACATTAGCAGGTGACCATTACATAATGGCAATTGTTAAATATATTTGTTCATTCCAACCTAATTAAGTAGCAGATTGACAAAACACCCTGCATACCTGTCCTGAAAATCAGACGTGCAGTGGGTAACAATTCTGCAGGCACACAGACCTACCTGTAGCTTTATTTCTTGCTCTAGGGAAACAGACTGCCATTAAATGCTGGTGCTATGGGTGTGGGAAAAAGATATAAGTATCTTCTAAGACATATTCTGTGTTCCATGTGTGACAAATTCCACAGTTTGGGGACCTAAATTTTCTCTCCTAAGTTTATTAAACATACGGGTCAGTAAATCAAATTTACAGTTGGCTTCTTAAAACTGGAGACCCTTTCCCACACAGCCCTATTGAAACAGTGGAAATCTTTGCCAGGAGATATTGCAGATGTCATTACTCAAAATTTCAATTTCACTTATTCCAAAAGTGATTTGACAAATTTCTAGACATTAAAAACAAGAAAGAGCTAGTAACTGCCAAGACAGCACTTTTTGCTCAAGAAGGTCCTGAATTGGAGAACAGAGAAATACATTGACAAAGTTTGCTGCCTGCTGGCACAGTTCCCCCATCTCTTCCCCAGGCATCCACTAGTGAATGTTATTTATTTTTACCAGAGAAGAGCACAAACACAGCAGCCTCCCCTGCCTTGCAGTGATGCAGAAGCATTTCTTCCTTTGGGGGAAATGACAGGTCAGCTCACCCAAGGGCTAGGGACCAGACTCATTTCAGGAAATGAAAGTCCCTTTCTTCATCAGGGTACCATGTTTGCCACCTAACAGGAGAGGGGTTGGATCAGCAGGACTTTGGGTCAGTCCTGGCATGGCTATGTTCACTTGTGAAGGTCACTTTTCCCTCTTGGCTGGCTGTAGCAGCAGATAAGCCCTGGGTGGGTGTAACTGGTGGAGTTATGCCTGGCAGGCAGTAGATCTGTGTTTCTCAGAACAAACAAGCAGCAGATTTATTTTTGACACATTTGCCATGATGCCTGGAGGATGCTCTCAGAAATCAATTCCAACTTAATTACAAGCTCCTCAGCTCCAGGAAAGAAAGGTGAGGGAGTGCTAAGCTTGGTGCTCCTTTTGCCATAGAATAATTGAGAAAGGCAAATGAAATAACAAAGAGAAAGCATAGCACAAATTCTATAAATGCTAAGTAGATTTCTTCCTGGAGAACATCTATGTCTCATGATAATACATTTCCTTTTATATTTTCTTAGGCCATCATAAAGAAAGGCTGCATTATGATCATGTCTCATAAGCCCATTCCTATTTTTTACTAGGAAATCATTTAATAACAGAAGTACATTTCCAAGGAGGGGGATGGCTCATTCATTCAGAACCAGCCTGCAAACCTTCCTAATCTGCAAAACCCCACAGCCTCTCAGGGACTCGCTAGCCATCATGATAGATTGGCTCCAGAATCCCATGCAAGATGTGCCCTGCATCCAATGGAAGGACAACAGTGGGGTTTAGAACAGCATGTTGGGATTTCTTGACTGTTAAAATTTCTCCCAATCCTGTAAGCAAAAACATAACATTGATGAAAGAGCAAGTAGCCAGGATCCTTGCTGTATGCCACAAACACTGCAAATGGAACCCTAGATGGGCTCCGGGAAGGTATCAGGTCTAGTTTTTCATTGTCCCATTTGGTAGAATTCTGAAACAGTAGTAGAAATTGGTAGTTTCATTTACAAGTAATTAGATCCATCAGAAAACCCAGTGAATAGTCTCTGCCTCCCTTGTTAGCAAGTCTGCAGTGTTTCCAGCCAGCCACTCAGCAGTGAAACTCAATGCCTAGAAGTGTAACTGTGTGATCTAGCTTGAAGCTGATAACACAAGCTGAAGTTTTCACCTCTTCTCTATGGTGGTTTTGATTTGCTGCTTTTTTTTTCTTTTAATTTCTCTCAGCTCAGCAGCATTGTTTCTAAACAACATGAGAAAGCAGCCATCCTGCACAAAGTCATAGCCTAATTTCCCTGGCACACAAATTGAGAGGCAGAGGCAAGAAAGGAACAGCAACATCAAGAGGAAATTTCTCTTCATAAACACGTGAAGTCAGAGAGGTTCCAAACCCAGATCCTGAGGCCTATTGCAAGAACTGACACAGGTCAGCATGATTTCTTCTGTACATTTATGAGAGAGAGAATACAGGAACAATATCCATTAACAGCTGTGTGTGTCATGGATCAGAGGAGTAGAGCCTGCACTTTGATGTTACAATAAATTAGTGGGCCAGGTGCTGGCTTCTCTCTTTGCTGTAACTTCATCTCTTATATCTTGTCTTCTTCCCAGTCCATCCCCTCTTTCTACCACATAGATGTGATTAATAGACACATAGCAGGGAGAGGAAGCCAATGCTAAGAAATTTGAAAGTGGCAGCGGGTCAATAGATTGCATTATATGAGAGAATATACATCACTGATGGGGATGCAAGCAAGCTGCAGGCTGATGCTCAAGGCTGATGCTTATCTTAAATGGGCTCATTGTGTCCATTTCCCATTAACAAACTCTTTACCCTCACTTTCAGTACTGTGCATGTTGGCTTCTTTCTTGATTAAATTTTTCTCAGCTCCTATTTTAATCTTACCATGGAAATGGTTTTGGCTGTATTTTTGTAGGTGGACTCCAAGTGTCCCACTGTCTTTACTTGTGATTAAGAGACTCACTGACAAAGATGCTTTGGAGGATGCCCTTTTCTCTCTCCTAGATCCACTGAATTTACGTTACAATGACAACGAGAATATGGAAAGAAAACTCCTGAAGAAACAGATCGAAAGACTCCTGTGAGTAGTAGCTACCCACAATTGCTTTCACTGCACTTGAGATTGGCTTGTTTTCTTTGCAAAGGGTTGTAAAACCCAGGTGGATGACAACTCTAAAACCTTAGTTTTCTCTTGCTGCAAAGTATGAACAAATTTCCTTTGATATGCTCTTCATTTTGTAACATTCAGTCTGCAGTGGGAGACCTGACTGCACAGGTGACAGTAGAGATGTGACAGCCCAGAACCTGCTCAGTGAGAACAGCCAGGGTGGTGCAGAGTTCCCCCCTTGCAATGCAGCCAGGGCAGCTGCTGTCCATAAGGGGTCTCCTAGCTCATGCAGCAGCACCTCATGCTCTTCAATGCAGGATTGCCCAGCAGACAACTCCTCGGGGATGTAAGCAATATTTANTTGCAATGCAGCCAGGGCAGCTGCTGTCCATAAGGGGTCTCCTAGCTCATGCAGCAGCACCTCATGCTCTTCAATGCAGGATTGCCCAGCAGACAACTCCTCAGGGACATAAGCAGTGTTCCCTCTATTCCACACAAGTCCTGTGCCCATCTGCCTAGGAGTGCTTGCATGGATCAGTAGCACTTAGTCAGAGGAAAGGTTACAGAATCAGGCCTCCCCTGAATGAGGACAAGCACCTTCTCCACCCACCTTACAGTGTGCCAGGCAGAGGCAAGAGAAGGGCAGTCCAGTCACTGACATCCACACTAAGATGTAATCCAGCTCCTTTGCCATAATGGTTTACAGGAGCATTCCCACCACTGTGCACTAATTGCCACTAGTGTGGAGTGGAGGAAAAAGCTGTGCTTCACAAGGGCCTTGCCTCCATTCAAAACAAGTTTCTCTAGCAATATCTCCTTAGTCATATAACTGCTCCTTAAAAAGTAGATGTATTACAATTTTTAATTTGTGACTCAAATCACAAGAATTCTCTATGGCCCAGCTCCATAATGAAAAAGCATTTGTGCTGGAATATACAGATTGTTTTTTCAGTAACATAATTTATAGATGTTTCCTAAGCAACTATTTAAAGTTGATGTGGAATTGTGATCAGACTATAACAGATGATTCACATGTACTTCACAGTGATTCTGGTGTACATAACTTTTCTTTTTTTTCATCTCAGACCTGCTTAGCTGTAATATTAATGACAGACTGACACCCAGTGTCCAAAAAGTGCTAGAGCTCATTCCAGCTCACAGTTGCATGCACCAGAATAGCCTTGGCTGTAACCTCTCTTAGTTGAATTCTTCTACATCAAGAACTAGAAATGTCAGTAGTTGTGATGTAGGGGAGCATTTCACAATATGTTATTTAGAAGGAGAGATCTTCCTCTCTGCTCCTGGGGTAAGTGGGTGGATCAACTGTCCCTTCTTTTGCTGTGAGTGTTACACTGTATATTTTTACAGCCTTGGTTCTTATGGACAGGAATAGCTTTCTTGATGAATTTCCAACCCAGGATGTTTTTAGAAATCTCTGTTTTGTGTGCTTACCATACACTGCAGAGGAGTGATGTTTTCTTGAAATGTTTCCAGCTAGCTACTCGTGCTGGTTCCTGTGGTGGGGTGTTTGAGTTTGCATTTGGGTTTTGGTGAGGTTGTTTTCCTTTGGGAGGAGGAGAGGTGGGGTTTTGTTAGCTTAGATTTATATTCTCATGTTATGCAAGCAGAGACAAAGAAAGAACAGAAATAGTATTTCTGCTCAGCTCATGTTACTGTCCATTTGCCTAGATCTTGTCCCTTGTGGACTCAGACATACTTCCTTAATGATCGCAAGGTAGCAAAGTTACAAAATTTTCTGAAGAAGTTAAGCCAGTATTACCAGGCTCTTCAGTTTCTGTTTCAGCCAACAGCACTGCTTTGTTTTAATCATGGGCTGAAGATCATTCCTACTCTACAAGAAAGGAATGGAAATGCTTTGATGAGCTGGGAAACTAGGGATACTTTATTTTGCAAAGTCCTAATTAATTTTAGAGGTTAAATCTACTGTTTTAAATTAACAGTAACTCTTGGAACTCAGCTTATGCTTCCTTAAGAGTCCTAGACTTAAAGAGCTGGAATCCAGCCCATCTGAAAGTTCAGTCTGTGGATTTTTTTCCCCCCACTGAAGTAAACTGGAGATTTCCTGTTAACATTCATCAGTTTTGAAGCCTTGGCTAAATCTCCTTGAAAATCATGTGCTAGCTTTATAAAGATATATCGATACTTAGGGAGCCCAAGTCACACCCTTGAGGCAGTTTGGATGGACACTATAAACGATGCTCATTTATCCACCAGGATTGCTGAAGCTTCTACCTTAGCTTCTGCTGACCTTTTAGAAAAGTGTGCCCATTGTCTTAGTATGAACTTTGTGCAGGTATAGGAGTCTGTGAGTTGTTGTCCTTTCAGGACCACTGGATTCAACCTTTCAAGATCTCTGCATCCATCTGCCATGCTGCCTGCCCCTGAAGCTGCAGAGCATGCCCGGGAGCAAAGTGAGCACCTTTCAGCCCAGCTCCTACAAAGCCAGGGCAAGGGAACCCCAGGCAGCAGGTTACAGCCTGCTGAACTCTAACAGCTGCACATGGAAAACACAGTGTGAACCTTGGGCTGTGCCTATTCTCATGGGGGGATGGAGGGGATGTAGAGGTGTTTTGTCATTGTAGCCTCAAAATGGCATCTAGCTCAGGCTCCTGAAATTCACAGCAATTGCAAAAGGTGCATTTTCCTCAAGCAGAGGTAAACAAGATTACATGCTTCCAGTAGAATCAGCCTTTATGTCTGTCAATTATTTGCTTGCTTTTAAGCTTGGACTATTACTAGAAGTTTTGCAAAAGTCAGTTATGCTACAGGCCAGTGAGAGCCACCTACAGCTTGCCTGTTTCTTTTCCAAGTGCAGCAAAAATGAGAGTAACTTTGGGAGCATTAAGGAATTTGAAGCCAGAACCCCTTACCTCCAGCCATGTATTGCAAGTGGGCCCATGCAGTAGGTCTGTAAACCAGCCTGGTGGCACTCTGTAGGCCCAAGATGAGATGAGGATCTCTCTCTCCCCCAAGGCATCAAGTACCACACACCAACAACACATCAAAAACAAGGCCCTTGTTCAGCAAGGAGAGGTGAAAAGCACAGCAAGCAACTGGACATGCTGACCAGAGGAAAGCAACAGGGTGACAAAGGAGATCTGGAGAATTCACACAAGCCAGTAAAAGAGCAATGCAACACTGAATGCCCCAGTCTTGTCCACCCTTCTCAGCTCTCTTTAGCATGAGAGGTTTCATAGTAACACTAAATTGGATTGCATCACATTGGCAGGAGGTGTCACTCGTGAGCTGGAAAGTCAACTCCAGTAATATACCCATGGAAAGCATTCTTCTGCCTAATATCCCTGAAGAATACCCAAAACATTTACTACCATCACTTTTAGGTTAAAAGAAAAAGAAAGCATGTTTTTAAAGAAATTAACAAAAAACTTGACTTCATAAAGAGCCCAGTACTATCAGATTAACCTAGCATGTTCATGAAATAGGTTCTGCTTTTCTATTTGTCCATTATTTGCTAAAGCCTTTTGTTTACCACTGTTCCACTAAGCAACAGAGCTAAGAAAACATTCCAGCAGCAGTGCTGGATTTGCCCAGCTAGAGTAAGGGGGCTCCCCCACAGCCCTGGGTTCAATGTGCATCACATGTCACACAGCAGGAGGGAAGCTGATCTGCCCTGCAGTCCCCATCTCTCCTGATGGATTCAGCCCTGCCTGCTGTGCTTGCACTTATTAACATTTGCATCCTGCAGGGACTACAGAAGCAAAACAAGGAATCTCTCCAAGGAAGCTTGGAACAAACTCAAAAGTGAGGAAAGCAAATGAAGCAAAGACATAACAAAGACCTAGACTTCATGTACCTCACTTAGTTGTAGGTGAGCTAACGGATGCCTTCTGCCTTAGCTTTGATAATACATTTGCAACTTCTGTTTTAGTTGGGGTTTTGTTTGTTTGTTTTTAAGTTTTCACAGCCATTCCTTCCTTTCCACCCTCATATCTTGCATCTAAGACATCCATTCCTCTTCCATTAGCCACTTCTCTCTTGCTTCTTCCTGCCACTATGTTGGGAGCTTACACTCCCAGTACATCCCTACTGCTCTTCAATGCACTGTGCCACTTCCACAGAGACAATGAGTGGATGCAGCACTTCAGAGGCAGAGAACACACACTTTCCCTTTTGCACAGTGCTTTGCAACTCCCATACATGATCCAGCATTGGGCAGGATGATGTGGGCTGTGCCCCTTTAACCATCCTGCTTTCTTATTTTGGTAAAGGGCTCAGCTAAAGAAAAAGCATCTCCCTGCAGTGCCAAGTAGCACTGAAGTCTATCTTCCAATCCCCATTTGTACATCTGTAATGGTTTAGCTCTTATGTCTGTGCTGTCTAACAACACTCCCCAGTCCCTACATGGGCTGTCACTCAGCTCAATACATTCACAAACAACAAATTAACTGGTGAGTCTCCACTGAAACGAATTCAGTAGGACCATAGGCAGCAGCCAGTAACAGACCTGTGCAAATTTCATCCCAACTCAAACAGCATCAGTCTGACCCCTTAAAAGCCAAACCAGAGAGAAAGTGTACTTTGAAATGAGGTCATTACAAGAGGGGAGGAGGGGATATTGCTGCTGAGCCCCTGAGAGAACAATTGTGAGGGGGTTGTTAAGATTAAACAGCTAGAGAGATTAACATCTCATGACTGTTTTTTGTTCACTGACCTGTAATTAAATAAACAGTAAGACTAACAAATAGGTGATTAGCCTTGCTATTCCAGTGCTGTCTTTGCTGTTAGACTACTGCCATGGTCTTCACTTTTCTTTGGCTAATACTTTGTGGTTTTATAGATAAGGTTGGTGAAGTTGAGGAGTAAACAACAGAAATTTTATTATAGTATGTTATACTTACTATATTATTACTTATGCTAATAAGCATAAACCCAGTGTTTTATTTTCAGAGTGCAAGTACCTGCCCTTTTACTCTTCCCTCCCCTGTTGGCTGGCTGGCATCTGGTTGTCTGCACACAAAAATCAAGCCCAGCACATCATATGGTTTGTCTGCTCACATGTTCTGACAGCCAGAACTAGAGAGCTGGAAGGTGCTTGTGTGTGCACCACAGGATTGGTGATGCATAACCTTCTGCTACCTTGACTGGAAATTCTTCCTTTCCTGAGCTATATTGTCTCCAGAATGGGGAAAAAAAAAAAAATCAGTGACCAAATCAATTAGTCAGAACAACTTCAAACTCTTCCTTCAGCCATGCAGAAAGCAATGGGCAGAATTCAGAGCTCAGATGCAATGCAGAGTCATTAATTTTTTCTGCAGGACCCAGAAGAGACCTCTGATGATATGTGCACCATATGCATACATTTGGTGCCTAGCATTGCACTGCAATACTACCCATGGTGGGAAAGGTAAGAGGCCATTCTGGCTCTGTTCTTCCTAAGCACCTGAAATCTTGGGAAAGGGGCAAGTGGGGAATTGAACAGGGCATTATCCACTTTTCCTTTGGTAATTTAAGAGGAAAATGTACCCCATAGGCTGACTCCAGGAGTAGAACTCATGGTGGCAACTTTCTGTCACAATTCACAGCCCAGTTTATGACACTGAAATCAGATGGTTTCAGCTAACACACTTGACTGGACAGCACAGCAGCTGAGGCACAGACATATCGTCTGCTGGACCAGAGATTCTAACTTCTTTAATTGCTCCACACAAGTTTGTGAGTCAGAGTCTTTACACCACAGCCAGAGTTACTAGAGCACTGCACATGCAAACAAGCACAAACTTCTCCCTCATTTCTGCTATAGTGATCTTAAGACAAGTCACTACTGATTCTCTAGCTAGTCTGAAAATTCTCACTCATAATGGTGAAGAGCTTTTTCCTAGCCAAATGTCATGTGGAAACATCTAGCATCCATCATAGAAAAGGAAAATATCTTTTCTCCCCCAGTCTAGTTTATCTGTTGGACAAAAATATAACCAGTCTGTTCTGAAAAGCATCGATTTTGTCAAGTTGGAAAGTAATGTAAGTCCACAGGACTAAATATCTTTGAGAAGCAGCTGGTAGCAACAGCAATTACTAAAGCCATGAGAAAATCTGTTTTACTCCATCTCTCTAACACACTGTTAAAGATGCTGGCTTCACAGGGGCAGTCAGGTTAAAAGAGTGCTTAGAGGTCCTCAAAACAGAAACTAGCCCAGACAGGCTGTCATGGAGGTGATCTGCCAGGTACTTCCACACAGGTATTTCCACTGCCAGTGCTAAACACAGCATTTAAGTGAAATAAGTGTGTGTGGTGTGACTGCCAAAGGCATCCAGGGCTAGATTTCCTAGCCTGTCATGGGGACTTGCCAGCAGACAAATATCAAGTCCTGAACAGCGTGCTTACTGTAACAGCAGCAATAAACATCGTGACAAGGAAATCCAACAGGATGAAGGCAGGTGGTCTGAGGTAACACAGTCTGGGACAAAAGGGTTCAATATACTAAAGAGGACAGAGGGGTATCTAACATGTTTGGAAATGGTGAGTTACAAAAAACATCAGTGAAGTGGTTTGTGATGGAAGGCTGTGAAGGTGGAGGTTTCCCATCCATTTCCCCAGAAGAACTCTTGTCTTCCTCTTTCCTTTCCAACTACAGCACTGAAAGCCCTTTTCTTTGGCCTGAAACCTAAGCAAAGCTGCACTCCACTAAATCTCCCAAACTGTGCCCTGCTCTCCCTCCTTACAGCCACAAACACTCCTTTGTTCCATTGGAGGTGGAGGCTATGTAGTTGAAAATAGAGCTCTTTTAAGTAAATTAGATCTACAAAGGTGTTCATCTGTGTGCCAAGTTACTAATGGATCATGCTGACAAGGTCTTCACATGCTTGAATGAGTTCCCCCAAATACATAAGATTGTAAATCTAGTTTTGGAGTGCAGTAGTTTGTTGATCTGAAGCCTCCTCTACTGGTGATTAAAGTCACTTTTATAACCAGCTTTGTATATTCCATAAAGCAGTTTGTTTTTCAGAGTCTAAGATTTAGGTGAAAGAAAATGGTAATTGGAACAGAACAAGTCAAGGTTTGTTACAACCCTGCACCAAACAGGAAAAAAACCAGAGGAAAAGTTTCAAATGGAGGCATACACTTTTCTCTAGCCTACTCTCTGTGCTTTAGTGTTAAAGCAGTCTGCTTTAGCATTCAACAACAATCCTTCTGAGTTCCAGATAGAGAGCAACTTGAGTTTACACCTGTTTTCTCTCTCTGAATTTTTAAAACAGATTTTCAAAGGGAAAAAACGGAACCAAGTGACCCAAACTGATTTACAGTGTTAGTCACTGTCACCCAGAATTTTCTTAGCCTTCTGATGTTTCATATTGGAGTCAGAGTTTCTCACTTTCCTATGCCTTTTAACATAAACAAAGAATTGTTTTTTGTAAATATGGCCAGTGTTTGCATTCCTTCAAATAGGAAGAGAATGTGATTGATAGTCTGATTGACCAATGTGGTTGAGAGGTGAGAATTTCACCTTCCAATCCATTGTCACCTTGATAAAAGTATATATTTGGAAATTAATAAACAAAGGCCTCTTTTTCGGCTCAGCGCTGCATCTCAAAAGATTCCAGGTCTCTGTGTGATCATTTCGTGTCCGACTGCATCAAGTCACTAATTCAGTTACAGTCATATACATCTAGTAAGAACCACTTGATTTCAATCTTTATAGTCTTCAGGGATGCTGCAATTAATCACATATCAGGGAGAGACTGAAACTTTTAATCACTATTTCCTCCTCACATATCTGTGTTAAAATCTGTACACAATAGAAAGGATTAGTAGGCAAAGGCTAACAACACCACGTGAGACGGAGACTTTTCCTGTCTCCAGGATAAAGTGTGTGAGAAAGTATTGAAACTGAAGCCAAGTTTTTCTGCTGTCACAAAAGGAAAATTTGCCATGGGACAAACTTGGGCAAGTTGTAACCAGCACAGGGTGGTGAAGGAGAGGAACAGACCTACACCAGAAGCTGCTTAGGTCTGCTGAGTTCGAGAGCTTTCAGGAAAAAGAGGTTCCATAAAGAACCATTTTTATATACTCATACATGTGCTTGTACCTATCTCACAGTGGGTCAGATGGACCATGTAAAAAAGTTAACACAAAGTGTAGTCTACCCCACAGTTCCATGATAACTCAACTTGCATGCAGCATCAGCAAATGCAGCATAAAACACAGAAAATCCCCCATGGGAAATGCAATAAACGTTGTAACTACAATAAAGACAAAACAGGAGACATCCCCACAGCTTAGAATGGTCTCTTTTGTGTTACTTTTTGCAGATGGGGCATTAGGACTGTGGTGTATAAAAGCAAACACGATGTCTGGTTACAGCTCTCAACTTTCATCTCAGCAAATTTTCAGAAGTGGGAAAGAGAAGTAGAAACCCCAGAATGCCAGTGCCCTGCTCTGACACAGATACCAGGATGAACTATGAGTGTTTGCAAATGTTTATTTTGCAGATCATTTTTTTACAAAGGTAAGAGCTTCTGAGCCACTGCTGTCCATGTTGCAGTGACCACCTTGACCTGGAGCCCTCTGTGAAACAATGCAATTCCTTCAAGGCAAAAAAAGGCTGCTAGAGTATTTATGAGAGCCCAGTTATGCAGAACACCATTGCCTTTTAAAAAGGAAGAGTGATCCTGACTTCCAGAAGTGGTTGAATCTCTGCAATTCCATCAGGTCTTGCCATGTAATCCTACAAGTGAGTTCTGCTTAGCAGCACATCACAGTTTAAGAAAGTATCATTTATCCTTTAAGATAATCGTTACACAGTCTCGTCAAGCAACTTGAGAGACAGGCAAAGCTCAGTAAGGCGATGCAAAGTTTCACTAAAGAAGAAGGAAATAATCAGTTTAATATCAAAGCTCTTTCCAGGGCCTTTTCATAACTTGAAGATACTAAAAGAAAGTGCAGTTACTGTTCCTAGGTAAAGAATATCTTTACATCACCCAGAGATGGGCTGGCAGGGCTAGCTGATACAAACTTCTGCTGTGGGCTGATGTATACAATTTGCTTCTGACCATACTGTGTTATTACACAATGATACTGGAACATGTTAAATCAGATTTGCAATGGCTACAGGTTTTCCTAACATAAAATATGTGTTGGTTAAAGTTAGGCAAAGGATTAATACTTGCCAATACGTCTCTCATTATTTAGATATCCTTTCAGTATAAGCCATAGCAGCAGGAATACTCCACACCCGCACACTCACAAAGCTCAGCAGTTTCCCACATGGCAATTGCCTGCACACCATGGGAGCATATGAGTGACATGGTAAATGTCTTCTAGTAGCATAATTCTGAAAAGGCCACATTATTCAGGCCTGGTCATGAGTAAGTGCCACACACCATCCCCAAATCACGTGAACATGTTTGCTCCTATTGTCATGACAGATTTGATAAGAGTCCTTGTAAATCACACTTTTTCAAATCATGAAGCATCTGCCATTTACTTGCTATCACATGTGTGATCATACTCATTTGTTGGCACACCTGAGCTCTTCCCTATGGGTAAGAATTAAACCTTTTCTATTAGTTTCAAAAGAATGAATCTTTTTGCAATCCCATCTCCAGAACAGAACACCATTTCTCAGAAATACACATAGAAGCTGGCAATGCTCCTTTTCCTGTATGTCCTTTTCCTATGTCTGTTTTTAGTAATATCAAAATCAGTTAAAGTTCTGTATTTTTGCTATTTGCCACTGCAGATTTCTGTTTCTCACAATATTCAGCTCCATAAAAAATAAAAGCCCCAAGGTCAAATGTTGGGTTTTACTGATATTTGTCCCAGGCTATGTCCATCTCTCTGAGATCTGCTCCCTCAGTGCCTGAGGTGGCTCTTGGATCTTGTATGAAATGCCTGACTTCAGGGCAGACTATATTTATTGAAACCTAGGGAATAGAGAAGAATTCTTGACTGTGGTGCAGTAAATGCCAAAAATTGTCTCTTTGCAGAGGCTGGCTGACTCACACTGAGTTATTGCTCTCATACTAAATAAACAGTGAATGCATTCCAAAATCCTGGTTTAAACAAATCTTTCTTCAGTACTACAACAAATTAAAGTTGTGCAGTCAAGAGGGAAATCTGATTTCTTTCACATTTTCAGGGGAGAGGAGGAGTAGGTTTAAAATATATTCTCAATTAGCCAGTGGTTCATGATAAGTTAAGACATGATAAATTAATAAGAGTTAAAGGTCCAACTGCATATTACTGGTAAGTGTACACTTACCTTACCCTGGTAAGTGAAGGGAAAGGTCTGATTCTTTTATCTAAGTTCTCTATTTTCACAAGTTTTCAGTCTAAGAATAGATGCCAGCTCTATACTTACCAGGGATACTACGGTTTTTCAGCAAAGTTCTGGAGACTTTTGGAAAGAGAAAGCAGTACAGATAGCACAGAACAACCAGGACACTCTGCAACCTTATCTAGTATATGTTTAATTTTAAATTACTTCATCTTGGCTTGAAATGGTAGGCTTTGATTTTGTTTTGTTTGATGCCTAGAAAACATTCCGATAATGGAGTCCTTGAATAAAACCAAGCAATTTTTACAGCAGTGAGGTGGACTGCTTAAAACTCACGTCTCCATGCTAATGTCAGAGACCTCATTTAGCCATTATTTCACACTCACATGACCCATCAGTAAGAGCCTGTTAGTGATCCTCACCAGCCTTTCCCTGACAACACTAGAGAGGAAAATAGAACTATTATTTGTCCTTCTTGTCCTTTTTTTGCCCATGGGACACTATCTCTGCCCTCCTGCCTGTCCTTCAGTGCATGAAGTAGGCTGTTCAGTTACTGCAAATGTTTGATGTACATAAAAACACCATGCTTCAGCCAGATGGAAATGGAGCATGAACAACTTGGCTCTCAGGGCAGAGGTGTGAAAAAGCATGTTTCCTCTTGTTCACAAACACCTAATATTGTGCATTTATGGGAACTGCACAGTGTAAGGAATATGTGTGTTAGCATGCTTAGCTAACCCAGATTTGCAAAACAACACAATAGTTAAGGTACAGTATCTGCTTGTCTGCTTAGAGCAGGAAATCAAAATATTTCATTTGTCTTCAGCAGGAATAAAATAAAGAAGAGACCAGCTCCCCAGACAGCAATTAACATATGCCTACTTACTGCACCAAAGTATCTGGTTCAATTAGTGCAATTGAGAACCTTGGCTCTGTTGTGATGTGTAGATTACATGCTGGCATTCCTCTGCAAAAGGCAAGAACCAACAGACATAGCTATTCAGAGATCAAGGTGATAGGTAGGGTGTCTGGATTCTAGATTCTGCTGGATCCTACAGCTTAGAGGTGGCTAAACTTCTCCAAAGTTTTCCACCTGAGACAGGGATGGTGGCAATTCCTAGTTTTTGAGGACCACTGAGAGGCTGCACTTGCTTTTGTTTGCAAATGTTCAGAGAATCTCAAGGAGATGTTAAGAACAATGGTGCTAAAGTAGAGGAACACTGGAAATTCTCAGAGCATCCAAGTTTTCACTAACAACTTGTCTAGGCTCCTGCAGCTTGCTTTAAGGTTAGTAGCAGGCACTACAGCTGCTGGCATGCAGGCTGTGTTTCTCTACAAAAACACTGCTATTTTCAGATTACTCCTACACTGGAGTTTTTCTGAGGTGCAAAAGCAGTCAATCTCCATGTAAAAGCAGCTGTCATAACAATGTCCTGGCTGAGGTCAGCTGCAACAGATGGAAATAACCACACTCCTCACACCACAGATAACGTTTGTCTAACAAGATATTCTGGCTTCAGAGTTTAAGATCAACCCACAGCCCTTCCTGCAGTGCTCAGTTCATCTGTGGCAGAGGGTCCTAGGAACAGGATCCATGGAGAAGTTGGATGAGTACTTGGAAGACAAGTCCTGAGAGTTTTTAAAAAGAGAGAAGAAACCTCCTGCTCAGAAAATTCTCTCGAGCTAAAAAAGCTTGAACTCCTGAAATTTGAACGAAATGTCATATATATGTGCTTCATATCCACCCTTCCCTCAGTGCCTGCTCCTGGAAGTTACTTGGTGGATGGCCCATCTAACCTGTGATGGCTGCTCTACATTTGTTCCAATAAGGAATTTACACACACCTGCCCTACTCAAGTTCAAGGTCTCTCAAGCTCCAAACTTCATTACCAAGTGCAGTACCCACTGTATTAATCTGTGAAGGACTATGTGGCATCCAAAAGACAAACCTGCTCCATAAAGCAGGCATGATCACAGACAAAACAAAAAAAAGTGCAACACTTCTGAGCCTGACAAAGATCTTTGAGAAATACAAGCACAGGCCTGCACATCGAAGTTTTTCCTGTAAGTGAATTCAATTTGTTTAGCATTAACCATGAGGAAGGAGTTATTTTTGATACAAAGAAACATACAGGTGTTCAGAAACAAATAGTAGACTCAAAACACACTCTTCCCTTAGTCTGTGTTCAGTGTTAAGGGTACCATTTCCTGGCTGAGGAAGCACCTCCAAGAGAGAGGCTGACAACAGTGATACCATTTACAACAGCCATTAGAATCACAACCAGGGCTGTGTAAAAACAGAATAGTAAAGATTCGTCCCTGAAGTTTTGCAGTTTCAGGAAATTACCATGCAAGACTCATAGTGGAAGATACATGCACGAAAGCCCAAAACAAGTAGCATTTTGGTTGAAAAAGAAGCCAGTGAACAAAAAGACACAAGATTCCTTCAAGCTGACAGCAAACAGTATCATCATGGAAATACTGCATACCAAGCCTCCAGCTGTGACACTGGATGGCTTAAGACAGAGTAAAGCATTTACAGTATTTACCAAGTTTATTAATAAAAATTATTTCTAGCAATGACTATGTGAAATGCTACAGATACCAAAATAAATCTTTCAGTTGCTTATTCACTTCATGATTAAGAAACACCCAACAAACAAACAGTCCTGGTGCCCACTAGTTCATGCTACCATTTGGCATTAAATACAGATTTCTGCACAGGATTGAACTGCTCCTACTTCCAGCTCAAGGCCTACACTGTGCTCTTTTGTTTAGCCAGGACCTCACACCATTTGGAGGCATGAACTCATGTTGACCCTCCAGAGCACAGAAGTCCTAGCTTTCCCTAGGGCCTGGGGTTAGGAAGCAAAAGAGAGACTCGTTATATTAGAGATTCTACAACCAGTTCAGTGTGCAGGTGGGCCCCACAAGTCTCTCAAATACTCTAACAGCACACTGTTTGCACCACACTGCAGAATCTTTAAAACTCCATTTCCAGTTTTCCAACAGTAGCCATCATTCAGGTCTCTATACCCTTTCTGTGCTCAGGAGTTAAGCTAGCCAAGTCCCTGGGATATTCACAAGGGCACACCTTTGGTTTCACATCCCACTCAGAAGCAGGCAGTGTGTTTGCAGCCCACATCTAACTTCTGGGAGGCTGTAGTACTAATATTTTGTAATAACCCCACCTCTAGTCAGAGTTTTCCTAAGCCCATTTTCCCTAAGTTACTTCCCTTCATTTGCCTTCATCCCCAAACCAAGAGAAGTTAGGCTCCAAGTTGCTATAGCAGACATCCTTGAGACAACCTTACCCTGCTCAGCTAAGAGGGAATTAAATTCAAACAGATCAACAGAGACTACTAACCCCTACACATCCTTCAGTCTTGGTTGCTGCTATGTTGTTTTTTTTCCTGACACACTGATGGCTTTCAGGAATCATGCTGCAGATCCATACTGCTGAGCACTGCAACATAATGAAGTAATTCATTAAATACCCTCAACTAAAGCAGAATGATTTGAAGTGCAAGCAAGTATGGTAACTTCACTGATCCCTGGCACTAAGATTGTTCAGTAAAGCATGGCTTACTTTGAGTGAAAAGTGAGGTTGGTGAAGGAAAGAGAACAATTTTATGATGCAATCTTGTGCAGTAACAACTGGTGCCTTCAAGCACCTGCAAAAGAAAGACAGCTGTAGCACAAATCTACGTCAGCTCTTGCATAGCCAATCTAAATGACAGCAGAGGAGAGGGGCAGTTCTAAGACTCAACTCTCATCCATGAATTTTCACTGTTTGTTTAGGAACCTAGGCAGATCAAAGCATATAAACACAAACTATCTATTTAGTCTAAAAGGGTCTTTGAGAGGTACCCACACAAGAACATTCCTAGCACAGCTGCAAACTTAAGGCTTGTGATAAGGGAGCCCATACTACAAAAAAGGGAGCAGAAGAGATCAAGGCACTGCCGGAGACTGTGACAACGGTGGAGTCATTATACTGAAGGCCCCCTGTGGAAACGAGCCGAAAGGACAGGCAAGGACAAAAATACTCACCAGGGTCCCAGGCTACCCTGGGGTAAATTCCTTTCTGAATTTAAGTCTGGTGAATGGCTTAACCCTGCATATCTGAAAGCAGGGCAGGCAGGGGGACTTAATGCTATTAGCCAGACCATCACCTCCCAGCTTTAGCTGTGGCCAGTCTCCAACACTTTGAAAGAAACTAACTAAAATCCCTAGATACTGGTTTGTATGTGGAGGGGCAAACAAATTCCGTCCCATTTTCAAATTTTGTGAGCAACTAACAAGCTCTGAATTACTTGGGGTACAAAGTGAATATAGTAACAGAAGGAAAATTAAACATTAGGTTTGCTGACTTAACCTAACAGAATAATTGCAAACTCATCTGGCAATCATAGCCAGAGAAATTCAAATCACCCTCAGCAAAATGTCATCACAGAGACCTTGGAATCTTACAAGGACCAGCTTTCCTCTTTCCAATAGCCACAACAAATCCAATCTCAAGTTATTTTGGTTTGAATGTCCAGAAATTAGCATCCAAAAAGTCTTATTTCTTTACATTCAGCCAAAGGTATTTTGATAACAGAAATCTTACATGCAGCCACAAGACCATTTGTTTACTTACACTGTAAATATTACTCCTTGCTTCTGTGCAAGATTCTGTTTGTAAAAAAAAAAAAAGGTGGAAGAATTGAGGGGCAGGTTCATTTCTAAGCTAATTTCTAAGTCCATTGCTATTTCAGGTCTTTATTGTTGGTAAACAAAGCATTAGCTTTAAGACATCAAGAAAAAGCTCAGCTGAAAGCTTTGCCATACATTCATCTCAGCATGATTTCTGCTGGTCTGGGGCTTGGTTTCAGCGAAGCCTTAGGGCCAAAGAACAGGCCTGAGAATACCTAAAAGTCAAATACAGATTTTTGCCTGTTTAATTTGCATCCAGAGAAAATAAGCATAATTTCACAAAAGCAGTACTATAAGGTGTGTGGCTTTTTCTGCCACTTTAGAGGTTCCTGGACTCAAAGTTATAATCCAGTGTAGTCCATTTCTTTGTTAAATCTTTACTTAACATAAAATTAATGCCTCCTCCTTATTCACACCCTTCTTTCTACCCATTCTGTTACCTGGACTTGCTGAAAAACAAGTTCACTCCATTGTAAAATCACTGAGTTACTAATTTATGGCTCCTGATGAGAGACATTAAAACCCACAAGTAATAAACAAAGTATGAGAAATAACTACTGTTGTAACCACAAGACAGCAGCTAAGGGACAATGAAATACTAATGAACACTCCCTACCTGACTGTTTAAGGTCTATGAAACAATTGATACATAATTATGGAAGAGCAGGCAGTGAAAAATCTAACAATTATCTCACAGCTGAAACAAACCATAAACAGTCACATTTCAAAGTACCCATCCATAGCTGGCAAGGTTTCTCTTTACACCTTCCTCTGTTCTTTGATTTCCGTATCATTTGCTGAGTCTTTGTGTAGGTAAGTACACTGAACTATATAAATTCACTTAGACTTATACTGCACCTGCAGAGACAAATCTGTAACCCACCTTTTTCCACTGACCTCTCCCATTATTGCCCATATATATCTAGGTAAGAAAAAATTCATAGCAAATACTAAATGTCTGTCTGTACAGGGAGAGAATAAACTTGACCTACAGCCAGTGATGCAGACACCCCAAAGCCATCTCAACAATCTTACAGGGAGATACCTGGCTTAGGAAATCCTCTGAAAGGTCAGACCAGGAGACCACTCACCCTGAATGACACAAGAACAGACTGTTCTGCTGCAAACCACAAATGCTTTACTTTCCATCTAGAGCACCTATATAAGGCAAGAACTGCCTACACAAGCAGCACTGATTGCCGAGGCCCACTAAAATAACTACAGTGCTACAACTCCAGCAGAGTGGAAAACGGCTGCTTTATAGTCTGGGAGCATCCAAATTACGGAGGCAGCAGCACTTAGCCAGGGAGGAGCCTCCCATTTCTGTCAGAGGATGGGGTTTTATTGCTTCATTGAAGGCTGTTGCAGGACTGTGTAGGAGCAGCTGCTCTTACAGGAGTCAGTAATGCAAGAAAGCAGAGCAATATCTGAAGGCAGGATTGGGATTTTTAGCATGGCTTTGCTAGGGCCTGACTTCTTCAAAGGGAGCACGTTGTATGAGAAATTTGAAATAAACTGTTGTTTAGTCTAGAAAAGGCTGCAAAAAATGTGATAAAAGTGTGTAACTCGAAAGATCTACTAGAAAGAGCTTCCTTTCTAGTACATCTTTCTACTAGAAATAATATAACTAATATAATAATATAATATAAATAATAACTGTGAAAGGACCAAATAATAGTGGTTTGCATTTGCTAGAAAGGTGATGCAAGTTGGCTGTTAGGGAGGAACTCCCAGCAGTAACTCAAGCCCTGAGATGTCTCTCAGGGAGGAGGCAAGCTCTCTCTTTTCCTAGACACATTTCACCAAAGGGATCCAGGGTGGTTTAAGCATAGCAGATCCTGCCCTGGAGACAGAGCTAGACTCTAAACTCTTATTTTTTCCTTGATGGAAAAAATTATGTTACATCCTCAAGGCAGCAGAATATTGTGGGTAGCATCAAATAGCAGAGCACATGTATCACACAACTAAAAATAATTTTACTGTCTCGTTTTTTGTCAGTGTCCCTCTCTCCGTGCTAGATACTATGTTTAGATGTTGCAGAAAAAGATACTTCTACCACTCCCACAGTGGTGATCCATATCAAACAACATCGAGCAGAGATTAGCTCTTAAATTTCACTAGGGAAACGTCACTGATCTTCTAAAAACACCACAAATATGCAAAGACCTGTTGCAGGAACATATCTCAATATGTCTTTGGACTCTTGGTAATACTTATCCATCCCTAGAAAAAATTCATGTGGCAGACACTACAATGATATTGCACAGTCAATTCCTTTGCAAAGGATTTCCAAACCTTGTATTAAATCATTGCATTGGTGTGATAATCCCCTGAAAGTAAACTGTGTAATGAATAGCAAAGCTGTACGAACCCAAGTGAGGAGATGACCCAGTGGCAGAAGGACCAGAGTTGTGGCCAAAACTTGCAGCACTGTCTCCCAGCAAACTAGAGATGCCCCATGTCTCCTTAAACCACTTCCTCCCTGCTTTGGAGTCACAAAATTAATTTCCAGCCTCACTTCCTGAGGGAGCAGGAGAACATGAAGGGACACCCATTCCCCAGGAGGACATGAAGGGACACCCATTCCCCGTGGAGTGCCCGTGAGTCACACAAAGAAGATCCAGTTACTGAAGGAGCAGGAGGAAACTCCTTCACTGCACTGTGGTGCCTCGGCTGCCTCAGCGCAGGCCGGTGTGCTCAGGCAGGGCCACCCGCAAGCCAAGGGATGTCTTTTTGCATTTCTCCTTTGGAAATCTAACTTTTTTGACGAAATCCAACTTTGGTTCCTTAGTCCTATGCAAGCTCTGCATGAAAGGTAGGGGGCCACCTTGCAGGCGCAGCAGGTTGGATGTACGGATATATCCATGCTCTGCAGGCTATGCTGGCAGGCCTCTCTGGAGCATATGTAAAACACATGAATGTGCTTGATAACCTTTATTACTTATGAAGCGAAGCAGTGCGGAGGTTTCCCGAGGTGCTCAGGGTGGGGATGCCGATTGTTTACGGCACGTTTCTGGTGCGGCCCAGGGGCGCGGGCCGGGCAGGGACAGCGGCTCTGCGGCTGAAGCGCTGCACGCTGCGGATCACCCGTGCCCCGGGCGGCCACTGCCCTGCCCGCGGCCAACATGGCGCCCGCGGCTTCCCCGCC
>VYXD01014534.1:267598-379973 GCA_013397195.1 Hylia prasina | reverse complement strand
ACCCGGGGCTCCGGCGGCCCCGCTCGGCAGCCCCGCGGTTTCTTTCCCCCTGCAAAAGCGAGAAAGCGCCACGAACATTAAACACCAGACCTCTCCGTCAGCGGGGAATAGTGTCAGAGAGCAAAGCGGTGCGACCTGCCGCCGCCCGATTCCCCAGGTTGTCTGTGGGCTTTAGGTGCGGATTTGTTTTTTCCTCCCTCCACCAAAGGCCTGAAGGGTATGTTTTCACTTTCAGAGATTAAAACCGAAGCGGCGCTGGCGAAGGACGGACATGCTTGACACTTGTCTGCAGTTGCTTATGTTGTACTTCGTTGTTTACTCGAAAAGGAGAGACTGAGACCTTGCTACTTGGCTTCTTCTCGGGTTATGATATAACTAATAATAAAGCGAAACTGTGGAAAGAGTACCTGGGAACTGAGCATGGTAGGATCTTGAAGAGGAAAGTAGCTGGGATCGACGGGAAGAGAGAGGAAGGGGAGGAATGGCATCCCGAGAGAGGCTGTATGAGCTTTGGATGCTTTACTGCAATAAGGTAAGTATTTTGTGTTTGTTTGCTTTTGTCCTCTCTGGTTTGGTAGTCAGGTATTTAAATTGTAATATCTTCTAGCTTGGAAATTGCATAGACATGATTAGCTTCTGTAAGGATGTAATTGCACTTCTTAGACTATTTACAGCCTCATCCCTTGGTTTGCTATTCAAGTTGATCTTTTTTATGTTTGAGATGAAAATTGCAGTGTTCCTGGGTTAGGTTAAGCAGTTATTGTAGCTATATTTTTTAACTATGTGAATGCATACATTTACATAATTCTTTTTGTAGCACATTAAGCTGTACTGTATTGATTTAATTCAGTGCTGTCTACTATTTAGCTTTGTACTTACAGATTTCTGAACAGTTTCAGTTTTATTTAAACTTTATTAGCAAAACCCTTTCCAAAGAGCAGATTAATTAAGTTACTCCAGAGTCTGGCTTTGCTGGTTATTGCCACAGTATCTACATGCTCAGTTTGTAATGAATTTCCTTCACCAGGCAGAAATAATACAAAAACGTTGTCCTGCCTCCATATGCATTTTTTAGTGTAAAGTAATTAATGTTTAAAGCACATGTCCTAATTGCTGCCGGGTGTGCTGAGTATGTAGAGAAATCGGATTGCAGGTTATTGGAATAGGTAGCTGTAAAATAAGTAGCAAAAAATAGCTGTAAAGGTGGAGGAAAGGACTGATCCACTGTCATACAGGAGCTCAATGGCAAGGGTAGCGTTTGATGGCCTTATTCTCTGGTTTTGTTTGCCTTTTTGCAGTCTCATGCTTCGGTTGTATTTCAGTTTCTTTAAGTCTCCAATCCAGTAGGACGTTAAGGCTAGAACAGTCCTTCCCTTAAGGCTAGAACAGTCCTTCCCTTGTTCTTCCCACCTCATTTCTAGAGAATGCCCATCTCAAGGGCGTAGAATGTGAGATGTTCAGTACAGACCATTTAACACAAGTGCACAAAGTACTTGTCTTAATTGT
This sequence comes from Hylia prasina, assembly GCA_013397195.1. Taxonomy (NCBI): domain Eukaryota; kingdom Metazoa; phylum Chordata; class Aves; order Passeriformes; family Sylviidae; genus Hylia; species Hylia prasina. Next base: position 378,467 of record VYXD01014534.1, on the reverse strand, counting down.
ATTTTTGTGCAACTTTAATCCTGTACATGTTGTTAGAACAGTGCCAGCATAACAGCATGGTATCAGTTCTTACTGCTCGCCCTGTGGGTGATCTGCTGGGTTGAGCCTTTGCCTTTTAAACCAGTGTAGTAATGATAATGGCAGTAGGAAGTGGAGTAGCCCTGGAGAAGATGGATGTTTTGCCAGTGAGTTCATCGATGTGAGAGGAACAAATGCACTTGGAATACACTCAAAGAATCCAGACTTGACTCAGCTTTGGGAGACCCTAAGGCCTCAGAGATGAGCCAAATTCTGAATTTCTTTGCTCAGCTGTTCTTTGGCTCTTTCCTCCCTCATTGTTTAAAATATTCTTTTGTCTGTCTTGGACCTACTCCCCCTTTGCTGAAACCTTTCATTCAGACTGTATGCTGTCCATCGCCATGTTGTTCTCATAGCAGGAAGTTTGCACGAAGGAGTGCTATTTAAAATGTGTAGTTTAGATCACTTAGGGTATGTTCAGTTTCTTTATGGGAATGATGTGTCCACAGTCTACTCAGATCTCAGGTGGTAGAGGATGGGCTATTTAAAAAAAATCATCTTTTCATATATTCAGTCTCCTCATTAGTTATCAGTGGCTTTTTGGGCCTTTTTTTCTTTCAGACCCATATATTAAGGGCATAATTAAATGAATTTGTTTTTTGGTAAGGGCTTGTTCCTAAGTAAAAAGAATACATTTTAAAAATAAAATAGAGTGTCTTCAAAATATGAGGGCAACTGGAGTGATTCAGAAAAAGAGAGTCTTCATTTTTTCAGTAAATGTTAGACACAAAACAGTTCTTTTCCTTATCTCTCAACTGGTTCAGGTTACAATGAGGTCTTATTCTGCTTGAGGCAGGCATCCAGAATTAATCCAGAATTGGATTAATCTTGGTGAAGTTAAGAGCAGATGAAGCTATGTCTCCATCTTGGGGTATAAAATATGGGAAGCCTTAATGTAAATTAGTTTGTTCAGTCCACTTGGAAACGTCTGTATATTGTGCTTTGTTCTTCTCAGAGCATCTAGCAGAATGGGAAGGTGTAGCAATAATTACCAGTGACAAGATATAGTGGCTTAGAGAACAGTTATTTATACCTGGGACTGCCCAGTGAAGTGTAGTATGTTGCACTGCAATGACTTTGTCCCAGAATGACATCCTGGGAAAGAAACGCAATTTCTTCAAACTAGAAAAAGGGCTGGAGAGTTACAGTTGAGTAAAGTAGGGATTTATTGTGCTGCAAATCCCAAATATGTGGCTTTAGCTTTTCAGCCTTGTTAGCTACAGGAACAGTGAAATCGGAGTTATCCCTTTGTGATGCTTCAGGTTGTTGCTAATAGTCTTGTCTTTTGATAATCGGGTCCTTCCTGATAATCTTCTAAATACAGCACCCTATGCTAAAGCAGCAAGGCTTTTCACAGCTTTCAAGTGCTGCATAATGCTGTGTTACCATCTTACCATCTATCCTGGGTCATGACTCTTGTTCTTTGTGATCCCTTGACATCTCTGGCAGCATCAGGTGTCAGTTGCAACACTTAGTTTTGTGCAAAGTAACATTAGGAAGGCATTTCTCCATTTTCATTGCCTCTTGTGCAGTTGAGGAATTGGAGATTTGGGCAGACAGCAGCATTAGTCAGGGCCTCTGCAGAGCAGTCTTTAGAAGACACCATGTATGAGGTGCTTTAATTTTTTTTGGTGTTGTTTGTTTGTTTGTTTGTTTTGGTGTGTGGGGTTGTTTAATTTTTTTTTTTTAAGAAAATGTTTGAGTGTCTGCAAGGGTTTGGTTTTAGTTGGTATTCAATTGTTTTGCATCTGGCAGTTTCTAATCTAAGCCTGGGATTTGGGGGTTTTTTTCTTGTTTCCCTAAAAGCTACAGATTACAGTCTGCTGTTACAGATAAAAGTAGTAGCCACATTTGATTTACAGTGCTTCTGATGTTGCATGGAAGCAGTTTAAAACTTCATTAGATTTAGTAAAGTTTAGATCTGAGTCACTGGGGTTGTTATCACCATGTTGTATTATTTACAGTCTGTCTGTCTATGTCTTGAGTCTTTTATTGGTTTTGGGTTTTTTCTTTCTTTTTTTCAATTTGTTGATGTCAAAGTTTCTGCAAAGAGTGCCTTGTTAAGGATGTAACTTCCTTATGATTTTCAGTTTCAAGTGCTTTTAGTGGTTGGGGAATTTTTTTCTGTTCAGTGAACTGTTAATGTACAATGCCTTTACTCAAATACTGATATGGATGTAAACTGTCTTCTCATCCAAATGCTGGAATGTGAACATTTTAAGATAATTGATTTGTGTAGAATAGATGGCAGAAATATTTTCCAGTTGATTGCCAGTTTAAAGCCTTCAATAACCTACAGAGGAGCATGGAACACTTCTTATATAAATGCATATAGAGCAGATACCTGAAAATGCTTTACTAATATAAGTGTAGAACAGGAGAAGAGCTCCACTGGGTAGAAGAAAAGGACATGCTTTCATGTGTGTCTGTGATTTCTTTGGGTTTGTGTGACTGAGGTAACCTACCAGTTTTGTCGTGTAACATTAGACTGTCATGGCTGTAATATTACTGTGGTAATATTGCTATTGTAATATTGGTTGAGTAACCTTTTATTAGATATTAATTATATGTTAGTTTAGAAAATTAATTTGTTTCATAACCCTCTGAAGTAACTTTTGCTGCAGATTCAAATTAAAGAGATTCAACTTCTGTCTTATCTGTAAGATTTTAGCTATGTATAGTTCATCTCCAGTTGTTCTGGTAGGTATTTCAGACTCCTAGACAAAAAAGCATGTCAGGATTTCTGATATTTTGGATTTTATTCAGAAGGTGTTCAGATGGCCTTTTATATGGAGATCTTTCTAGTCTATGAAATTAAAAAGAGATCCTAGTTGCCTTCAAAAGGGATTTCAAAGGCATTAATGCATGCACTTAACTGCCATATGCACATCAGAAGATCTCAGTTTTCATGATACTACAATGGTTCTGAGCTTTTTCTTCACTCTTGTCTTCAACATAGCCCTGATTTCATTTGAACATTGCCTTTTCCTGTGAGATGACACAGTGATTTGAAGGGAAAGCTGTGAATGTTCCTCACTCACTTTGGAGCCTGTGCTTCACATTTTAAAGAAGGAATGTTCAACCCTAGTGTCACTGATAGAGTCAGGACTCTGTGTTACAATGAGGTCTTAGGCTTTCCTAAAGCTGAGACAGTCACATCCCTTGCTGTGTTTAGAGCAGCAGACCTGTGCATAAGCTGTTCCACAAATGTGCTTTCTTACCTTGTGCTGTACCTCTCATTTGTTTTTACAAAATCTGATTGTATTGAGATAAATATGTTGTGGTTTTTCTCACTGACACAGTGAGGGATAGCTATGTATTATAAATATCTTCTCATTTAATATTGCAACATTGCTTCTCAAAGAAATGTGGATTTAGCCAAATAATGCTTTGTTGTGGTGAGAAACATGTAATTCAACAAGAATATAATAATCTTTGACGTTGAATTGTAAGCCCCATGAGAAACACTGACCTTTGCATCCCAAGTGATCTCACCCTGACTTGGCTTGCCCTTGTCTTCCTTCTTGTGCAGTTGCTGACTTCTCAGTGATGCAGATCACGTTGCTATATATCCCCTTTGTTAGATTTGATAAAGAAGTATTCAGCTTACAGTTAGATGAATGTTTGAGCAAGCCAAATGCTCAGTAAAAGTAATTTTTCATAATTCACTGTCATGTAAATTCAGGCCTCTGCTGAAACTAGTGAGTGAAGTCTTGTAAGAAGGAATTGCTGTGTAAGATATCTTCTCTGTGGATTGTTTTGAGTAAATCTCTGCATTCCTAGGGAGTGTAACTTGTAGAAGATCATGTCACAAGTCACTTGTGGCCATGTGGTGGTAAAAATATCTTTGTTCTGTCTCTATTCAAGAGGCTGAACTAAGAATGGATATAAATAAACAACAGTTGGTCTTCAATGCTGAATTAACTACTATTTAAAGAGAGGGCTCCTAGTCCAAGAACTAACATAATTCTGATATTTATAAATACAGAACTTTTCATGTAAATAACTGACATGAGTATATGAGACATGAGTCTCTTGAGTGGCTATTTCCTTCCTTAATTATGGGCCAGGGTGACCTTGTGCTGGTAGTTGTTCAGACACAGAGCAGAGACTGACAGAGAATGAAGACTTCAGGTTGCAGTGAGGCAGCAGATAAATCTGAAGAGGCAAAGATGGAAGAAAACCATAACATTTTGCAAGCTATGAAGAAATTATTGTTATTCTTTAATATATTTGGCAGTGCATATATGTAGCTCCTACTGCTGGATGAAGTAGGGTCTGAAGTTGTCCATGTTTTGATGTAAGATTCAGGGTTTAGTGGTGTCCAACATGAGGTTACAGTTCCCTCATGTCTGTGGCTTTGTGGATCAACGAGAATCAGAAACATCCAGTTCTGAACGTGCCAACAAATCTAATTCAGATCAAGCTTTTATTGACATGGAAGAACTGAGTGTGTCTTAAATGGAATGATATATCACAAAGCTACAAACACAGGCTTCTGGCTCTGTATGGATGCTCTAATATACAGTGAATTTAACAAGCCCTGGATTGTTGTGTGTGGCTGAGTTATGGCTCTTTTAACTTGGTCAGCTGGGCAGATCTGGGGATAACATGTGTCCTGACAAAAGAATATTGCCAAATCAATTCAAATATGCAGTATGTGCTGATTACAGAAATGAGAGAAAGGCTTGCTAGCTGCCCATTGAACAGCACTGAAGCTTAAGGCCTGAATCCAAATGTTGTCAATAGATACTGTTAAAATATTTACAGGCTTCAGAAAGGTTAAACAGCTGCTGTAGAAGAGAGAAGAGCTTCTCTAATTACTGAGCTTTTCTTCCTGAAAGAATTATATATGAGTAGGGGAGCCAACATCAAAACATGCACATCCCAAGATATGAGCACCTTTTTTCTTTAAAGAAACGCCAATTTGCTCAAGTCCAACTTTTCCAATTTATCTTTTACTAAATGGGAGGCTGCAGTGGAGGATGATGGGAGATGCAACAGGGAACACCAAGAAATGAAAACTTGGAGTTTTTGATTATTCTCCTTGTAAACCCTGTTGTAAGTTTGGTATCTCAGGCTTCTCCAAGTATCTGTGACTCTAAACATTAACTGTGAGTTTTATCTGCTGATGTTTGTGTGTGTTGATGAAGTCTCTGATATTTAAAGCAGTTTTGATAATTTAATGTATGATTGAGGGTTACATTTGCATTTGGTAAGTAATGGGAATAAGTGATATTAAATATATAGTGGGTGGGAAAAGCTCTTGGGAGTAAAGCAGGGTATAGAAAACAAGTGTGTTATTTACAGAAATCTGGCTCTAGTTAATTGTGCTGATCATTTAAAAACTGAACCAGCAGAAGTACAGGGGATGCCAAACAGCATTTGGACAAGTAACCCCTATTCTGCTATGCCATAGTTTTTCAGGGCTTTTTTTAAAGTGTGCATTTGAAAAGTGGATTTGGGGTTTTGAAATGATACCCGCTCAGTGTATACATGAATTATACCTTCAGTGTATAATTCAGCTTCAGTACATTAAGTAAGCCAGGTGAGACTGAGGAAGCAAAACCAACTAGTTAAATCCATAGGTAAACATACAGAAATTGGTTTTAGTTTAATTTGGTGTAATCACATGACACTTTGAAACAAATACAGCTTTTTTGCTAAGCTGTACTTGAGTTCTCAACCTTTATCTGCTGGAAGGCACGGCTAGACAATGTTTAGCTGTTGATACAGTGAAATAGGCTGATGTTTTACTGTTGTAGCACCATCCTGCTTCCATTCTGTCTCTGATAAACTTTTGTTTTCTCTTGTACTACGCTGAAACTTAGACACTCACTGGGACAAAAGCTGACTTTGTGTTTTGCTGCTAAAATTCAGCCTTTTTCTCATGTAAAATAATGGCATAATGTGGAGTTTTAAAGCAAGAGTTAAAGTCTAAAGCTTTCCTAAGATGCAGTTTGACTTTTCATTAAATTTAGGCTAATTTTGACACTGTAGACTTTTGACATGTTATTTAATTGCCTTTGAATTATTTTGGATGCTTCTTGTTCCCCTTAAAATGCAGCTTCCAGTTGGTTCACTATGCCAGCTTGAGTGTTAATAGAATGTAATTTGTTGCAGTATGGTAAATTCCTGATAAGTGCTCTGTGCAGTGGACTCCAGAACTAGGGTATACCAACTTGTACATGGTGCTTGCCCAGTGGTACTTTCTGTCAAATGTGAAGACATTAAAATCTGAGTTCACACTGATTAGATTTATCCCATGGATGGCATCAATCGCATGCCAGTTTCAAGCTACAAGGCTGTAATTGTATCATCATTCAAAAACAACAGCAATAATAAAAAAGGCAAGAGAAAGTAGAAGCTTTACTTCTGTTTTAGTAAGAATATTGTTTTGTTTTGTTTTTCAAGTTTTGTTGGAGATCTGAAGTAAAAAGGAAAATGAATAAAAGTGCTTGGATTATCTATAACTTAAGGCAATACTAGAAGATTATAAATATTTTTGTTTGTTTTGAAAAGAGAAGAAAAATATTAAACTTTAAAGTTTGTGAGCTAAATTTTATCATGATTGGCAGCTATAGGCTTATTTTAGTATACATCCCTATGCTAAAGAGAATTTTTAACCTGTCCCAAAATAGTTGTTTCTATCATGATTCACTGCAACTTCCATTTATAAAACAAAGCATCACCACTCCATCCCTTTTTGCTTTTAATTCTGGAAATGAACAGAATGCTTGTGTGCATGTTGAAAAAGGAGATTTATAGTTACTTGCCAGGAGCTTTTCTTCTTTTGGATCCACTGTTTCAAAAATCAGTATTTTGATTATAATGGGAAGCGGTGCCCAAAGGTAATTCCCCAGTCAATTAGAATTGATTGATTGAATTTATCAAGGCAGTTATGCCAGTTTAGAATGGTTTATCATGAAGTCTTTTACTTATACTGGCTGTGGTGTTGCTGCTGTAACAAAGCTTTTCATATTTTATTTTGGCATTTTATATGGAAGGTTCACAAGAAGCATAAGCATTGTGTCATATCTCAGAGTAAAGGCTGCTAGGAGTTCTCATGCTGGAAATGTAGCCTTTTTATGTCTGAAAACATGAAGAGGAAAGAGCTCCCTTGACACAAATCTTCTAATTCCCAAATGAATAGTTTATTTTAAACAGTGTTGAGAAATGTTCTGCAATTCTGCCTTATGCAGACTCCCTCAATTAATTTAAAGATGAGTAAACTCACCAGTGATCTAAAGGCAATGCTTCATGTTTAGTTTCCTAATGTTACATTTTGTAAGTCTAATTCAACCTTGACACCAAAGGATTGTTCTTATTTTAAATAAAATGCTTGGGGAGGGGGATTAGTTATAATAATGCCAGTGCCAGTGAGATTTTATGGTTGTGCTTGTGAGCTGAAATCCACTTTGAAGGTTGACTGAGAGCTAGCACAGGAGTCAGACCCGGCTGGCTGTTTGATGGCTGCATGTTAAATTTAACGACTTCAAACAACTGGCTTGTCAAACAAGTCGGGCTTGTCTGATAGTTGGACTCTGAACTGCCCTGCAGGGAATTTTTGCCTTTAGACCATGGAATGTGACACTGCAAAGAGCCTCGGGTGGATCCAGCTTTTGTTTTTAGCAACTAATACTTCCTGAACATATCTATAAAATTCTGCTGAGCTTTGCCCTCCCAGTTCTTTGCCTGAAGCCTTGGTAGAAATGGAAGCTTCTACTACATCTAAAATAAACCCTCTATATAAATACATAAATAGTCTGGGGTAAATGTGCCTGTATTCCACAGGCACAGGGCTGAAGACTTTCAGTTGGGAGGACTTCAGTGCCAGTTTTGTGTAAATTATTTTCATTTATCTGAGAGCTAGCTGTGAGACTAGTGCTACCTGGCTTCTTAATGGATCTAAAAAATGTTATGCTGGTTCAAACATTTCTTGTGACCTTCTTGCATAGGCAGACTGAAAAACAGGAGTGCATTGGAACGTTTTAATCATTCATTAAATCAGTTGTCGTAGAAACCAGAAGAGCTCTTGTAATTTCCAGACAACTTAGTATATCAAAGACAAGAGCCTGTCCTAAGCCAGTGTAGATTCTGGGTGTAGTTTCTTCTCACTTCATTGCCTTAGAGAAGAAGGTCCTGTCTGTCTGAAGGAGATCAGAGTTGATCCCCTCTTGGCTATTGGCTTTGCCTCAGCCTGGTTCAGTGCTGAAGGTGGTGAACTGGGAGCTTGTTTCCCACTTCCACGTCTAAGAACAGCCTTGCTAGAGTTTATTCATCCATATTGCAAGTGTTAACACTCCATGGGAAACTTGATAATTGTTTGGTAGTGTTTAGTCACAGCATTGCAGTGCATACTGGGGACCAATACATGAGGTTTATTTAGCAAAATTTTTTAGAATTGCTAGCATTGTACTATGTTGCAAAAGAAAAAAAACCCTAACTCTCCTCTGGCTGTTTAATGGGAGATTGGTTTAGTTTGTTATGATTTTGAGTGTTTTTTGAGGTTATTTTCAGTACCTGTTAGAAACACTTGGCTGCTCAGGCCTGGGAGTGGTTTTTTCCAAAGTGTAAAGAGCTGTAGTGACTCTTACTGTGCCAGGAGGCTCTCAGGGAAATGGAGGCCTGAAGGGTGGTGTGTCATTGTGCTGGGTTGGGTTATCTGTTTGTTTGTGTTTCTAATGAGTTTCACAGCTATTTAGGGAAGGGAAGGAACAAGGAAGTATTTTCACTTTCAGGTGCTCTGAGCTACATTTGATTTAATAAGCACCAAGGACTTATTTTTCATTAGTGCAGGTAATGACTGCTATAGCACTTGCCACAGCAGTTTCACAGGCCTTCATTACAATGGGCTGAGCTCAGAAGCCTCACTTTAGCCTCTGCAAACCTGTGGCTATCAATGAAAGAACTTTCATATTCCTGGGCTCTTTACTTTATTTTTCAGAATTTTTTTCATAGACTTTCACTTTTCTGAAAATTAGACCTTTAAGATAGGTAGCCTTGTTAAAACTCTGGTTGTTTGTTTATCACTATGATGAGAAATGTCTGACTTGAGTTGGATTTTACCTTCTTGCCTTCTTGGAGTTCAAGCCATGGGGAGATTATCTTCCAGAAGTTTTAAGGCATGTGGTTTCTATATGTGAATTATTATTCAAATAAGGTCCATAAATTTGTCCTGCACAAAAGCTAGGCAGGTTTCAGGTAAATAAAAAGCTTAGGCTTGTAACTTAGAAGGCTTTAAGGTTTCAGAAAACAGTAACTGTAACTGGTGAAAGGCATTTTATTGCCACTTACAAGCTTCTTCCTGCTCTTACTGCTGCTGTAGAAATCAAAAATGTCCTTCCTGATTTCTTGCTAATTTCATAGGACATGTGTGCAGAGTGTGTGTGGTGAGGCTGGAAAAGTACCAATCCTCACATTGGTTTATCACAGTTAGCCTTGTGGTGTATTATCAAAGCATATGATGCTTTGTAAACTGTGCTTTGAAAGTGCATCTTCAACCAGCCCCAGAGAAAACAATTTGGAGCTGTTTTCTGACATACAGCCTCCAGCTACCTGTCTGCAGAATGAACACAAAAGGGTAATTTTCAAAGAGGGGAAATACAGTCCATTGTTATTGCTGCTTCTACTGGTAGCATGGCTTCTGAGTATTTATGATGCTTTGTTCTGGTGTTCTGCTGCTTCCTTAGGAGAACCACAGATTTAATGGAGCAGCTCACAACTTAGAATGAATCAGGTGGAGCTGAGGTTGCAGTTCAGTGATTTATTGCCCTCAGTAGCAGCATGGATCCCATGGGATGCTCTCTTCTGACACATAATAACACAACTATTTGTCATATTGTAACATGTACTGGCTTGGAAAGTTGATCTGGCATTGATATATTCATGTTAAAGTAAGGATAATTTGCATTCTGCTGTTAATATGGTTTATCACTGCTGTCGTGGGAAAATAGAAGACAGTTGAAAAGGTGAGTAGGGGGAGAACAGAAATACATTCTTTTTCGTTTTTCATTCCACCAAATTTAAACTCCAGATTAAGTGGGAGCAGCTGACCTCAAGAAAAAGTTCAGTTCAAGATAAAGGTGCTGGGTAGAACAATTGCATTGTATATAAAATCACAGTGTAAACAGAACAGCTGATACCTGTTATTACTGCCTGGTTTTATTATGAACTTGGAATTTTAAACCACTTTAAAAAGACTTTGTTTCTCCTAAACTGTGATGCCTTTGGTTTAGAAGAATGTAAGATGCATCTGACTCACATAGGCAGGTTTTCAGAAAGGTTGTATGTATTTAGCTGTATTTTAGGACATTTACTTGTACTTTGCCAAGGGTCATATTTACCATTTTCAGTTTCCTTTCTCAAAACTGCTTCAGTAAAATGTAGATTTCTTGCAGCTTTCAACAGGAGACTGGTGCCTAGGATCTGTAATGATTGTTACTAATAAAGAAAAAAGAAAACCTAGGCCAGATTCGAAGTTAGAAAGCTGTTTGCAACTTCTGTTTCTAACATTTTTGAAATCACTTACATATCTTAATTGTAGCCCCTCTGGTAAATATTTTGTCACTTTTTCCTGGAATGAACTTCTGCTTCACAAACCTTCATTTTTGTTCCTTTTTGGAAAGGAGGCATGCCTCTGTTAGTTGGTGTATAATGGAGATCTATTTCTTGGTGTTTCTCATGTTGCTAAGTGATCTTGTTTACTTTTTTGCCTTCATGATTTTTAAAAAAAAATTTGTCCAAGTGGTTTTGAGTTAGTGCTGTTGGTTGGTTGAAAATCTACGTTTGACTCTGAGTCAACTATTGCATAAACTGTTTTCTGCTGGCACATACCAGTATTGCTACCTGTATTTTGATAGCAAATCTGATTATTTTAATAACTTGGAATATTACATTATTAATTGACTGGCAGGGGATTGAGACAGGAGTTAGATTGCACAGTGTTCTGCAGGGAATGATCAAACAGTACTGCAGCTGGTTTTTACCATTGAGCAGTATGTGCTCTACTGGTAGGCAAAAACTTCTGGCTGTTTCATAACATGTGGTTTGCTCTTGCCATCTGTATAAGTGCTATTTTTTGCATATTTTGTCTGCCAGTGTTCTCTTATTCCCAGTCTGAAGTGATAGCTTTGCAAAGGCACTGTAGTTCAAAGATCAAGAAGCTGTAAACTGGTTTAGGCTAATACATTAAAAAGGAGCAAGCAGGTATTTAATATAATTTTGTCTTTTGCCCTTTCCTTCCCCTTTTCTCATCCTTGACTTTTGCTAAAGCAATTTTAAGTCAGATAGTGTTGTTATTTGCACATCTTCTTTCATGGTGACCAAGAAAAACAGCTTTTTTACACAAGTTTACTTTTAACAACTAGCAATGACCCTGAGCTGTGTTAACAAACAATTTTGATTTGGGAATATGAATAGAATCAATCTAGTTGGATTTCAAGGAAGTTTCTCATGCCAATGAAGAAGCAGTTTGTTCACAGGGAAAAAGCCACATATGTTCAGTTTTTGCACATGAATATGGCCCTTATCATCATGGACACATGGATATGGCAACATTTCTGCTCATTACTTCCCTGAGGTTGCTTTGTCCTTTGTAACCTGAGCTGTATTATAATTACTAAAATGGCATCCTGGTTTTCCTTGTCTTTATGATCCTGTGAAATAGCTTGCTTGCAGCTGAAATTACTTGCTGTGAAATACAAGAAAGATAAAGCTTTAAATATGTAAACATTTTTGAAAAGCTGAGCTGTCTGAAAGACAGCATCTTCTACTACTTCTAAATCATTCTGTTAGGCAAGTCTTTCTTCTTGTCTAACTTCTGGGTTGGTTTTCGATATGTTTGATGTCTGAACCGGAGAAATGTGTATTCTGTACTCACCTACTTGTGATAATCAACCTCTGTAGCTTAAACCAGTAGCTTGGAAACCTTGAAATTATTCTTTATCTCAGTTGCTTCCTTCATTCTGTGTTGTGTCTAGCTGGGGGTTTTATTTGGCACCTGTTAACACAGTACCTGAACACATTTTATATGTAGTTAATAGTGATAGTGAAGTAAATTGTGTCTGGATGTTTATGACACTTCTTGCTTGAGCTGAGGGTGGTTTTTGGGGACACAGAGAAGGGTAAAGTCTAGAATGAGAGTGGAGTTTCCATACTTTATAACTCCTGTACTTGCTGTGGAAAGATGCTCTGAGAAGAGCTTTGTACCACTTGAAGTTCTGGATTTATGTGTTTATTTTGTTCTGAGGTTGTTTGTTTTGTTTCCATGTTTTTTTAAACTTGGTTTGGGTTTTTTTCCCTGTGGAAGGCTCTTCTATAGGTAGCTATTTTGCACTGAGAGACTCTGTCAGTCTTTCTTGGTGACTCTTTTACACTGACACTGTGCAATGCAGAAGAGTGTTTGTGTTAGAGATACTCATTGTTTGCTCTTCGATCTTAGCTCTGCTGGGAAACATTATCTTATTTGGGAACATTTATGGTAATATAAAGGCAACAAACAAAAGGGAGGAGATACAGAAGAGGGAAAAGGATGAAGAAAAATGTTTTAAACTTCTGAAAAGTGTTATAAGTTATGGCGTGGATTCAGAAAGCATTTGTAATCTCAAATACTTCAGGCAAAAAATTTAAAACTTTTGAAGATTATTTGTAGCATAGAATGTGGGACTATGTGCATATGTGTTAATGGACAGGACTGCACAGTCCTGACAGAGGATTATGCTAGCTATGGGCTGGTAAATTGTTTTTGAAAATTAAACAGCTTGGCTTCTGAAGTAAGACTACCTCAAATGCATATCTTGACAGAATTTCCCTGTGTGGTTTGCAGTGGTCTAGTATCTATTCTAGTTCCTGGGACAGTGTCCAGCCCTGAGGGACTGCTGGTCACAAACACAGTCTCAGTGCTCTTCTAGGAGCAACTAGGAAGCTTAAATACAATTTTCTATCTGTTTTATGGCTATCTAGTATGCAAGTCACAGTTTCTACATTGTCTTTCTGATCATCATCTGTCTCTAATCTGCTGTTATCTGCCATATTGACCTATGAGTGAAGCAAAAAGGAAATTATTTTGTGATTAGGCTTGCTGCTAGGGTTCTTATTGAATTTTCTGAGCCATAAGGAGTGTTGTGTACTAGTGTCTATGGTATCTAGACTAGAACACATTCTAGTAAGTTTGTGAAGCTGGTATGAGTGACTGGAGAATGAGTTAAGATTGTTCATGGGGGGAAGAGCTAAAATGCTTTGGTTGACACTGGTGCCAACAAGAGGAGACACAAACTAATGAATAGTGCAACCTGTCTCATCAGCACAATGTGGCCGAAAATTTCAAAGTACACAGTTGTTGTTTTTTTTTCTTTTGGTTCTAAAAAATGTGTATTCCCTCCTTTCTTCCAGTTGAAATGCATTAAATAGAAGCTTTTTATTTGAGGCAGTACTGCAGAGTTGTTGACAGATGACCTTGAGTGCAATATCGCCTAATCTTCTCTTGTTTTTTACAGAAAGATCCAGATTATCTGAAGCTCTGGTTGGATAGTTTTGTGTCTAGCTATGAACAGTTTCTGGATGTGGACTTTGAGAAGCTGCCAACGAGGTATGTAGAATTACAGTCCTGTTCATCTTTCCCTGATATCTGAAACAGACCTGGCTGAGAGCCCAGTCTTGTTCAGTGGCAGTGCTGCCTTTAAACAAAAGAAAGTTGTTTGGTTGTCAAGTGGTACTCCCATTCATTTGAAGGTCAGGTTGGGTTGGGAATGATGAAACTAGGAAAATACTGGTGTTTGCATTATATTAGGAAATTGACGTGAGTTCTTCTTGTTCTTGCTCATAGAAATATAATTGTGATTCCTTGTGTTCCTCATATTTTTTTTAATAAGTATTCATTAAATGTTGTATATGAAATGGTGTTTGCTATCTTCATCAGCAGTGACAGAAGAGAAGCAAGATGTAGGTAAAGAGTTTGTAATTTTATTTCAGAACTTGCTTTAAGATTAAGGATGAATTAAATGCTCAATGAAAGATTTTGTATTTTAGCTGAAAGCATTTAAAAATTAAAATATGCACCAGTTACAGACTGGAGAGTGATTTCCTTGCATCCATGAAGACTTCAGGGTAAGAGTATTGCTGATGTCCCTCATGTTGCTGACCAAAAGCTCCCACTTACAATCATGAGGGTCTATTGGAACCTAATTTCAGAGTTTCATATTTAGTACTTTAAATTCGTATGCTGTGTTACCACGATTGTGTTTTTATGTCTAACTTTGAAAATGAGGAATAACAATTTAGGCATTGGATGTTTTCTCTTGCTTTTGAGGTGCTTGGATGAACTAGGGATTTTAAGAAAAAACAAATGTTAAAGGATTCAGGCTTCAAGAGAAATGGTGTCAGTATTATAGCTGATGCCACTAGTGGTGTTTGAAAGCAAAGAATGATGCTCCTTGCATGATGGCTGCATTCCAAGCCCTGTTGAAATCAATGGAAATTCTTTAATGGGCTTTGGATCAGATCCTGTTTGAAGTGCAAGTGATAGTCTCAACAGTTACAAGGAAATGAAGAGTGCTGCAGCTGGATCTCAGCAGATAAAACCTGGACTTCCCAGCTCTTGATATAAAAATTTTCCTCATGATGTTTATATGAGTGCAAAATATATAGTGCAATTACCAGTAAGCATGCCCTTCAAGTTAATTCTGTGCTCTTTCTGATAAAGTATTCCTTTGTAGTGTCAAAAATGCATCTTAATATGTTTAATTAAGGAAAAATTTTGTCCTTTGACATAGATTATCTTGAACATGCTATTTAGTATTGAAATATGAACACTGGAAGAGAATAATATCTTGGAACTTGTATTTTAAGTTTTTTAAAATTTATTTGTACTCTGAGTTTAAGTGTTTTTAGTGGATATGTTAATGGTTTTCATGTTAGGGTTTTTTTCAGCAACATAAAACTTAGTTATGCAGAACAGTAGCAGCATCTTCATTGGGATAAATGGTGACTTTAGTGAGTGTAAAAATAATGTGTGTTTTTCTGAGCTTAATGACAGGATTAGTGATTTAGTCTGGAAGAATAGAACCATGTGGATTTAGACTCATTTGTGTAACAGATGTAAAAAAAAAAAAGGCATTGAAACGACATAGGGATGAAGGCAGATCATTCCTATGCTTTTATGCCTGCATTAAAAAAATGCATGGTGATCAGACACTAGAATTAAAAAAGAATTGCAGTTTCTGCCCATACTTGCATTTGTGATATAATCAGGCACGTGAAAAGTGGCATATTTTTGGGCTTTGTCAGTTTGTATCGCAGGCCTTTACATTGTGAAAACAGTAATACTGGGCCCATGGAAAAGTAGGTCAGTGTGGAACTGCCAAATGATGATTTCCAGTGACTCCAGGGGCCACAGGACCCTGTGGACTCACTTTATTATTTTTTTTTTGTTGTTTTAACTGGATTCCTTATTAGACAACTGATTCTGTCTGTTGGTCTTAAAAAAGGTATGATGCTGGCTAAAATGAGAAAATGACTGCACCGATATTTTTAAATTTTTTTTTCCTTCTATAAATCTTGGTATATTTTACAGTATATGCCTCCAAGTCCTTGTGTAGTGAAGGGCTAATGCCAGGAAATAGTGAGAAACTGTTTAGGGAGAAGGCTTGTACAGATTGCTGGACACAACTAACCTTTTGGAAGAGACACGTGAAATTTTGTGTCAATCTAAAACATATGTCAGGGGTTTTAGCATCCAAGAAAATAACAGTTAAGAAATGTAAAGATTCTATTGCAGGTTTGATTTTGGGTTTTGTTCTTCCTGAAAGAAGGACTCTTAATTAACACTGTCACTTGCTGATTTTACTCATAAGAGTTTTTTTTTTCTATAAATAAGAATATCTAATTTCCTGAAGTCTGCTTTGAAAATGTGAAAGATGCTAAGCAATACAGAATTAAGAAACCTCTAAATATAGTGTGTGATTGTATTCAGTATGATTTGACTGTGTAAGTAGAGCTTATACAGTTATGCAGCTTATAGGCTTATATTCAGTTCTACCCCTATCTTTGTATGAAAGACTGAGATGCCTCTACTCTGTGTGAAATGGCTCATTGATGATGTTATTAATGGTTTTGCTGAAAAGGTGAATATAACTATGCTAATGGTTTGATCATTGAGCAGCACACCTGTCTGTTATTTCCCTCAAAACATGTATCCATATCATATATATTTACCATAAAAAGGAAAAAAAACTTTACCAGCTGGTGTGAGGATTTTTTTCTCCTTGTGGGAGAGGAATTGTCATTTGATTCAATACTTATAAAAACAACAAAGGCCTCTGGAGCATTGCCATACTTTTTTTCTACTTTTGGTTTGCATGATCTTGAGCAAAGGAGTTCAAAGGAAGCTCATGCAAAGTACCATAGAAACGGTATTTTATTAACTTACTGACTTCAAATCCACATGAAAATGATGCAGAAATCGTGATAGGAATGCTGATTACATGGTTTGTAATTCAGTTTCAGTTTGTAATTTCAACAATTCACATGGTGATTGTTGAAAAGTAAAGCCTGGTTTGCTACAGCAGTTCCCAAGTGCTTTCCACTGGCACAGGAGAGTTCCCAGTGTGTGTTTGAGCTGGACTAGGTGCAAACAATGTGGGGGTGATTTAGTTCCCTTTCAGACACCTGACACAGTTTGCATGGCTGCACAACCACGTTAATGTAATTATGGAAATTATGAATAGAAAGATCCCAGATGTGTCAAATTCATTCTCATATTTTTGAGGTAAGGTACTAGGAGTCAAATAACAATGTCAGATAGGATATGTTTATTTATATTTATATTTTTTTCTTCCTTTTGGAGTACTTACTTTAAACAGCAAGTCTGGTTAGGAAAAATTGGTACTACATGTCAACAAATTTAAATTTTTGTTTTAAATCTAAAGGGTTTTTGGTGGTGTAGTAGTAATTGGCTCTGGGACAAAACCAAGCTTGATTATTTATAAATATTTACATTTATTTATATACTCTATAGTGTGTTCATTTTGTGTAATGCCAATTAGGATTTCTCATGTCAGTCTCATACATTGCTCCCAGATTCTCATGGGTTGTGCAACACACAGGCAGCTACTTTCTTTGCAGCTACTGCAAAGAAAACATTCTCTGGGATGTGAGGCATGAAGGGTATGTTGTTTGCTCTCTTGTAAAGCATTTCATGATCTTACTGAAAAAGACATGTTGGCCATTTTAGGGAATTAACTTCTGGAGAAATTATTTCAGCTGTCAAAAATTACGGTTTTCTTCATACTGAGAGGGAATTCTCAGAATCTGAATTATCAGGTTATGAGAAACCATGCTTGTAGTTCCAGAGAGTGTGGATCTGCCAGCATCTTGAGGGTGAAGCTGCTATCACAGAAATTAGATTTTCTTTCTTGGCATTTGTGTTGAAAAAAAAAGTAGTTGCTCTCAGTTTGTGCTTAGTGTTGCTATCAGTTTACAGCCTAGGCTATAAAATTTGTGTTACAACTCTCTGAATCCCTTGATTCCACGATCTGAAAAGCAAATTGCACAACTGTGTGAAGAGGCAAGGGGATGAACAGTAGGTGGTTGTCTGTATAAGTATAGGTAACATTTGTTTTCTAGGATGTGGGAGCTTTCTGTCACTTATGCCTGTCTAGATGTTTTACTAAACTGGGTCTCTGATTTTCCCTCTTATAAAGGCTTCCTTTTCAACATTAGAAGCTAAACAATGGATGTTCCCCATTTTCCTCAAATAATAGTGATCATGTTGTATAGGGTTAGTCACTACATTTCTACACATCTATACATGGGCATTTTTACACATCTTTTTTGTGTTTTTTCTTGCATAGACACATCAGTCATATTAGTGAGGTTTTGAGCTTGCTGAATTTTTTTGTTGGAAGCTTCCTCTGGCTTTTGCTATGTTGAAGGCTTTTGTAAGCTGTAAGGCTCTTGCTTGTTTCTTCCTTTTCCTGCATAGAGTTCATAGAGGATGTGTCAGGGTAAAAAGCTGCTGCTAAAGGCTAACTTTTTTTAGCATGGGAACAGTGGATAAATGGTTTTCATCCCAAAAAAAGTTCTTACAGATCTGTACATTTCCATATTGTTACTGAAATGGGTTTCCTTGTGGTTGTTCCTGGGTCATTTTCTTATTTGCTTTGGGTCACTGGAAAAAAAATTAAACCACAACTAAACCCATTCTTTTCTTCATGTCTTGGTTCTCGCTTGTGTATTTCTAAAAATGCTTTGGTTTGCAGAAAACAATAGGCAAAAGATAATTTTATATGGCTTTTTGAAATTTTATGTGAGAACATGAGGTTCACTGTGGATGAATACCAACTGGGCTTCAATAACTATGTAAAAATTGGCATGTCATTTATTTGGATGCTTTTAATCTTCATTAGAAAGTTGAAAACGTTCTTCCAAATATGCTTTGTTCTCATGTTTCATTCCACTGTGGCTGTCCCTGGGGATTTCACAGGCCACCTGTTTACCTGATGAAGATCGTGCAATTTCTTCGTGGCAATTAAGGCAGATGAATGCATGGAGGAGGATTTAGGAAGCCACTTAATGAACTTCAACACTTTTTTCTTTTTAATGTAGTTCATTGCTGGGGAAAAGAAAGCTCAGGCTGGTGTATTGCCACCAGAGATTTCCTTGTGGTTCATTAGAAAGTGTTTGTGATGTGTCAGCTGGGTGACCTTTCCCACAGAACTTGACTGGAACACTACATGAGTACATGGAAATCGATTGGCAGCTTGGCATTTGTATGATTAACAATTTCATGTCTGGCTTTTTTCATTAGGGTGGATGACATTCCACCAGGAATATCTCTGCTTCCTGATAACATTCTTCAGGTCCTCAGGATCCAGTTGCTACAGTGTGTCCAGAAAATGTCAGATGGCCTGGAAGAGCAGCAGCAGACTCTGTCACTTTTACTTGTGAAATTCTTTATCATCCTTTGCAGGTATTTGTTCTAATTGTTACCTCAGCAAGGCCATTGTTTTGTTTAAGAAACCTTGATGCAGCCTATAAATATAGATTTTAATGACACATACGATGGGGTTTGATACCCTCCAGTAGATACAGAGAAATGACACTTCTCACAGTCTGCAAAATAAAGGCAGAGGGAATAAAAGAGAGAGAGGGAGCAACGCAGTCCTCTTAGCAATAATGTTTGCAATAGGAATAAAAGGAGATTAAACACTAAATTCCTTGTAGCTATAGAAGATAAATCTATGGGAATTCAAGATAGGATGTACCTCGTATACGAAATACTTTTAAAAGAAAATGTGCACTCTAACAAGTGTTAGCTATGAAATAACTTGAGCTAATTGTACAGGAAGAACTGTTTCACATTCTTAACATGCTTATCATTCCATAAACAGCTTGTGAAACCTATTATTACACTACTCATGCAGCTGATTTCCTTCTGAAACTTCTGCCTGATAGTGTAATTCTGTTGACACAAATGAATAAACTGTTTTTAGGGATCTATTCCTCACTATTTATTCAGTTTGCTGCTGCAAAATGCTTTTAGAGAGAAGAAGGGGATAAAATCTAATAGAGATTCTCCTTTACTGAGGAGTGTTTGAAGCAGCATTTTTGAATGCTCTGGCTTGCCTTACCTTTGAAACAATACAAAGAGCTGTATGACAGTGCTTAAGTATCCTGGAATATTGAATATAAGCTGAGTGGATGGTGGTAATGTCTTTCTGAAGTACAAACTCATGTCACCTTAATTGCTGAAAAGTTCCACGTCATCACTTTGGTATCTGATCTTTGTAACTTCAAAATTGGGAAATTCTCAGTTGTTGTTGCTTTATTTTTTAAATAATTTGTTAGGTGTTTGTTTTGCTCCAGAGAATTTAAAGTGAGTAAATGTTTCTAGGTAATATGTTTCCTAAAGTTTTAGAAAGTGTATGCACTAGTAAAGTGGAAGTTACTGTCCTTGTTATCAGATTCCATTTGTGAGCTTTCTATTTAGGGTGTCCTGGGAATCTGCTTAACCTCTGAAACCCCAAATTCCAGATGGAATTGGCCTGTGGCAGAGTGACTTGAATCTTTCTTCCTGTTAGATGAAAGCTTGTGAGCTCTGTAATGGTGATAGAAATAAACATTTAAGTGTGTGCAGTCTTTTGGAGAGTATTTTTGAAATGCTGGTATCCTTTTGTATGAATATAGACAGAATGCTAAAACAAACATTGTTTGAACTAGCTTCAAATGGTGCACTGTGTACAGTCTGTGGTTTTTATGTTGTCTTCACAGGAATTTGGCTAATGTGGAAGAGATTGGGATGTGTTCATACATTAACCATGTTATCACCATGACTACATTGTACATTCAGCAGGTATGTGGTTAATAATTCTTGTCTGTATTTCTGCCATCTGATACCTCCTGCTCCTTTTTATGTGATTTGCTCTTTCAGTAATAGTATTATGTGGGGAACAATTTGTAGACTCAGAACTGCTCTGGGGGACATCAAGATTAATTTTCAGCTTCTGAACATTTTCTGACCGTAGCTTTCTTTTTCTCCTCAGTTAAAAAGCAAAACAAAAGAAAAAGAAGTGGAGGATCAGACCCCCATGGAAGAATTTGTGAGGCATGCATTGGCTTTCTGTGAAAGTCTGTATGATCCGTACCGAAACTGGAGGCAGCGAATTGCAGGGTATGTGTGGACTGGCATTGTAAATACTGGTCTTTCTGAGAGCTTCATCCATTCCATGGATCAATAGAGTCACACACAGAAACATGTTAGGCTTTCTCCTAAAGTTTAAATAACTTTCAAAAGTTATAATATTTTAAAGTTAATATAATAGTTAAAAGAAAATTAAATTTGAGGATATATTAAGAGGTAATTTGTTGTAACTGATCGCCATGAAAGTGCTTACATTAAGTTCTCCTTCCAAAAACTGGCCATTTTTCTAAACACGTGGAACAGAGACATCAAAAGGAATGTGGTGGGCAGACCTGCTTGAATTAAGGCAAAAGAAGTTATTGAAGTTCACAGTGTAGATAAGTTACATCTTTGAAAATAAGTGCATCAGTAGAACGACATCCTTTTAATTTGATTGTGTGTTTCCTCCAGCCTAGGTACAATAAGCGTGGACTAAAGAAGAGATGTCTGCCTTTTTTATTTTATTTTTTTAACTAGACTATTTTGTAAAATGTTAAGTATTTTTAGGCGCAGATTGATTATGAGATTAGCTGTGAATCGTGTTTGCAGGATGAAATACTACTTCACTATTCTTTTTCATCCTGTAGACAAAAGATAACTCCTGATTTATGGCAGCTTTTTCTACTATGTCTTATTATAATTTCATATTATAAATCATAAATTAATAAGTCATAAACACAGGTATCATGTCTGATGTCTTTGGTGTATGTTTTTTAATGTAATTGCAGACGTTTCCTTAGTACAGTTGAAAGGAGCAGACAGAAGTATAAACCAGCTTCCCTCACTGTTGAATTTGTCCCTTTCTTTTACCGTAAGTGTTGCTCAACAGCCTGTTACAAACAGTTTTCTTTAGGGGAATGAACTTAGTGAGCCCAAGTAACTTTCTCCTAAACATGCCTGATAATGTAAAAGTCCTTTACTTGCTTTCTGAGGCTGAATGAAGTGGGTTACTTTGGTTACTTGTTTTTTGTTCTTTGCTCTGAGCATCACTATTTTGCTATTCCTGGTCATCTTTAAAAGCCTTTTTCTTTTTTTCTAGACTTTATTTCAGTGCCTAACGTGGTTTAATAGGGTTGGTTCTGTGCCAACTTCTTCAGCTTTTGCTTTTATTGTGGCACATGGTGATTGCACATGAGATCCCTGTAGTAACTGCACTGATAACTCTCATGGAAAAATAATCTTAGGAGAGTATTTATGCATTCCTATCTCTTTATTATGATTTAACAGCTAGAAAAAATGAAACTCTGTGCCATTCAAATAGCAAACATGCTTTGGCCTCGTGTTTGGGAAACAATTTTCTCTCTGGTTAAGTTATTAAATATCATGATGGCTACTTTGGAATTCACATGTTCTTACCATATTACAGATGGTTTGTGTGGAAGAGAAGGACATGTCCATGTTCTGTATTTAAATCTCAAGAATGTGGAATGCCCAGGTAGTTTTCCAGTTTAGCGTACCAAAGTGCTAGTGCCTACAGAATTGAAGCAGCAGGAATAAGCTGGAGGGATGGGCAGTGAAGGAGTGAAATCAGCCCTTTTTGCAGCTATCCATTAACTTAGTTTTAATTGAAAATGAAAAAAAAAAGGTTCTATTCATGAAGTGGTAGCATTTATGGATTTGATTTTTCTAGGTTTGAGTAATAGCTCCTGTTCCTTGAGATTCCATTACTGTGTACAAAAAATAGGATAGTTGCCAAAAAGATCAAATCATTGCTGCCAGTAAAATGCCCTTATCCACGTGCCAGAGCCCTGGAAACCCACTCTAAAGGCTGCCACTGAGGAATGTCATCTGTGGGTTCTCTCCTCTCCATTCAGTGCATTGTCCTGTGGTTCCTCCTAAGTCTCTTAAATATCATATAACGTGACCAAGCTAAAAGTGTGCTCATTAGCTGGCAGATACTCATCTGCTTGTTGGCAGAAAGGACAGAGTAAGAAATTGCTGAGCTTGTGCCTTAAGCATTCTGCCATGCCAGGACTAATTTGAGGAGGGGTGGTTTCAGTCTGCCCAGCCTAATGATTTATTCACAATCTGCTGGGTACTGCTCTTTTCAATTTCTGAGGTTCTGCAGAGATCCAGTGGCTATAAGTCAAGTAGTGGTGGTACTAGCTCACTAACAGTGTGATCATCTAAGTAAGCTTTGTTCTGTTTGGAGAAAAGATTGGGACAACAGCTCTGCAATCTTCTTTTAAAACAGGCTTAGGCATTCAGTATATAGTCAATATATACTGATTGCCAATGAATGGTATTTCCAGAAAGAATCCTTTGTAATTTCTTGCTGCTGTGTTAGGTCTAGTGTTATTGCTGTATCAACAATGTCCAGGTTATATCTATTGCTAGGAAGAGTTCCTGAGGCTGTCTGGGACTAATTTCTATCACATATGGCAAGAGAAGAGATGAAGGATAGTTGTCATTAAAGAAATTACTGCTAGAAAGGGTACAGATCTGCAGAGGATTCTCTGGCAATCTGTCTTAAAGTCAGCAACCTCAGGGGGTTTTTTTGTGCTACCTGCACTGCATGTGGCATCAGACTTTTCATGCCAAAGTTTCTCTGAACTTTGTCATGCTTGATAACTGGTTGTGTGTTAGAATGTCCTTCTATTTCTCATTAGTATGGACAAAATGGGCTCATTTTTACATTATGAATCAAGAGGAAAAGTTGTGTGTCTATAGTTCTGTCAGCTGGCATGGGAAGTTTATATAAGCTGAAGGTGTGGCCCTGTGAATTCCTAATAAATGTGGTAATGTGTTACTTTGATAGTGCTGGAATTGGTGTGTTTGAGTTATGTAAGACAAAGGAGAGATGGTACAGTTGAATTTTTTTAAATTTGCATGATGACAGGGAATAGAGGAGGATTTTTTATTATTTGTTGGTGGGTTTTTTTTGAGGAAAATTTCCTTTTTATTTATTCAGAATGCTTTCAAGAAAGTGAACATCTCAAGGAGAGCCTAAAATGTTGCCTGTTGCATCTCTTTGGAGCTATTGTGGCTGGTGGTCAGGTAAGGATACTCTAAACCTTTCAGCTGCTGAAACCTCCAAATGCTTGTTCCTTGACTAAGACTTTTGAATACTCCATAACTTGTAAATGAGAAGAATTTATTATCCATGATTAATTCTTTTTGTGTTAGGAACTTTGGGATCATTCTGGGCAATAATACCTAAATGCTAAAAGCTGGGTCCTGATTTCAAATAACCGTAGAAGTTTGCTGCTTAGGGCAACTACATGTTCATATGAAATTACTGTAATTTTTTTTTAAAAAATATGTGTGTAACTAGATTAGGAATTTCTACCTGCAAAGATGAAAGTTTTGTGTTCATGTGCATGAAATTGATCTAGCTTACTTTTCAGTGCTGAAAGTAAGCTGTAAGGAGGCCTGGGGTCTTTACAGCTTGGAAGCTATTTAAAGTCTTTGAAAGAATATGAGGAAAAAAGGGTATTCATCAGCAGCAAAGCCAATGTCCACTTTCTCACCTGACTTCTGTCATATCCTGCTTGATCTGGTCACAAGCAGCTGCTACTTCTGATGATGTTGGAGAGAGAGTGTTTTTAAAGGTCGCCAGGGATGTGCAAAGCCAGGCTCTGCTCCGTCATGGAAGGCAGGTGGAGCCTGAGCAGGATGGCCAGCAGCAGTTCACCTGACTGGCAAAGGGTGTCATCTCTCTACCCAGACAGAGTGATGGGGGCAGCTGTGGTGCCTGGAACCAGGAACAAGCAGCCCAGCCCACTCCACAAGTCTGTAGTGATAAAGCCTGGAGTCTGGTCAGCACATCAGAGTCAGGGTTTGCTCTACTGGTGGTAACTAGAGTCAGTCCAGAGGCCAGGGTTTGCCAGCCCCATCCATGGCCATGAGCAGGGTCAAGCTGCAGTCGGGTCCGTGGGTCAGCTTCAAGACATGACATGGCCAGGCATGGCCATGGCTGCAGTGTAGATCAAACAAGGAAAGGGTTGAGAGCCAAAACTTGAATGCAGCTCCCTACAGAGGGTAAGGAGTCCCTGACAGGGCTCCTCAAACCTCACCACAAGCCTGGGCTCCTGAGCAGTCAGGCCCCCAGGAAGAAAGGTGAGGAAAATGCATTCAGGGCCCAGGCAAACATTTGCTAATTAGTATGTTCTTACCACATCTTCTAAAGTATCATGGATCTCATAATCTAAAATGAAAACTCAGGAGAAGGTTTGCCTCAAATTAGCAGTTTATCAGGGCTACCTTATAAGAATTTTATAATATGTATTTAAATTATATTTCCTTTCCTGTATAAGCATTCCCTTTGAAAAAGAGCCTATTTAAGTGAACAAGATGGGATGCATTTCATCTGTAGCCATCAGCATAATCCAAATAGAATGTTTCTTAGTTATTAACCAACTACACAACATTAGTAGGTATAATAATGCATATTGCATGGTTCAGATAACTCAAGTAGAAGCAACTGGTTTGAAGAGGTTTAAATTCTTCAAAATTTATTTTTCTTAATAATTTTTTTCACCTTAATGGGTTTCAGAGGAATGCTCTTCAAGCAGTATCTCCTGCCACCATGGAAGTCTTGATGCGTGTTTTAGCAGACTGTGACAACTGGGATGACAGAAACCCTGAGGAAGTGAGCAGGAAGGCAGAGCTGACCCTGAAGTGCCTGACAGAAGTTGTCCATATCCTCCTAACCAGCAGTTCTGACCAGCGCCAAGTCGAGACCAGTACAATATTGGAGAACTATTTCAAGTTGCTTAATTCAGACCATTCAGCCTTACCTAATGCAAGGCGGTGCAGGCAGTGGGAGAGCAGATTCATAGCACTACAGATCCAAATGCTGAGTGAGTACACAGTTCCTTCCAATATTGACAATCATTCTGAAGCAAAAAGTATTGACTTGGCAAGCAATTGAAAAATTTCTAACCTTTCTTTTTAGATATTTCTTGTTTACTCACTTCCTAATTAAAAAACCAGAAGAAACCATATCAGATTGCTGCAATTTAACCAGTTTCAAGGTTCATAGACTGAAAGTCTCCATTAAAAGAGAAAAACTTTGCTAGGCAAGAAATGGCACTTATCAGGACCTGAGCAATTGCAGAATAAAACTGTTCTGTAATAAAATAGCCATGCGGTGCTGTTTTGTGACAGTTTGATTTTCAAATGGCATTGTTGTAAATATTGGCCCAAAGTAATAATCTGAAAGAGTTGAATGTAAGTTTTTCAGTTAGAATTCAGGGGTTTGAGATTTTCTATTTTGATGTTTAGCATGGGAAACGAAGGTGTTCCTTTTCCCATACTTCCAATAAAACTGAGGAATAGTAGCGTGGCCATGGAGAATGCTTACGGTATAAGGCTGCTGTAGAATGCAGAGTAATTGCTTATTGAGGAAACAAGTGTTCATGTGCTGTAAAAAAAAGGTAATGCTGCTTATGTGCTCACAATTGGCAGTGACTTGAAACAGAGCCCCAAAGCAATCAATGATATCCATTAGCTGAAATTTCTCCATAATATTAGGCTATGTGGCAATTTTTACAGTGTCAAAATGTTTAGTTTCAGTCCTAGTGATTTGTTGTTAAAATGCATATAATTCTTCATCAAAAATGCAGAGCATATAATTTGTCTAATTTCTTCCTGATGGTGTATTACAGAATATGCAGGAAAAAAATGCTTGATGAATTTGGGAAGTGTTTTGTCTTTAATGCCAGTTCTGGTTTAATTTTATAGATACCATCACAGCCATGTTAGACTGCACAGATAGGCCTGTTCTGCAGGCAATTTTCCTTAACAGTAACTGCTTTGAGCATCTCATTCGACTGTTGCAGAACTGCAAGGTAAGTTCTCCCTTATCTGCATGTTTTTAACAAAACCTGCCTTGTATCATTACTAATGAAGTAGAGATGTCTTGTGTCTGTCTTGTGGTTAAAGCAAGGGGTGCTTACTTTGGGTCCTGGGCAAAATACCTTTACAGACCCTGCTTAGTCTAAAATCTGTTACGATGCTGTATCTTTGAATCACTGCTGAATCTTTGTTTACCTATTAAAATCTCTCAGATGTCAGACTTCGAGCTAAGCACGATGACCTCCAACAGTATTAAAAAAATCCATCTCCCCAGCCTTTTTGTTGTGGGATTTGGTTTTTTGGTTTTGTTTCTTTTATATTCTATCACTGGATTGCTAGGAAGTCACTTAACAACTGCTGCCAGATGGAAGTCTGAATTCTAATTTCAGAGGAATGGCTTTCCTTTTAAAAAAATCTTTCTGGTGTGCCATTGCATTTCAAACTGTGTGTGGCTGCTATAAAACATGAGGTCAAACTGTTAAAAATGTTCCTCAGTTTTTCCTTTTCTACACAGGATTTAGGGTTTTCATCTCAACCACAAATGGTCATAATTTGCAAACTTCCACTGATTGCATTGATTTTGTTTTTCCCTGTGTGAAAGAACACAGATATGATGTAACTCGCTGAACTATTTTATTTCTCTTTTTGTGATATGTTAGTGACATAGCTGTTTTGAGTTCTTCTGATGCTAGAAAATTTATTGCTAGCTACAGTGTGCAATTTGTTTCTAATCCATTCAGATTCTGGATTAGCATGTATTTCAGTGCAATGATGTATTAAAAATAATTATGTTTGGATTATGTCCTAATTGTAACTATAATCAGTGGCAGAATGCCAACTGACTTGAAGTGTTTTGAATAGTCTGTAGTTTTATCTCCTTCTGAAAATACATTGTTTGACCTTCCATTCTTCTCCCGTGTTTGGGAATCTGCCTGTTTTTGTACTAACCTTGTACTCTGAGAAATTCCTTTTTTTAGTTTCTTCTAAAACCATCAACAGCATGATGTTTACCTCTTCCTGGAGACTCTTAGCTCTGTTCCTGTGCTCATAAACAAGTGGTGGAATTGAAGAAAGCAGGAACAGCTGCTCTATTTTTTCTTGCAGCTTGCTGTTTTTATTTTTATTCTGCCTGTCAGTATGTTACAAGATAGACTCTTTTAAGGTTTTTTCCAGGGATACAGTCTCACATATCACTGTGTTGTTTAGAGATCAGGGCTGCCAGTTTGGTACACACTGTGCTTTTTTAGCCTTTCACAGGCAGAATACCCCCACGGATGAGAAGTGGGAGAGATAGTCAGGGCAGGTGTTGCAGTATATTTGTACTTCCAAATATACTGTGTCTCCATTCCTTTTCAAAGCCAAATAGCAAAGATTGATTTAGCTGTGGAATTAGGAGTTCTCCTTATTAGCTGGGGGTGGAGACCCTAGTTCTAGATTTAATTCCTTCGTTTGTGAAAATTGCTCCTGGGTTCCTAAGCAAGCCGTGTGTGGAAAGCATGTTCTGCATCTCTGCAGAGAGCATGAGAGTCCATACACACAGCTCAAACTCAGGAAACTGTTGGATCTTCTGCGAACTTGAAATGCAAATCATTTCTGTGGAAAGGAGGGGTAAAGAAAATCCATACCACTATTTCTGCTATAGATATGCCATAGAATGGGAGTTCAAGGCTGTATTTCTACTCATACTTTCTAGTCATTTGCAGTATAACAATCTTCTGAGACGTAAATCCTTTTTTTTCCCATATTTGCTGATTTTAAGGCTCATGGGCAAACTGTCGTTCCTTAACCATGCTTTAGGGTTAGAGATCTACACAAAAGCTTTTCAAAACTTCTTGGTTAAGTTTTGTGATCTGAATGTCACTTTTTGCCAGTGATATCCAAAAAGAGGGACTGTAATTTAGAGGTATCAGGAGGTGGTTATTCTGTACTGAGGGTCATTTAACAAACTGATTTGTCAGTGCTGAATCTTTTCTCATCTATTTAGCTATCTCAGAGGTCAGTCTTTGGGCAAAACACAGTGACCTCTAACAGTAAGTCTGATTAAAAGAAAAAGATGTGTTTTTTGAACAGCTTTAAAATGGAAAAATTAACACCACGTAGACATTGTAAAAAGTAACCTATTTTTCCTTTTCACATGCCTTATGAAAAATGAAGTAACTCATACCAAAAGTTTGATGGACTCTTTATTTTTGCATTGCCTGCATTTGCTTTTGTTTAATGTTCTTATTCTTGCTAGTGTTATGGTCCTCTGAGACATGTTATAGTTACTCTGCGTTGTTAAGTGCTCTTGACTGTGATGTAGCTTTCAAAGTCTTTCTAATGATGTGCTTTCACACCTATGTAAGTCAAAGCAATATCTTGAGTGTTGTCCTTTGTTTTGCCCTATTTTATGGAAGTCGATTTCTCAGGTTGTTCCTCTTCAGGGAGACTAAGCTAGCAGATAATGGAGCAAAATGTGTGTGTATGTGTGGGAAAAGAAGTGCTTAGGTTTTATCCACTAAAGGAAAGTGTTTCCTTTTTTTTAAAGGAACTTTTAAAGCATTTTGATCAGGGTTTTTTTAAATGCCTCAATAAAATCTTAAAACGGAAAGAGGTGAATTTTAGTTCTAATTACGTTACAGCTAAATTTGGCATGCAAACTGACTGCAGGTGATTATGAATTTGAGTGAGTTTGAAACTGTCAAGTTCAGGTAGTGACTAGGAATTTAGCTACTGAACACAGAACAGCTCCTTAGCCTAAATGCAGTAGGTGTATATTTGATTTAAAGCTGTTTGCAACCTGTCTGATTCTTAGGATGATGGCAGAGATATTTTGCCCTTCTTCCTGTCCCAAACACTGTGTGCCCCAGAAATTCTGCTACTGTGCTGTTTGAAGATGAAAATGTTCTGTCTAGCTATCTTCAGCTTTCACCTAGGGTGAAACATAAGTGGAAAATGGTGAAACATCTGTATCCATTTCCTTGTTAATGCCCTACTCTTGTCTTTATTTCTTACAAGTAAATTTCTTAGAACTTCGTCATGTTGCATATTGTGAATGAAATCACAGTTGCTAAGCCAGAGATGAATATCAATTCCAGAGAAATCTTCCTCTTTGCCTCAGTGATTATATTTTCATTTATTTTGGCGGGGGAAAAAAGTAATTGCTCTTTAGCAAAAATACAGTGTAATCTTCAGCATATAAAGAATTAACAGATGACTAATACTAATGGACAATTGTCTTACCAGTGTGAGAAAGCTTTATTTTTTCCTTTTTTCCCCCTCCTTTTTTGTTTTTGTATGTGAAATACAAATCTAAGGCAGCCTCCACAGATTTGGCTGCAGGTAACTGTTTAATGCAATTATTTCTATTATTCTTGTCTCTGTTTCTAACAGCTGTTTTTAAATGCTAACAATAAAGTGGCAGACAAGAGTGAGAAAGACCTTACCAACAAATTACTGACAGAAATGAATGAGGACCAGGTACCTACCTAAACTGTATTTTGCTTCAGTTGAAGTCAAGACACAATCACAGGAAAATTGATTCCTGTGCTTCACCTTAACCATCCTCTTAAGCCTTCTGCAGCAAGATGAACTTATGATGCTGCACAGATCAGCATTTCCTGTCTCTGGAAAATGATTTTTCTGAATAACAGATTGAATTCAACCTCTGTTTTATTCATCTGCTTCAAACTGCAGATTTAGCAATAGAATGAGCATCAGTTATGCTTCTGTTAAGGAAAAGGTGAAGTACATGAATGGGATCCAAATTAATTCTCTCAACCTGGTGGTGATTCTTTTTCCCCTCCTTTTCCTCTTTTTTGCTCTTTGTCTCAGCACTGTGGTGTTTTGGATTTTGGGACCTTGTTTGTGAATCTCAATGGTTGTGTTTGGTGTCCTGATTCTTTGCTTGTCATCAAGAACAGATGTTCACAAAACAATGGACAGGCTGAATCAGGGAGGTAGGAATAGCCTGTTGCTTCACTTTTCCCAAATACTATGGAAAGTTTCAAATGCAAATTTTTGTATTAATTTTATAGTAGAATTATTTGTTCTGATTAAAAATGTAAAAAAATGCTGAATACAAGGGACAGTTATTTACAAATTGTGGTTTTTAACTAATAGCTTTGGCTTTTTTGGACACAGCACAACGCTCTAACTGCATGTAAATGTTTCTTCACATCTAGTAGTCTTCTGATTCCTGACATTTCACTTTCAAAATATGTCTGAGGTGCACATAATTTCAGAGATGATGAAACAGTATGTTTGTTTGCACAGTGTTGCTAATTAGGTTTACAGATGGATGCAAAAGAGTGCTCCAACATTTTTGTTCTTCAAACCATTGTAGAAATATCAACATAAACAAGAATTATAGGAAAAAAAAACCTCAAAAGATTACTTAAATTGGAGAGAGAGGTGTTGAATCAATGCAGTGAGGCTGTGGGTAAGGCAGCCACTTAGCTGTGCTGGTGTGACTTCTCTCTTATGCTTTGGAGGTGTGTCTGTGTTGCATTGGTTTGCAGGGCCTTGGATGGAAAATAAGTCCCTTTAATGAACTGCAGATGCTGATTTTCCAGCAGCACACACACACACTGCAAGAGATTTCCTAATTGTTTTCCTCCCTCCCTCTTGAGGTTGTCCATTAGACGCATGAGGAAAACTTGTTTGTCCATCAGAGTATTTGAGGTGCGGTTTGTGTTGCGAATGCTTCTCTCCTCTTGAAGTCTGTGGTTAGTTGTCCACTGTGGTGCAAATCCTTGTGGGATTTGAAATTTTGACTGCTGGGAAAATGATTTTTGAAGCATGTTACCAAACTCTTGTTTTCCCTCCTGGCAGGAGGGCACAGCACAGATTTTGGAGCTGAACTGTCTTTGCATGTTTGTATATGACTTCTGTACCTGCTCCTTTCAGGTGTTTCAGGGACACTTGGACTCCTTGGCAGTATCAACCATTCAAGCCCTCACAGCAGTAATGCACAAGTCTCCAGCTGCAAAGGTAACAGTGTCTATGCAGAGGACTGTTTGCAATTTCTTGATTTTGTTTCCAGTTAGTGTTTTTATCACAATGCCTTGATGGGTCTTGCTAATGGAGATGAGCAGATTGTGGTCGCACATTTGTGCCAGACAGGAATAGCTGATTAGCATTCCTCATCCCTTTATATGTGTCTAATGTCTGGACACTGGGTCACCTTGCTGCCAAAACTGGAAGATCTGAGTATGATGGCAGTTGGAAGCTTTGTAAAGGAAGTACATTGTTACTTGTCCCATGAGTAGACTGAGTGGATATTTGCAGGAATTCTCTGGCAGCTGTGTGTGTTGTAGTTTCACATGGCTTTAAACCAAGCCAGGACAGTGTTACTGTCCAGATGGTGGTCATGCCATTGCCCTGTGCCCTTCCTTGATAGTTATTCTTGTGATTTGGTAAATGGATGGGTTGTGAATAGTTTGTGATTCTGACTGAAAGCTAAGCCCATGGAAATATAGTATATTTATTCCTGGATTGCTGAGTTGATTAAATTTAACCCTTGACAGAATGATTCCCTTGACTTGGCACAGTTGAAGGGATGTGACTGTACACTGGAGGGTAAAGGAAGAGTGGGAATCATTAATTTTGTTGCTACTTGGAGTACACCTTAAGGGAGAGACAGGAGCTGCAGAGCATTACTGAAAAAGCTTATTTCTCCACTGACTCTGGAAAGCCTGGGGGGAGTTGTATGTTGGAGGTGGGGACTGGCTGGAATTCATGAGAGTCAGAGTTTTCAATTTTACTTTTACTGCAAAACATGTATTTTTTCTTTCCCTGTTGACCTAAGTAATCGCTTCACTTCTGCTGGAAGATTTATTCTTTAAAAAAATAGTTTCAGCACAGACTAGCCAGGAGAAGAATATCCATTCCATATGATGTGTTGGCTGTTTAATAATTAAACTATAAGGGGATACTACCATTTGAACTTCGCTGGTTGTATTTTTTTTTCCCTTGTAAAATCAATTAGTTTTCAGGAAAACTTCTTGGAACACTTCTCTAATTTTTTAAGTGTTTAGGATGGGTGGTTTTTAATCTGGTCTAGGAAAATCTTTTATTGAAAGATTAATATTTGAATACTTCTGCGTTTCAATGTAAACATTTCATGCAATAGTTTGCACTAAAAAGATGAAAAATGAAGCTGTTTGTTCTTTGTGATATTATTAACATTTGGATTATACCAAAGTAGTTATATTCTTTTATAGGTAATTAATAAAATACAACTTGGTACTTGAATTTATCTGTGTGCTGCAGTGAAATGCTTCTCATCCGTAGCATTCTAGAGATAGTAGAATGAACAGGTTATCAAAAATAGATTTCTAACCTGTAATTACAATGTTCTAATTATTATTTGTCTAATATTGCATTAAATTGTCTAAACTTAAAATTTAAAGTTGCTTGTCTACTGCTGCAGTAGACAAGCAGTTTTTGTGCATTTTATTTGTTAGTGAGACTGGAATTTTTATCTTTTAGGAGGTCTTCAAGGAGAGGATCGGGTATGCACACATACTTGAGGTACTAAAATCACTGGGTCAACCGTCACGGGAATTGCTGGAAGAGCTCATGAATATGGTGAGCTGTGCTTGCTTTGGAGCGGAGATGCTTACATCTTTCAACAGTACTTCTGGCCCTGTCTTGTTGTGTTTCATGTCTGAGGTCCCTGCTGTTTTTCAGGCCGTTGAAGGTGACCACATGGCTGTTGGGATACTCGGCATTAGTAATGTCCAGCCCTTGCTGCTGCTCATCCAGTGGCTTCCAGAACTAGAATCGCACGAGCTGCAGATTTTCATCTCCAACTGGTTGAGGCGAATCTGCTGTATCGACAGACAGAGCCGTGCCACGTGCGTCAATGCAAACATGGTCATCCGGATCATCGAGACCCTCAGTTCCCACTCGGTGCTCCACTGCACTTGTGCGGAGAACCTGATTGCCCTGCTGGGCTCCCTGGGGAGCCAGTCCATGGGCTCGGAAGAGCTGCTCCAGCTGGTGCGGCTGCTGCGGCCGGAGGAGCCGCGGGGCGCCCACCCGTACGTGGTGCCGGTGCTGCGCGCGCTGCTGGCCATGGCGCGGAAGCAGGGCCTGGCCAGCGCCCTGCAGTACTTCAACCTGCACCACAGCATGGCCGGCATCGCCCTGCCCGCCATCCACCGCTGGCCGGGCTCCGCCTTCTCCTTCAACGCCTGGCTCTGCCTTGACCAGGACCGCGTGGACCCCGGCACCACGGGCAAAAGCGGCAAGAGGAAGCAGCTCTACAGGTACAGCTACTGTCACTGCTACAGCCTACAGATGCTCCCCTGTGGCGTAGAGTACCCCGTGTGACAGGGGGTGCTTCTGTAATACTTACTGCTTAGTCTGGGAAAGGGAGAGCTTGCATCTGTCCCCACAGCCAAGTTCTGTCACAGAAATAACGTGTAGTTTCTCTGTTGTAATGCCTTGTCATCTGCAGTTTCAACATCCGTAACTCCAAATTGTGGTAAGGTTCTTTGCTTAAACAAAACAACATTAGAAGCCAAAACCCAATCCATCCCACCCCCCAGGCAAAACCATAACAGCCTTCACACAGTTTGTTGTAAAGGTAATGAACTCTGGATTTGTGTAAGAACACAAATGAGAAGGCGCCTTCATGGTGCTTAAATAGTGCATATTGACAGGAATGCTTCTTGATACCATTTAGCTCTTTGGGTACGACTGGAATTTTTATCTATGTCTGGTTTTTTTTTGTTCTTTTTTTTTTTTTTTTTTTTTAAATAAGAGGAGTAATGGTCACATATTAAATATTGGACCGCCACCGAGCAACTTGAGTGGATTTTGTTCTTAATGAATGTGTTGTTAGGTCGTAGTTTTGATGAAGCAAGTCCTTGATTGTGTGTCTTGTGTAGCTTTTTCACAGGAAGTGGTATGGGGTTTGAAGCCTTCATTACATGCTCAGGGGTATTGGTGGTTGCAGTGTGCACCAAGAGGGAATATGCAACGGTGATGCTGCCTGACCACTGTTTCTTTGACTCTCTCTGGGTAAGATTTGATACTGACAAACACTTTGTTTAGGATTGAATTGTTAGCTCAGAAGTCAAAATTATGGTTTTTTGATCGTTTTACAAAATGTCTGTTTTATAATATTGCAATAACTTATTGCATAAGAGCAGATTTAATCTCAAAGCAAGCAATTTTCATATAGATTAGTTGTTGATTGAGCTAACTTATACATGTGTATTAGGCATTTTTTGTTGATTGAGCTTGTTACAGCATTAGAGGCTTTTTTATATTAAATTACAACAAGCATACGTGGCTTTGGTGCTATATGAATAAATTAGGTGTGGTGCTGTTTCTGCCTTACCCTCTTTGATTCCTATACTTAAGAACTGATGTGCATTACTATGAAAGAGCTGTATCTTTCTCTTCAAAAACCATTTATATGTAAACATTACATTTAGTACTTTAAATGGAAGCAGCAGGTGATCTTATATTCTTGTTGATGCTTTAGATTTATTTTCTGAAGTACTTTCGTCACTGACTTAGTAGAGATAAAGTTAAGTAGTTTCATATAGTAATTTCACTGCTCTTAATAATGACTTAACTATTTTTTCTTGCATAACTAGCACAACATAACTATTGTTCACATGCCTGGAAAGAGGCCCTTTGGGCAGAGCCTTGTGTATATCTATGTCAATGGACAGCAGAAGGTCTCTGCCCCGCTTCGATTCCCTGCTATGAATGAAGTAAGTTCCCTTCTGAGCCATTCCCTGCTAGGATGAGCTCTCATACAACAATGAGAATTCAGACTATTACTAATAATGTTCAGCTTTGGATACTGGCCAGAATATAATTTTGAAGTGTAACTAACCATTAAGTAATGCTTGTTTAGTCATTTCAGTTTAAAAACAAAGCAGAAAGCTCTACCAGATGACATTGATTAAATCATGGGGTTTTCCTCAAAATAATTGCCTGAGCATATTGGCATAATTTATGGTGATATCATAATAAATGGTAGCTCTACCGGTAGGATTAGTGTAACAGTACTCAATGAAGAATATTCCCTGTAATTTTCAGTATTTTCATTTATTTTTACTTGTGTTTTTTGAATGTTTCCTTAATATGTTATTCTTTACTCCTATGGTAACTGAGTAAGCACTTCACCTGCAGTTAATCTAACCATTTTGGATGTGTACACATTTAGCAGTACACTAGTCATCAAAATGAGTGTATGCCGTGTTTAGTTTCCTCTGTAAGCTTTGTTCATTCCTTTTGGGGAACAAATTTATATAAAACTGGCCTACAACACCCAATATTCCTCCCTCTTTTCTAAGTTCTAATTTGATATTTGTTAAGTATGTTGAGTAAACAGGTAAGTTGGATGATGTAATGGTAAAATCAGTATAAAACTTTAAAATGAGAGTAAGTGTAGTTTTCATTTCAAGATAAAACTCTGGGGTTTGGCCCATCTGTAGAATAAACATTATAAATCTCAAGGTAACTAAAAGTAGGGCAAGTAATCTTACCATGGGAGTCTCTGTTTGAGTGGACTAACTTATATTAGAAGTGCACAGTAGCAGATATGCTGGGCTAGTATTTTGGAATATAATCCAGAAGAGGAGTATTTACAGAGGGGTATCAGGAGCACTGTCCTTCCTGGCTGTGCTCTTGCCAGAGGTCATGCAGCACTTGAGGTAACCAAATGGCTCTTACTTGGAAAAAGGGTGTTCTCTCCTGCTATTAGAAGTATATGCTCTGGTTTTTGGCCTACTGTGATGAATTGCTTGTTTTTCAAGGCTTGACAGAACTTGTTGCTTGTGGTTTCATTTATTTCGTTCAGATTTGCTAGATGCAGTCTTCAGATTTAAAGCTTAGATTTACAGTATGTGTTTTGTTTTTTTTCTTCCATGTACAACTCTCCAGTCTTTTACTTCTTGCTGCATTGGTTCAGCTGGTCAAAGAACAACAACTCCCCCTCCATCTCAGATACCAGATCCTCCTTTTTCCTCCCCAGTCATGCCCCATCGGACGTCGCTTGGGGGCATTCTCGCCACAGGAGGTTGGGGTGGGGTGCTCGGAAAACCAGAGTTCATCACCAAAATGATCTCAGCAGGGACTCAGGACAGTGAATGGGGGTGTCCAACATCTTTGGAGGGCCAACTTGGGTCAGTTATTATCTTTCATGAAGCGTTGCAACCTTCTCAGGTGAAAGCATTATATTTAGCAGGTAAGTGGTGATTGTACTGGTTTTAGCAAAGTAAAAGGAATGAATTATAACCAAGACCCCACTAAGCTTTGCTCTACACAGACACATAATGAAGAGCTTAGAATGCAGAAGTGCAGAGCTGACCTAAGAGAGAGGGCTTTAAAGCAGATAAGCTTAACATTTAATAAGCGTGTTATGAAGTTTGATTTTAAAATATTATATTTGCATAAGCTCATCTGTTTAT
The DNA here is from genome assembly GCA_013397195.1 of Hylia prasina. NCBI lineage: Eukaryota > Metazoa > Chordata > Aves > Passeriformes > Sylviidae > Hylia > Hylia prasina. Next base: position 341,495 of record VYXD01014534.1, on the reverse strand, counting down.
CATATGCGCAGACCTGCAAAATTAAAATGTTAGGTAATAATTTCACTTGTAAATTCTGAATTTTTACTGCTGTTTGCCTACATGTGATTATAGTTGAGACTCTTTAAATTGCCCTTATTTGTTAGGGCCACTTAAAGGTGATTTATGCTTGAGGATTTTTCCATAAGAATCAATAATTAAGTGGTCATTTTAAAGAAAATATTCTGAAAATTATGTTGTAGAGTTCAAAGTATGAAAAGTGTTAAGTTCCATAATGACTCAAGGTTGTTACAGATTGAAGTTAAAACACTTGCATCATTTAAAGGAAATATTTTGTATTTCTAAACAAAACTATCTTGAAGGTTACTCATTTTCTGGGCATTTAGGCTTGAGGACAGAGACTACTGACAAATACAAGATAGATATTTGTAAAAACATACATGAGAGCTATTTGAAGGTATAAAAACACCTCTTCTTTGTGTAGTTTAGCTTTTCATGTAGAATGTGTTCCTTTTTAAGCAGAACTTCTGAAATGAATGAATGAAGTCATAGGAACTCTACTTCAAAGCATGTCTCAAATAGATACATACGGTTCAGAGTGTCCTACTTGTTCTTCCTACAAGTTTGGTGATATAAAATTTGTAAAGGGCAGCATTATTAACCAGTGGACTCTTAAATATATGTCATATGATTTTATATATCTTTTATTTTTAGGTCCAAACTGTTTAACTCCATGGAAGTCTCAAGAAGCTGAAGCAGCAGATCTCCCCAGTAAGGTGCTGCTTCATTATACACCAAAGGTATGTAACAGGTCATAATTTCTGTTTGACTACACAGTGTGCATTACTTTCAGTGTTTGCACTGTGGTTTTTATGGGAAGATAAGGAGCAGTGAGAGCTTTCCTTAACTGTAGTCTTTTGCAGACATAGTAGGTTTGGGCAAAAGGGTGGAATTATCTTGTACAACCCTAATGTCAAATCTAAAATGGCAACAGTTATATTCTAGGGGTTTCATGTTGTTTAAATACTTTAATATCAACACACTGGCACAAAATCTTATGTTCAAGCATCTGTAACTTGTTTCCTAGATGATATTATGACTTCTTTATTTGTTTAACAGGCCTGCAGAAACCCAATTTGCCTTGACCTGTCTCCAAATCTTTTACATGGAAGACTAACTGGAAACAAAGTAGTGAATTGGGACATCAAGGTAAATGTCTTGTGAAGAGGCAGAACCTGATGTAAAAAGGACAGTGGTTGTGTGTGTTCATATAACTTTTGGAATGCTGGAAGTTATTATTACAATGCAAATTATATTTAAGAGATGCAGCATGTTTTTATACTGAGAATTCATGGGCTAATGCTGTAGATGGAGTAATGTTGCATTTACATTACATTTATTGAAAACTTATGAGGGCCTCTGCTTTTACTGTCATAGTACATGAAGATATTTTGTGGTAGTGGATTATTCTTCATAATAATGTTGAATGTGTGTTGTGTATTGAGAGCATTTTGCAATCTCTAGGGAATTCTGTCATGGTTTTTTTGCTGTCATAAACTCTGAGTTAGAATCAGGTTAGTAGGGTTTAGTTAACACTTGTGACATGTCAGTAGAATACCATGTTTTTTCATCTTGAGGAAAATGTATGAACAATAAAGAAGCTCTGCCTTTTTTTCCAAGATCAGTGAACAATTGGCTGTACTGGAAAACTGATTAATAAGGAAATATTGTTGGAGCTACACTGTACATATCCACTGTGCATATCTCTACAACCGCTTCCTGAGACTGATGTTAAGAAAATTCAGACACTCATTAGTTAATTTTGCTATGATATGAATAGTTCTAAAATACTTCAATTTGTCCTGTTTGCCCAGTAATGGGTACTTGTACTCCCCAGTGTTTGTCTTTGGACTAAGCTGGGGAAATGAGTGGGTGTCTCTGAGTATCTTAGCAAGCTACTCAGAGATTTTGAATTGATTTGAAGTGGTTGTGAATCACTTCTAGAAATCTTGTGATTTGAGCATTATATTTGAGTAACAGAATCCAGAGTCAATTAAATTGGAAAAGTCCTCTGAGGTCATCAAGTCCAACCTGTGACCAAACACGTCTTGTTAACTAGACTGTGGCACTAAGTGGCACATCAGTCTGTCCTTAAACACCTCCAGGGACTGTATTGTGCTATCTCTGCTTGTGAGAAGGAGGGGAAAAAGGGGACTAGGAGACTTGAATTTTAAGGAAAGGCTTAAAATTGATGTATGTGTAGAGTTATTTTTAAAAACAAAATAAAATTGTATTATTTTTTAACTACTTGAAATTGAAATCCTGCAGGAAGATGATTAAAGCAGAGATGTGTATAAACTTATGGTCTTCTCTTACTGCTTGCTGCAAATAACTTAGAAATCAGGGACATGTTTTTCCTGTTTTTCAAATATATTTAGGAGAAGATTCTTCCTAAGTTTTTGTATCCTTCAGTTTCCAGTATTTATATGGGGGGAGGAGGAAGGAAATGTAAAAAATGTACCTTCAGATCAAGAGCTGACAGGATGGCCCATGTGTAAATGGCCCATGAGACATTCTGATTGGTTTGTGAGTACTCCTGTATGTTGAGTAAATTTTTGCTACAGTTGAAGGGATTTTATTTATGGTGATGTTTTTCCTGCCTTTTCTCTTGATTCAGGATATGATCAACTGTATTGGTGGAATAAATGTGCTGTTTCCGCTGCTGGAGCAGATCAGCTTTCTTGGTGGACAGATGCCTGAGAAGTCTGAAGGAGAAGCTCTGCCTCCAGAACTAGTAACTCCTGTAGAGGGTGACTGGGTGGTGTTTTCATCCCCAAAGGCATCAGGTGAGAAAGTGAAGCTGAAGTGAGCTAATTTTTAAGCTTGATTTTACAGGTCCTTTTATGAATGACAGAAAGCTGTTTATAATGTGCTGGATTTTCCAGAGCATTTATGTAAAGCTGAAAGGCTCTTTTGGTTCCTAGATACCTGACATGGATACTGAATACCAGGAGTTCAGCATTATCTAAAAAATAATATAACATTTTTCTAGTACAGATATATTTAATAGCACTATTTTTCTTTTCATGATTTAGGGGTGCCAAGGTATGAGATTGTTTTAATTTCTGTTCTGATCATTTTGAGAAATAATGTTTGATGTAAAACCTACTAATAGCAACAGGAGGAGCTTTCCTTCAGCCTGAGTGCTGGGTCACACAGCCACATGGGGACAGCAGCATCAGGACTGTGCTGTTTAATCTTTAGCCAAACTTATATTTTCTTAGTAAAATATTCAGGCTCCTACCTCTTCCATACATAGTCACATTTTGGATTAAAATAAAAAGAAACCGAAAGGATGGTTTAAGAAGAGATTTTTTTAAAACTTTGCTAGTATTGAGAATTAACTTCGACCTTAACAAAAACTGTTGAGAAATCAGACCTTGAAAGGGAAAACATGACTGTTTCTTTTGTTTGTTTCAAAGGTGAAATGGTGGAGTAAAGTAAAAAAATAGATCTTCTCCCTGTCTCTAATTTTTTTGCATACCATGGCTAGAAAGTGTCAGTTTGCAACTACAGAGGGAAAATAACTGCAGCATATGCAAAAGATGGTAACAAAGAAGTTTGTAACCTACAGCCATGGATAAAGCAACTGAAGTCAGGAGTGGGATCACTTTGTTCTGGAGAGGCATGGAATGGCTATGATTCGGCACAGGAGAAAAATCTAAGGACAGTCTACAGCTAAGGAGCAGGAGTTGAGAAGTTCAGGAAATAGTGAGGAATATAACCACTTGATTTTACTTTTTCCCCTCTATTTTTATACAGTGATCCAATGATAAACCATAAGACTTTTGCTACTGTTGTTCTGTTCTGCAGAAGCACGTCTGGAGAAGAACATAGTTGCAACTTTCATCTTGATGATAAAACACTTTATTCAGGGACATCATGTTAATCAAGAAAATCTCATTCACTCCCATGGAGTAGCCACCCTAGGAGCCTTGTTACAGAAGGTGAGCAAACTTGAGAAACATCCTTTAGTAATGAATTTTGTGGATGAGGTCCTGATTATTTTCAAGCATAGCCAGAATGCCAGGGTCTTTAAAGGCCTCCTTAGTAAATATTTTCTTCCTTGTGTTCCTGAAAGCAAAAAGGTGTGAGAAGTTAGTCTTCATCTGCAAAGTCAAATACAGTGTTTCTTTTTTTTCATGTTCTGCTTTTTTTGATACAGATACTGTGCTGTTTGGCTATTCCAATGAGACTGCTTTTGTGTCTGTGTATTGTTTTAATGGAGCAGGCATTTCTGTAGCAGATAAAAGAAACTTAAGCTTCCATTTTTTAAAATAAATTTTTATTAGGATATTCAGTATTTTGTGTCCTAACACCTGTTGTTATTTTGCAAGGTGCCAAGCATCTTAATGGATGTGAATGTCCTGATGGCTGTACAGTTGTTGATAGAACAAGTCTCAGTAGAAAAGAACATGCAGCTTTTGCAACAGATGTATCACCACTTACTTTTTGACTTCAGCATCTGGAACAGTGGTGACTTTCCCTTCAGAATCGGTGAGTTCTTGGCCTCGGGCAACTGTGTGAAGACACAGGACTCTTCACATGATACCAATCTTTATCTTGGTTCTAAAAGAAAACTTTATGTTGTAGGACATATACAGTATCTTTCTACAATCATCAAAGACAGTAGAAGACTCTTCAGAAAGAAGTATGGTGTGCAGTTTCTTCTAGACACACTCAGGATTTATTATGGGTATGAGTTTTACTACTTCTGACTCCTCATTTATTGTATGTGGTTCATGGGTTTTTTTGCCATCATCCTAATGAGAAAATGAAGCGCAGGTTGGATTTTGATAGTTTATTTAATTTACAAAATTGCATTTTTTTTCCCCCATTTGACTTAATACTTTTCCTTGCCTTGAATTTTTATGCTAAGATTGTGTAAAGTTTGTCAGTGACACTAGGAGTGCTTGTAAGAGTGATTAAAACTAGAAAATTGTAGGACGTGTTCAACAATGCAAATTAAGTCACAGATTATTACCATTATAAAAAGTTCAGCATTTTAAGTTCTTGTCTAATTTGAAGAAGGACTTAGAAATTTAAAATTTTAACCTTTCAGTGCTGATGATTTATATCTGCCTGTTTAGTCATGTGCTTGAGGAAGATTGGCTAGAGACTCAGCTGCTTCCTGTGGGAGGTGGGAACCTGCAATCCTGACCTGTATCTAGATCAGTCCAAGTCTACATTTCAGGGCTTTTATAGACTTGCCATGATCTGCTTATTACTGTTCAATTGCTTGAGTTCAGTAAAAATTGAAGACTTGTGCATGATGCTTGGGTAGATAGAATATTACCAAACTGGCACCATCAAATTGCTATTAATGACCCATGAAGAGCTTCCTTAGGTTGCCTTTCTGGTCTGTTGGCACACAGGACTGGTTGCAAAGGCGGTGATTTGGCTCCTGATGACCTGAGAACAATACGGACATCCCTATATGGACTGATCAAATATTTCCTGAGCAAGGGGGGAACACATGAAGAAATTCAGAGCATTGTAGGATACATTGCTGCCACCAGTGATGAGGAGCAGGTATGCAACATGGCATAAATTAGTAGTTTAAACTGGACATGTTTTGGTTTTGCATCTTGGCATTTAGAAATCTTGCCTTGTGTACTTGAAAGAAGGGTGAGCAAAGAAGAAAATGACTACAAGCAAAATGTTAACTGATACGTGGTTCTGTTTAGATGTAGGTGAGATAAGTTTGTGCCATTGGAAAAGTTATCTTAGTTTACAAAAGCAAATGAATTGACCTTCAACTGACCAGAAGTCGTGATGATGTGCTTTCTATTTTGTAGCATCAGCAGCACTTGAACTTGCTTTGTGTCTCTGCTTAATTTGACAAGGTATTCTATAGAGAGAACAAATGTATTAAAAATTGTTCAAATGCAGTAATACTGAGCAACAAAATGTCTATTAACCAGCAAAGGTAAAACTTAAAAACCAAGAAAATTTTCCTAAAACAAAGCATGAAATCTGAATGAACTGGGAACTAATTTTGTTGTCTTAATTTTGTAGCTCTGTGGAATTTTGGATGTTCTCTTCAGCCTACTTCATTCCAGTCCAACCCCAGACCAGCTTTTTTTATTGCTCTTTGAACCAGGGAATGCTGATATTCTTTATGCTCTGTTATTGCATCAAAGATACTCTGACAAGCTTAGAGAACTTGTGTTCAAGGTAATGAATTGAATTATATGTTCCTAAATTAATCAGTTGAATATAAATCTGTGTTTTTCATTGGTCTGGCAGAAGTGTATGCAATTAAAAATATACTAATCATTCAAGTTTGCTTTTTTCTTTCCTCTAATGTTAGCTAGATGGCATTGGCACCTGTGAATTAGTGTTCTCTTAAAATAAAGTATTGGGATCTTTAAAAAATCAATGCACGTTGTTTGAGTTAGTTCACCAAATAAACTTTAAAAACTGTGGACCAGCATGTTATATCATACACAAGTTTGAGAGATCTGGATGCCTTTTTGTGTTCAATTTGCATTTGTGTCTACTTTTCCTTACAGATTGTGGAAGAGATGCTGAAATGTACCAAAGTTTATGAACGGAGCAAGCACCGTATGAGGCTCAGAGAAGTGGGGTACTCTGGGCTGGGACTCCTTCTGAATGAGTCACCAGTTACTGTTTCTCTTATTAAAAACCTTCTTAACCAAGTTCTGTATGCAGGTAATTGGCAAGTGCTATGTCTGACATTAGTACACTTCTGCTGCTCAGGCCTGTTTTTCGTTGAGGAAAGCCAGAAATGTTACTTGTAGAGCTGTTCTATTCAAAGTCCCCATTAGTCTCAGCTAACATTTTCTTAGTTCCCTGAAGTTTGTTCCCTTTACTGGATCCCTGGATGCAGTCATAACTTCCAAGACAATATTTATCTGTTACATTTTCTTGTGTGATATTGTTTATGGTACCTTTTTTCTTTCTTCCCTACAGATCCTGCTGTGAATTATAAAGATCTCCTAGCTGTAGTGTATCTGGCTCATAGATCAGATATAAACATGAGAGTGATTATCTGTAGAAAGGTTAGTTGTCTTCTTTAGAACTGGAATACTGTCCTTCAAGCCTATAAACTGTACAGTGTGATAACTAAATGATTTCTTTAAAACACTGTGGCAGTATTTATTGTTACTGTTTTCTTTAGCAATGATTTATTTTAATAACTAAACCCATCTGTCACATAGTGTTGAATTTTGTGTATTCAAGTACTTTTAAAAGCCAAAACAAAAAGTGAAGCCTCTATCATTATTCTCAAATAGCTTGTATTTTCTACAGGTTTGAGATGATATGCTCCTTGAATTACTAAGTTTTCTCAAGGTTTGTATCACTGGAATTAGTACTAAGTGTAGCTGTGAGACACCATATAGTCTATTAAGGTTTCCCAAAGCAAAGAAGTGAAACTATAATGTACGCTATCAGTCAGCTATTAATACTGCAATTTTATCAATTCTATCTATTTAAGAGCTCCTAATCAAGCATATTTTCTATTTGAAAATTTTTTTGACTATGGATGAATTGGATTATTTATTGAGTTAACTGGCTTTTGAAGGAATTGTTGCAGAAGAGTTGCTGAAATATAGCAATTTACCAATATGCTTTGATAGCTTTTCTCCCCTATTCCTGAGAACTTTTTACCTTTTTTTTCTTTTTTCTCAAATACATATTTTTTATGAGGAAAAAGTACTTTGTGGCTGGTTTGCTTATCATTAGTCAATTATGGCTCTTTATATAAGGTTGTAAGAAAAGTAGAGAAATTGTAAGATTGCCAAATGTTTAGTTGACAAGCCAGATGGATGCAGTTACAAGCTAAAATTAATGTGCAGATATGGGTTATCTTCTATCCTTAGATTTTGCACCTTTTGCATTCCCAATTGGATGCAGCACAACAGATTTCTCAGCAGCTGGGCTGGCAGGACACTTTGGTTAGACTATTCCTGAAAGAAAACTCAGAGGTCCGGATTGGCTTTAAGGAGAACAGCACTGATTCCTCCAGGGAAGAGGAAAAAAGGCCTCCTACTGAAGAGCTTCAGAAACACCAAGTTGATAAGACAGAGAGAGAGAAAGCTGGCAGCTTTGCATCAGTTAATGGTCTGTTTGATCAGTGGAGTTTAGAAGACAACAAATCCCTGGATGTCCCTGCCCATTTCTCTGTTATGCCGCTGGAAGATGCATCCACAGCAGAGATGTCCTTTGGTTCAGAGGGCCGAGAAGAATTGTGGCACAGTAATCCTTCACATTTGAGTTTAGATTTGTCCAGTGTTGACTCTTATGAACTGGCTGATGTTGGGAATCAGATGACAGACAGCCAGCCCAGCACTCCCTCACCCACAGAGAGCACAAAGCCCTTCTCCGGGCAGCCTGACAAAGAGCTGGGTGTTACGAATGATGTGGGCTTCACTGCTGAGCTGTCTCTATTTGAAAACCAAGGAGTAAGTAACTATGTGACTGGTTTCTCCAACTGTTGGAAATTTCTTTTTGTTCTTTCAATCTCCCTAATGAATGATTATTACTTTTTTTTTGTCCCTCCTATCATCCAACAGAAAAGAGAACAATATGGCTCTTTTATAGTGAACAGGGATACTTCATTTTATAATGTGTCTTCTTTTTTGATTGTCCAGTTGGAATAGCTTTGGTGTTTAAAAAAAACCAACCAACCAAAAAAAATTAAAACCAACCTCCCCTCCCAACCACAAGAAAGCACAAAAAAGCCCCTTGCAAACTCTCCCCCCTTCTATATTTAAACATCCTTTATCATCCAGAGGAGGTATGGATCAGACTTGCTGTGAAAAAATCAAGGGTGGCTAAAGGCAGCTTGTTTTACATTGTACAAGCAGGCCACAGTCTCTTGTATTTGTGTTTTTGTGAGCTTTTCCATTGGATTTTAGACTGTGGAGCCTCAAATGCTGAAACATGAAAGCATGAGGAGCTGTGATGAATAAGAAATGTTTTGAAGGTATTTTATACTAGAAGGACTTTAAATATTTTGCTTCTTTTGTAGGGGAGTGATAATGAACTCATACAGCTACTTACAGACATCCTGCTGTGTGTAATGTGGAAAGGTATTGAAAAATCCGATGATGATGCTTGGATTGAGAGAGGACAGGTGTTCTCTGCTCTCACCAAACTGGGGATGTCTAATGAGTTGCTGCGGCCTTCTGATGAAATAAAACTCAAGTGAGTGTACAGTTCATCCCTTTTGAGGATAAACAGAAGTGAGGGACATGAGCAAAGCTGGGAAGGGTTGGGTGTTTCCCAACAAGATGGACTTTTCTCTGCTGTCTCTTCACATACAGTCAGAAATATATTTCAGTACCTATTTAGGAATGTCTTGTGGCCAGAACGTTTTAAAACTATCACTGTTTTCGTGAGTGAGTCAATCGCTTTTATCTCATTGGCTTATCAAGAAGATGGCAGTTATATAACTGCAGACTAGGAGATTCAATTAAATACTTAATTGGATTTTTAAAAAGCCACTTACACTTAGAACATGTAATACTTATTTTGGGATTTTGTTTTCCATGCAGCTTGCTGGAGAAGATGTTAGAATGGTCAGTCACTGAGAACAGAGATTCCAAAGCTCTCCCTACACATGCTGAAAATGCCTTCAAGCTCTTGCTAATTGTACAAGGTTTCCTGCAGGCAGAAGGACTAATTAATTCAAATTTATGGACAGAGAAGGTACAGTAACTGCATAATGGAAGTACTGTATATGGGCTGAAAAGGTATCAAGAAAGTGGTTGGTTTAGACACTCGCCCTTCTAGTTATATGTTTTTAAAGCACAGGTATTACAGAATAAGGATTTATAGTAGAATGGATTAAGTGCTCCTTCATGAATAAAAATGTGAATGTTTACCCTAATTAGAAATGAGAGCTGAACTTTGGAGCGATGAGAGTTGTGCTTCTTGCCAACTCCGAATTGAAAAGAAACAGTACTGTCATAAATTATCTTCCACTGTGCCCAGGCACAATTTAAAGCACTCTAATACCCTAAATGGGATATTTAGGTCAGAATGATTTTACATTTGAGTAATTTGTTAGAGAATATATCAAGGTGTAGTTGTTTTAAACACATCTGGATAGTTCTGTTTGCCTTGGGAACACCCACCTTTCACAAGGCTTCGATCACTTTTGCTGTCTAAATACTGACGGAAAGAAGTGCCTCCTAGAGTGGAGTCTTTTAAGTTTTCTAAGAGTATGGCATTTACTGGAGTTAATTTGTAGGAAAAACAACAAGCATATATATATATTCTCTCTCTCTCTCTCCCTGTACACACACACACATATATATCTATATACTTTACTTAGGGGAGATACTTGGCTTAAGGTACTGGGGTAGGTCGATTTTTGTTGTCAGGAATTTCTTTAAATTACTGGTTTAACTGTAGTGTTCTGGGATGATTTTCTGGGTTTGGTTAAGTTACAAATGTGAACACAGCCTTTTGTTCAGGTCTTTGAAATTATTGTGTCTCCTGCTAGAGTAGGCTTTGTTACTTTTATGTCAGTTTATTTTATGTATTTGAATTTTATGTGAATTTTCTGTTTCTCTAATAGCTCTTGGAAGAACTAGTGACTCTCATGGATAGCCTGTCAGTCTGGTACTCTGCTGGCCTAGAAGCCATTAGGCTTTCACAGGTGCAAGTGCAGCTGCTCCTTGGATTCATTGCACAGGACAACTTACAGGTTTGTTGCAAATTCTTGCAAGGTGGTGTTTACAGTCTTGTCAGTGTGCACCTCCAGAGCACAGGAAAGAGGTAGAGGGCTTCTGTTTGAGGATGGGATTGTGCAGGCAGGAAAAAGATGGGTGCTCAAGGAGAATCACATTCATTTTTGCTGTTTGTTTTTGTAGGTCTGTGCTATGGCAGCAGCCAAACTAAACACCCTCCTTCAGACCAAAGTAATTGAGAGCCAGCCTGAAGCGTGCTACCTCCTGGGGAAGCTGGAAGGCATTTTGAGTAGGTCAATTGAAGAGAAGACAGAAACTTACTCATTTCTGATTCCCCTTGTTCGGACATTGGTATCCAAGATTTATGAACTTCTCTTTATGAACCTGCACCTTCCTTCATTGCCTCCTACCAATGGCAGCCCATCTTTCTTTGAAGACTTTCAAGAATACTGCAGATCTGATGAGTGGCAAGTTTATATTGACAAATATGTAAGTAGTAAATTCTTCTTGTATCATTTCCTCCCTCTTTGCAGCCATTAAAGCAGAACCACCCATTCAGAAATCATATGGTGCTTTTTATTTTGCTTTGGTGGAACCAGATTATTCCAAATATGAAGCAATATGAAGAGAATTCATTCAGACATGATAATGAGCAGATGGCACTTTATTGGAAAGATTGCTATGAAGCATTTATGGTGAACATGCACAAGCGAGACCGGGAAAGAGGAGAAAGTAAGCTTAAATTTCAGGTAAGGGTTCCAGTGAGTGCAAGGTTCTCTTAAAAGAACTCTCTCAAGGGTTGCCTTCTAAAAGATGGAGAAAATAAATTCCAGGATGATCCAATTCAAGTAATTGTAAACAGGTTAATTGTATTAAGATTTTATGGGCAGTGGGACTATATGCACTTCTAGATATGCTTTCTAATTCTGCTCTGTCTGTTAAGAGTCTTATGTGCAATCAAAGTTATTTCAGTACAGTAGGCCTTCCTTTTCATACATTTATGCTCAGCCATAAGCTGCATCCTCTCTTACTCTGATTTGTAATTTGAATTATTAAAACCTGTTTTCAGTTATGAGCTGATTGTCTGGGTTTTTTTCTTTAACACTATTTCAGTACAATTAAAACATCTAAAACAGTAAGCAGTTCTTATTTAATGTGTGGAAAAATTGCTTCTAAAAGGACCTTTCTACTTAAGGTCCAGATTGAGTTTTCAGCATTAGAGCTAACTGGTAATTACAGGAAAGGCCATAGTGAAGTTACATCTCTTTGCCTTCTTAATAACAAGACTTGTAGGTTTATTTTATTCAAGTAGCTAAAGGAAAAATACATTGAGGGTCACATTCTAGAATACCAGAATTTAAGAAAAATCCTACCTATTATAGTAGAATTTCTAATACTGACTGATTTTCTGATGATGAAAATTTGCTTTAGTGTGGATTCAGCATTGATAATGCTTTCTTCACATCTTTAGATCAAAGTCTGGCACTATTTCTTCTAGGTGTAAGCTTTTTAAAATTTCTCTCCTAAGTATTACCTTAAAATTTCGGAGTGTTTTTTCGCTAAACCTTTCGCATTTCTTCGTGTTCTATGAGAATGCTTGGACAACTGTTTTCCAAGGTCAGAGTTAATTCAATGCTGGATTTATTGGCAATGGTCTTTCAGGAGCACTTTGTGGAACCGTTCAGCAGAAAGGCCCGGCAGGAGAATCTGCGGTACAACAGTATGCTAAAGCAGCTCAGCAGTCAACACACAGCCACACTGAGACAGTGGAGAGCAGCCCAGCTTTACTTGTTCTCTGAGCGTGGGCCTTGGGCTGAAAGGTGAGATTGGAGTTCCTAAACTCTTGTGATACTTAAAAGGATTTGCTCACAGACTGTTCCATGTGGTTAAGACCAGGCCAGACTGACTGCAATATCCGTGCTTGAGATATGCAGTCTCGAGGGACAGGACAAGAGAAAATGGCCTCAAGTTGTGTCAGGGAAGGTTCTTATTAGAAAGTAATTTTGGGGTGATTGTGGTGATGGTAGGTTGTCACTTGGACTTGATGATCTTCAGCATCTCTTCCAACCTTGCTAATTCTGTGAAAATAAATACTGTTTACAAACTGAAAAGTGATGATAGAGCTGCAATGTGAAACGAAAGCAATAAACTGCATTTTAATCTTTTATTTTTTACAGCGTACAAGTGGATGACCAGTGTTTGTCTAAATATGCACTCTTTTGTAATCAATTCATTCCTGAGGTCTTTATTCAGAGTGTTTTTATGAATATTCTTGTTTTCCTAGGAAACAGCGTCCTGTTCACTGGAAACTTTCAAATGTGGAAAATTTTTCACGTATGAGACTAAAGCTAGTGCAGAACTACAACTTCAATTCTCATCAGGATGCTAGTGACCTGCGAGATAATTTAGGTAAAGTTGCATTTGCTATCTCACTTGAGTTCTTATCAAAGAAAGATACTTACTTTCCTCCTTGTGTTTAATAAGCAGTATATGCTAGATACTTAAATCTTGATTTTTCTTTATTTCATCTATAGTAAAATCTGTAATATGAGAGTGGTTCTTTGATCTGAAGCAACATCTTCCTACTGAGTGGAATTCTTTTGCCCTGGTTCATTGAAATGTGGGGTTTCGTTGCACAATAAATAAAAGTTAACTCCTTTGTTTTAAAATAAGAAGTCATACAACTTTCTTGTATGAGATTATTTCTTCAAGAAAGAAGCAAAGAGATCAGAGTAAGCAGTGTTTGTTGAAAGCCTTTTAGAATCTGTCACTAAAATGTGTAGATATGAAGTGCTTTGTTTTGCTCAAACAGCTGAGTTAGGAGTGTAACTATTAAGTTTGGTGTATTGGATATCAAGGCTTAAGCAAAAAAAAACCAAACCCAAAACACTCTTGTAAACCCACATAACCAAAAAGCAAATGCAGTGCGTTTCTGTTAAATCTGCATGCTTTAGCAATGTCTGGAAAAACATTGCAAAATATTGTATTGTAAGTGTCCACATCAGAATTCAAGTGTTTCTTAGGTGTGTTCCCTTTCTACTGTCATAATTTTCATGTAGCTCGAGGACTGTTTTAAATGTTCTGCTTATCAACAAAAATATTTAAGAAGCCTGGTTGCTTCTTACTTGGTTAAAACCAACATTCAGCTGTAGAAGATAGGCTTGGTAGGTTAGATTTCCAAAAGTACTGCAGCAGAAAAAGTTCTGAGCTGTTACGTCTATTTATGCTAGGTGTGCACCAGACACAGCCCTCTAGTGAGTCTCTGCTTCTGGAGGTGGTGAAGCAGGTGAAAGTGAGTGATTTGGAAGATGATGTTCTGGAACTACCAGAAGAAGACACAGCAGCCAGTTCCAATTTGTAAGTAGAACAGGATAAACAATTGTCATTTGTTTCTCTTCTAGGCATAAGGAGCAAGAAACAACTTTGGGAATTAAATAGCATCCAAAGTTTCCTTCTTTCTTTGTCTGGCCTTAACAATTCAATCCAGGGCAGTTTTGACCAGAAAAGTTGCTGTTGGATTTATTATTGTCACCACTGAAACAAGAAAAGCCCCAGGGAAAAGGAGAGCAGATGTTTGTGAGAATCCATTAGTGATTCACTGCTTGTAGGTGGGCTGAAGCTACAGAATTGTTGAGGCTTTTCTACTGTGTGTATTGACTGTAATTCTCAAGAGGCATTCTGCCCTGTAAGGACATGGATCAGACTGGAGCTGCCATGGTCATTCGCTCCACTGTCAGCTGCATGCCATGAAAATTGGTGTGGTTGGCACAGAGTGTGTGGTGTGCTGGAGAGTGCCTTGTGTTTATAAGCACTCCAGAGGGAAGGCCTGCTGTGCTTCCTTCAGTCGCTTGTGTGACTGCAACCAAAAAAAAGGCAGGAGAGAGAGAGCAGGGAAAGAGGGGTTGAGGGAGGATAGAAAATGCTTTGCTTCAGTAATTGGACATGTCGTGTTATGCATGCATCTGTGTGTGTCTGTGCTATGTAAGTCCAGTAGAGAGCTGCCACTCTGAGTGGTACTGATACATTTTGTACTTCAAAGGTTATTAAATGCTTGCTGTAGATTATAGTAAAATAACCCTGAAGATAACTTTAGTCACATGAACTGGAACCCAGCTCTGCTCTGGACCAGAGAACTTTAGCACCTAACAATTATATAAGAAAGGGAAATGCAGCCTGATGTTTTCAATCTTCAGGTGAAGTCAAGTCCGTTGTGCCTGAGACAAAATATCAAGACTGAAGAGTGATGCTACGAAATGTTTGTGGTCTAGTCTGAAACACCCAAGAGTGCTGATGAAAGCAGCTTTATATAATTGTTTATGTTACAGTTTTAATGCCATTCAAATTTGGTTCTTTTCTGAACTGTACTCTTTTGAAGGACCTAAGCAACGGTATAATCTACCCAACCCTGTAACACTTAGTGGTGTTTTTGCAGGGATGAGAAGGATGAGGAAAGTCAGAAAGAAAAGCTAATATTGTCTGAAGATTGTGAACTCATTACAATAATTGATGTGATACCAGGCAGGCTGGAGGTCACTACCCAGCACATCTATTTCTTTGATGGTGGCATTGAGAAAGAGGAAGGTAAGTATGATCAATACCTCTTTATTTTCAGTGTAGCTCGGCATTCTGCTTTTAGTACTCTGAGTTTATGTTTTGACAATGAGTGTCAAAGTAATTGTGAAGAGACAAGTTGTTATGCTATACCTTAAATTAATATTGCACGTGATGGTTAGTGGCTGACTGATCCCTTCAGAATCAAGAGTCTGGAACTGTACTCTTTCTGAGCTGGTAAATTGATTAACTATTCTTAGTATTTCTTAAAAATAACTTATAAAACTTGCTGACTTAAAAGAGGTACTACATCTGATTTGCTTTGTAAGTGGCACCTCTCTGTTCTCCCTGACAAATAATATTTTACTCATGCAGTGATTAAAAAGCAGTAGTAGTATGTAAGCATTAATCATGTATATTAATTTAGGGAACTTCAATAGGACATACACAGCTGGCTATGAAAACACTGAAGTGAAATGTTGGACACATAATAGTAAAGTTTTCCAAATCAATATACCAAAATGTTCAGCTTTTGGGAAATCTAACATAAAAGTTTGTTTAAGCGTGTTTAAGAAAGCAAAATGAGTTGGTTCATACTTTTTATCAAGAGAATACATTTATAATACGTCTTCAATCAGAAAGCAAAAGCAAATTCTGCATTCCATCAGGTATTTCATGCTTCATTTCTTTCAGCACAGCAATATCTAAAGTTAATCTTTTCCTAGCAAAATGGCTAATCAAGTCAGCTACAAGACTCTTTCCTTTCTCGGAATAACTCTGAGGTGATTGGAGCTGACTGCGCTATGTCTATATGAAATGGGGTTTTTTTAATATATCTTCCATCTCAATAAACAGAGTGTTCCTCCTTAGGGGTAGGTTTTGATTTCAAATGGCACCTTTCTCAAATTCGAGAGATCCATTTGCGTCGGTACAACCTGAGGAGATCAGCTTTGGAGATCTTCCTTACAGACCAAACCAACTATTTCCTCAACTTCAATAAGGAGGTATGGGTTTCCTAAATTTCATGGATTTATATAATAAGCACAAGGTTAAGTTTAAGATCAGTGATTGTATTTGAGTCTGGTGCCTTTCTGAATACTGTAACACTAGTAGCAAAAGGTTTGCTTTACACAGTCATCATGCAAAACCAGACTGCAGTCTGGCATCTAGAAACTGATTAATTGTGAAAAGATAGATAAAACAAGATTCTCCATTTCCCTCTCTTTCTGTTATACAGAACCATTATTTAATTAAAATCACATCAGTAGCAATCTAAATGTTTTGAAGCCCATCTTTTTAAAGATTGAACAAATTAATTACAAATCAAAAGGGACTTTCTTTTTTACAGCATTGGAAATCATTGATATTCTGTAGTTAAGGAGTAGTGAACTTTTTTCCCCTCTGGGTAATATCAGTGATCCTTTTTATGAGGGACTAAGATAAATTTCAGAAGTTAGGGTGAGTTAGATACTAGTAGGTCAGTTTATGAGCAGCTCTTAGAAAATGTTGTGTGGTTTGCTTTTGATGTGAAGGATGTCACATCCATCCATGTCCAAATGTTTTAAACAGCAACAGGACGAAGTACCTGAAAGTGTAACTATGTCCTATTTATTTCACATTTTAATTAGCAGATAAGTTGCTTAATTGTCAGCTTCAGTCTCCAGAATATTGTTTCATTAGTGCTGTTTTCTAACAGGTACGAAACAAAGTGTATAGTCGGATATTGTCACTGCGCTCTCCAAACATTTCTGGGACCAGATCTCCACAGGAGCTTTTCAAAGCTTCAGGTTTGATGCAGGTATGAGACCTCAGCTAAATGGTCTAAGGAATTCCTCTGCTTTTTGAAGGAGTCCTCCAGTGTTTAGATGGCAGCTGCCAACTTCTGTACCCTCAGCTGTGAGGGAACATTATCAGAAGAGGCGACACTCAGCCTGGCCCTGAACTTTCATGTGCATATTTTTAGGATGGTTTGGTTTGTATTTACAGTCAGGTAAATGGGTATAGCCAGCCTCTCTTGATGTGACTGACAGACATTTTAATCAATCAACATGTGTCAGATTTGCTTCTGGTTTTAGTCCATGATCTTGAGTGGTGTTTTGAAAATTCTTTCACTAGATGTGCAAATAATTTTCCCTGCTATCTTTTCATGATGGAGCTTTCAACAAAACCCACATGAAGATTAAGTGGGAATTAGTAATATTGGTAAAAAAGGAAAATGTCCAAATGTCTGTATTACCATAAACACAGATAAATTTTTAAATATAGTAAATGTATTTTTAACTTCCATGTCTTTATGACAAAATTGTTTTTTCTGAGGGAGAAATGTTTACAAATAACTTTAAAATACTGGAAATACTTTGATTTTTTTGTTTTCTTAACAATAAAAACTATGGAGTTGTATATTTACACACAGAAAATATCATCTGTCATGACACATCTTCATCACTCCACAGACAAATACTGAGCCCTTCTGAACACAGCTGTGTCTGTTCTTTGGTTTAGAATATAATAATGGAGCAACCAAAGGTGCACAGACCATTTGGTTTATAAATTGCTAACCTTTACTGTTAACCAGTGGGAGAAGAAGTTAAAAATAAATTTTCATCTTGGCACTCTAATGGATTTCAAATTCTGTTCTCCTTTTTATCAGTACCGGTGTACTTGCCTTCTTTTTGTTTCTCTTATTTCCTTTTTTTCTTGGCCTTTTTTCAAGGCTGCTAATTGTCTGCTGCTTTGTGTTTGAAACAGTACTGTCACCAATTAGGACCCTCTTTCAGTGAAATATAGATAGCACAATCACTGAGTCAAAGGGAAAATAAACTTTATTATGAGGAAGTGAATCTGGACTTGCATACAGTTTTTGTGCTTTTTACTTGCCAGTGCTATCCTCTGGCAGCTAGAGACTGACAAGATGTGTAATTTGCAATAATTACATCTTTGATATAGTGAATTCCATTTTATCTTTCTTTGTCTTTCAGAAATGGGTGAATAGAGAAATATCCAACTTTGACTACCTTATTCAGCTGAACACCATGGCAGGACGAACTTACAATGACCTTGCTCAATATCCTGTGGTAATTAAAAAGTTAATCTTTCATTTTTTGCCAAAGGTACATGTTTCTTTCTGTTTTGAAAGATGTATTTTTAATCTCTATCTGATGTTTGACTAATTTTTTTTTTAGTTTCCCTGGATTTTACGAGATTATACCTCAGAAGAACTGGACCTGAATAATCCTGCAGTGTTTAGGGACCTGTCCAAACCCATAGGTGTGGTAAATGAGAAGAATGCCAAGACTGTTAAAGAGAAGTACGTATGTGAACACTTGGTTTTATTTCTTTGTCTTCTCTGAGACTCCAGGCTAATAACATGTTTAAAAAATAAAGTTGTGACAGTGAAGTTTTTGAAGCTGGTTTTATGACATAACAGATGCATTTGCAAATGTGGTTGGTTTGTTGGTCCTGCTGCATTCAGAGGGTTTTATGTGGCACTCATTTATATGGCAGTGAAAGGGCAAAACTTACTGTTGTAAATTTTCAGTTGTTTCTCACCCGTGAAGATGAAAAACTGAAAGACTGTAGAAACAATTTAATGGCCCAGCAACTTGAAAAGACTAATGTGTCCCATGTCTGCTTCAAGATAAGGAGTAGAAAATCATACTGCTGAGTTGAGCTGCCTAAGAGGTAGCATTGATCCTAAATCTGTGCTTCCTTTTTTTTCAAGCATAGATTATTATCTTCAAAATGAAATATGTCTCAAGTGACTTTTGGCAAGTCCTCTGTGGGTACCAGTGACAGGTACTTACACCCACACAGCAGTGTAGTGATCTTGGGGAGTGAGTGTGCTGTCACACCAGACTGCAGTCAGGTGTCTTCCAATATCTTCAGAAAACTTGGAAAAGGGAATGGAGAATTCCCTTTGAATGATTAGGCTCTATCCTGACTGTAATGAAATAATTTCTCTAGAAGTATGTTTAACTAGAATTTCTCTTACCAGCCTTGTGAGGCAGAGGAATGTATCAGCCAGATGGTGGCATGGTAGAGTGAGTTTGTGAGTAGAAAAGGAAATGGGAATGAGTGTGAAAAAGATCTCTCTTCTGCCTCCTACACAGTCAAACACTTTATCTAAATCTTGCAGGAAACCATCACAAGTGTATTCACTAGTAAATACTCATTTTAGTGATGTGGGGTGTGTTGGTCTGTTGGATAAAGTCATTAGTCCTATCTGCCCTTTGTCTGGTTTCTGACAGCTGATAGCAAATGCCTATGGAAGAGTTTAACAGGCATGCAAAGGCTTCATCTGGTGTACATTTTGGTCTTTCAGCAGTCTTTTTCTTAGGGCTTTCTAAGTAAGATTGGGAACCTTCATGTTTGATAGAAGTCAATGTATTTTTCTCTTATAGATTGCTGTGGTAATTTGTTTTGAATCTTTGCCTGGAACAAGCATAATCCACATGTAAATCAACTCTAACGCTCAGTTGTATTTACAAAGATTTCTTTGTTTAGATACGAGAATTTTGAGGATCCTCTTGGGATGATTGACAAGTTTCACTATGGCACACATTACTCAAATGCTGCTGGTGTCATGCATTACCTCATTCGGGTGGAGCCTTTCACCACACTTCACATCCAGCTTCAGAGTGGCAGGTATGCTGAGCCAATAAGCAGCCCCTTCCTGCTTCTTCCTTGTCCTTTTTCTCAGGGAATCATCAAATTCTAACCTGAGTTTCCTGATCCACAGATTTGACTGTGCTGACAGACAGTTCCATTCTATTCCTGCTACCTGGCAGGCACTCATGGACAACCCCAATGATGTCAAGGAACTTATCCCAGAGTTCTTCTACTTTCCGGAATTCCTGGAGAATCAAAATGGTGAATTGAGTGTGAAGAATATTCTCACAGAAAACTGTTTCTGTATTCTTCAGAAAATAATTTTTACAGCCATTTTTAAATGCTGAGGAAGACTTACTATTTAAACTTTATGGTGTGATTGTAGACATTAATCATGATGCTGACTTCAAACTGTTTAGTGAAGATAGCAGTTGTGTTAATCAGCAGCCTAAACATAGTTTAAAATTCAGGCTGTGGGCTTAAGGATGGCTAAAAATAGTGTTGTTTACTCAGTGGAAAATATCAGATGCTCATTTGGATGTTTGAAAAAGTAATAGTTAATACTGATTAAATACTTAGCAGAAGTTAAGAGAGATTAATTATAATTATTATAATGCTGGTTGAACAGACATCCTGCATTCTGACATGAGAATCCTAGACCATTTTTTAATTCACATTTATTGTTTAGTGATTTGTTTCTCTCTCTTTGCACAATTTGAAAATGGACTTGTATGTTTTTGCTGCTACAATCTACTAGATTTCTAAATTAGAAAAATCGGCAACTCCCAAGTCCCACCTTCAAGTCATTTAAGTTTTTGGAGTTGTTTCAATGATAGCAAGTGAGATTTCAGACCTCTTAAAAGGAGCCTTGATTTTACAACCATTAAACTTCTAAGAAACTCCCTTCTTATGAATTACCCTTATTTGAAGTGCTTTGGACTCTTAATCCTGGTAAAGCAAATGCAGATATGTTTACAGATGGATGTGTAAGAGATTAATACTACTTTTATGGTTGGGACTTCAGCTTCAAAATCATTTAGATGTTTTGGGTAATTGTTATCCTTTATCATTTAAAATTATAAACATGCAGAACAGAAGTTAGCCTCCTATGTCAGTGGTAGGTTTATTAGGGATTTACATTAAGAGTTTTTCAATATCCTTCTCTTGCATTGAGAAAAGAATGACTTTTAATCTTTATTGAGAAATCAAGGTACTTGAGATATTTTGTAGCAATTCTAAAACTTTTCTGTATTATGCACCAGGTTTTAACTTAGGCCAGCTTCAAATGTCAAAAGAGGTGGTAAATGATGTTGTTCTGCCTAAATGGGCCCACTCCCCAGAAGACTTTATTTATAAACACAGGAAGGCTCTGGTAAGATGTTGTTTGTATGTGTGACATAATCATAAAGGAAGTGCACCTGCACATTGTTAATGTAAAACAAGTGGGATGGCATTCAAACTAGAGTTGTGGTTGCATTTGACATTACAAGTACCATTAGAACTTCCAGTTAAAAGCACTGTGCATGCTGATAAAATGCTGAAAAGAGCATTTAATCTCTTGGGCATTTTGGGCACTAATAATTTGGGCATTTGCTGTCCTAGGAGATAAAATGCAGAGGTAGGTGAGTAGGCTTCCCTTGCTATTTAAAAATGATTCTGTCTGGTGGTAGGGACCTGGCAAGTTACCTTCCCTTGCACAGGTGCATTTCAGTAGTGCACATCTCTTGTGTCACAGTATTGGTTTTCCCTCTTACCTGGCAGTTACTGCCCATAACACACAAGGATATTCTTTTGCTTCTGCCCCATACATTGCTAAATACCTAATTTGTGGATACTCTTAATTGAGGAATTGAATCTTTTCCCCAGAAAACAGTAAAAACTTCAAGATGGGAGCAATATTTCTCTTAGTCTTACAAGAGCATTTTTTCCTTCTAGGAATCTGAGTATGTTTCTGCTCATCTTCATGAATGGATAGATTTGATTTTTGGCTACAAGCAGAGGGGACCAGCTGCAGTGGAGGCGCTGAATGTGTTCTATTATTGCACTTATGAAGGTACAAAGCAGTATGTTCTCTTGTCATTGTCATCAGGCTTGTGAGTTTTCATTATTAGACAGAAGACACTTGATTTCTGAGCCTGCCATTCAGTAGCATATGGTAAGGCAGCAGATTTATAGATGAAATATGGCAGCAAACCTTGTAATGTATCATCAAAAAAAAAAATATAGCTTTTTTTAAAGGAGGGTTGTTACAGTTTGTTGTCTTTTTTTTCTAAAAGTTACTGGGTTTTCTTGTCTCTTATTTGCTTGCTTAAAAGCCTTTGTGGAAAGAGGTTTCTTCTGGTTTAGAGTTCAGGCACATTACCTAAAAGCAACTAATATTAGAGACAAATTTAATCTGTTAATTTCAAACCTAGCTTTCGGATGGTTTTTGTGTGCTACTTGTTGCTTGCAATGAAGTATATTAAATTCATTTGATAAGACAAAGGCCTGCAATTCTTGCCCTGACAGATACACTTAAAATTCCACATGCAGAGTGGAGTTTTCAGATTGTATTTTAAATGGGAGCATTTTCTTGGGGCTTTTCTGGGGGTAAAGGGTCGTAATGCTGCAAGTAAATTAAGTTTTGGAATGTTAGTTGATCATATTAGTTCTTAATAAGTTGTTTGGATTGTGTTCTTTTTTTCTTCCCCTACTCTTCATTGTTCTGGTTGTGTTCCAGGGGCTGTGGATTTGGATGCTTTAACAGATGAGAAAGAAAGGAAGGCTTTAGAAGGGATGATAAACAATTTTGGGCAAACTCCCTGCCAGCTGTTAAAGGTACTGCTCTTTTGCTCCCTCTCAGCCAGACCTTTGTGGTTAAATACAACTGAGTTACAAGGACTTCTGAAAAAACAATGGCTTTTAAGGTAATAGTTTGTAATTTTAGCAACATTAAACCTTTGCCACATTACCAAAGAATCCATTTTCAAAATAAATTAATTTACTTCAAGAAAGGATATTAGGTATTTAAGACTGTTTTCCCATTATGATTGTGAGTAGCTCATGTGCATTGAAAAAATTGATAAACTAGTCTAATTTATGACTCCTTCAAATATTGCCTCCTAGGAGCCCCATCCTCAAAGGCTGTCAGCAGAAGAGGTAGTGCAAAGACTAACTAAAAGCGATACCTCTACTTTGAATCTCTTCCAACACCTCACTGAGCTGAAGTCATTCTTCATAGAGGTAGATGTGTTACTTGAAATTGTTTACAGTCTAATCTGAAACTTCTGATGTACTTGAAACAAAAGGTCACAACCTAGATGAAAATGAACTTGGTTCCTGTTTAGAAAAAATATTTTACAATGCAGTGTGTATTAAATAAACTCTGTCTTTTTACGGGGCTTCATAGAGATTGAATCCCATAATCTGCTGGCTGCTTGTGTGGGTGTTGTTTGAGTATTAAATCAGTCACCACACCAAGAAAGCTGCAAACCTCACTGCTGGTGTGTGAGGACTCACTGAACTTGGTAGTTTAGCCCCCTGATTGGGGTCAGGGTTTCATTTGCAGTGTTTGTGATGAAGCTTACCTGCACGAAGTGAACGGGTGTGCACCAATGCCTTAGGGTGCTCAACAGGTCTGATACTGATTCCAGAGGCTTTGGGTCTTGCTCTTCACAGGTTCTGTATTTACCCATGTCCTTTCTCTTAGGGAATTAGTGATGGTGTGCCCATTGTCAAAGCTGTTGTCCCCAGGAATCAGTCACGTTCCTTTATTTCTCAGGGAAGCCCAGAGATCTTGGTGAGTTGCATGTTTCAATACTGTTTTTAAACTGCAGATAGTCAAATGGGTGTATTTTTTTTCATACAGCTTGTGGAGAAACATTTAACTGTTCCTCTTGAAATGTGTTCCTTTAACCTATAATGAATGTCAGTTATAAGTTAAATATTTATCCTCGAAGGAGAAGCCAGGCTGATTTGTTGAATGGCATTTAAGAGCTGATGAGACATGACTATAAATTATAGTGAGGCATATTGTAAGTTGCCACTTGATCAACTTCCCTGCAAGAACCAATTTGCTAATTCAATGCAGCCCAGATTTAAAATTACAGCATTGAGTTATTAATGGTGTCATTGTTTGTCACTGCTTTCCATCCCATATATTAAACTATGCCATATCTGGTGCAGGCACACTGCAAAGGCCAGCACTGTTCTAAAACGAACTCCTGCACTAACACACGTTCTTGTACTATGGCAGATAGCAAATAATGAAAGGAGAACAGTGGGTTTGTATTTGCATCTGTATATAAGGCCTAGAAACTGCCCCCAGTGCAGTAATATCTCTGTTTTGCAGGAAAGAATATTCCAATATTCCTATTTTGTATGTCAAAATTATTGTCTTGGCTTAATGTGGTACATTCATAGGTGATTTGGACACATCTAAAATTCTCCTTGTGTTTTTCATAAATATCTAATAAAAATAACCTTGAATATTTAGATTTCTTTGTTACTTCCTCAGAAATGAAACTGTAGTACAATGTTAAACTTCCTGTGTTAGTTAAGTATTAGTTAATATTTAATTATTTAATAGTGTTTGCTATTAACAATTAATATTCAGAGAAGAGAAGAAGCTTAAACTAAACGACTGACTTGTAATTAAATGTTTGAGAGGGGTGTGTTGGCTGGGATTTATAGTTTTTGTCTCCTCCCATTCTTCCTACCCCAACTTCTCCAACCTGTGTAAAACATAGACTCTTCTAATATTGTTCTATGTACCACATGTGGATTAACTCATCTGAGAGGGATTTTTTGTTGATTTGTTTGTTTGGGGAGTGGTGCATGTGCTTTCTCCTTTGTGGTTTTCAAGAAGTGTTTGTTAGACTTTATGCAAGCTCCATTAGCATCAAGGCAAGCAGAAAATAAACCTCTGGTTTCATCAACTTTTTCATCAAACTTTTTTAGGTAACAACAAGTCTGAACTGCGTTATTGGAACTCACGGTTGGCTGCCTTATGACAAAAATATTTCCAACTATTTTACATTCATCAAAGATACAACAGTGACAAATCCCAAGTAAGCAAATTTTGAGGAGGGGTACAGATGAATGCATCTAAAAGAATGAAATACAGTAATTGTTCAAAGTCAATGGATTGTACTGTATTCACTACCTGAGTTTTCACCTAAGAATGCATCTTCTGATGTTCAGTAATATTACCTCTAATCTGTAATAGCATTCTAGTAAAGTTCTGTAAGTGGCATTTCAGGCTTCATTCTTTGAGCTACTTTTTTCTAATTATCCATCATAAAAACTCATCATGGAATCTGAGATATACTTATGTATTACTGTAGCACAAGAATGTGTGAAGACTATGTGGTGAGTTTGGGTTTTATGGTTTTAGAGTATTTCTTTTTGTCTTTAATGTTACAATGTTTAGTAGGGATGTGAGTTATCCAATTGTGTAAAAGGCTGAAAAAGCTCTAAAATGAAATCTTGCTTCCAGTCACCGTTGGCAGTGAGAGTTTTGCCATGTTTGTAGCCTCTTCTGTAGATGGAATTCGTTGCTGATTTTTAAAGACAGAGGAAGTGCAAAATCCGTGGGTTTGAACCAAGGTCACTGTTAAATTAACTGCTCATCGTTTGCCTACAGAACACAGCGCAGCATGAGTGGTCCTTTTGCCCCAGGGCTGGAGATCACCTCCAAGCTGTTTGCAGTGTCCCATGATGCAAAGCTGCTCTTCAGTGGCGGCCACTGGGACAACAGCATCCGAGTGACATCCCTTACCAAAGGCAAACTGATGGGACAGCACATCAGGCACATGGGTCAGTCACTCTGTGTTGGGAAGTGGAAAGGGTTTATGTATGTTCATTGGTGTTCTCAGAATATGGCCACGCCACTTGGGCACACAACTGCAGCAGTTGTAAAGGAAGGGCAGCATGAGAACAGAGGAATGCTTGAATTGTGATTATACATAAATACTTGAGCATGGCTTTTCAGTCAGTGGAGTGGTGCTTTGATGTGGTTTCAAAATAAGGCTTGCCTGCTATTTTTAGGTAGCAAAGCTGAAGGTGTCAAGTGGGTACATTTGGCTGTATGATGATTTCATTGTTTAATAGTGTCACCAGCCTTTATCCCTGGAGTATTCCATGCTGACTGCAAAGCAGGATACAGGGTGACAAATTGTATCCACATTGTCAGTCTGTGGGAAATTAGTCTTAATTACCCATGTGACAACTTTGTCTTCTTTCTTTTATCTAGATATTGTGACCTGCTTGGCAATAGACCACTGTGGAATTCATTTAATTTCAGGCTCCAGAGATACTACCTGTATAATATGGCAAATAATTCAGCAGGTGGGTTATTTAAGCATACTCAGAAGCAGTTCCTGGATTTTTTTTCTTCTGCTGTTATGTTTTATTGATTTCTTTTTGGGTTTGTTGGGAAGATAATGCACTAAAATCAATTAGCTTTGTAATTTTACTCCCATTGTCTTCTCTGAAGTACTATGCGTATTAGTTATTATATAGCTGAAGTGCACTATTTTAGAGACTCTCTTAAAGATTTCATAGATTATTTGCAGGGCAGGCAACTTAAGAATTTTACATTTTTAGGCAGTTTTTCACTCCTAGTAGTGAGCAACAACTGCTTGCTGTTGTCCTTGCACTCCTGGACACCTGCAGGGATAGGAAGGAGTCAGCTAAGTGACATTGTCTCTCACACCCACACAGTACCTACATGTTCATTCCTTCTTGGGATTTCAGTGAGTAAGGTGCTGGTAATAGAGGGAAATACATTGAGTTATACCTTTGGCTCTGGCTTCTGTCAAATACACGTCACACAACTGGTACTGAAGATACCAGAAGTTCATTTTTTGTTTGTCCTTCAGCTGCAAGAGAATGTGTCATTGCACTTTTTGTTACTCTCAGGGAGGAGTGCCTGTAGGCCTGGCACCTAAGCCATTACAGATCCTTTATGGACACACTGACGAAGTTTCAAGTGTTGGCATCAGCACTGAACTGGATATGGCAGTGTCAGGATCCAGGGTAAGCACCTTCCTACTTCTCCCCTTTTTTGCCTCTTCTCAAACAAACTCAAACCATATAAGGTGTTTGAATTAGGAATAATACAAAAAAAGTCACTATTTCACAGTCTTTTTCTTCAGCCTTGCTTATCAAGAAGATATGTGCCATCTCCTTTGCTGCCTGCTTAAATCAGACTGTCTCAAACTGCTGTGCAGAGCATAGGCCTCACCTGCTATGTCGTGTTGTTCTGCACAGATGAGCTTTAATATGTGTGGACTTGCTTGGAGATCTTAAGTTCTCATAGCAACAGTTCTGTTTGTTTCTTCCCTGCTCTGTTAACCCTGAAGGTTCTGTGCCACTTGCTCATGGTCTCCCTTGCTGTACTGCACAGGCAGGCTGCTGAACTCTGGCTTTGTACTCCACATAATGTCTCCTCATCAATGTGACCTGTGAAACGACTGATTTGCTGCCTATCCTCCCTCTTGCCCTACTTGCATTTTTTTTTCATATGCACATAGCACATGGTCTTGAGGGGAAGGCTTCTTTGTGCAGAGTTCCTAATGCTCAGGAGTCCTTACCTTCCATTAAGGATTTAAGTGCTTTCCAAGTATCCTGTGTGTGTAAGCACTGAGTGCTGTGCTAAGTGTGCTGCTGGATACCAACTGCCCTGCTGTGGTTGCTGCAGGACGGCACCGTGATCGTCCGCACCGTTCGGAAAGGTCAGTACGTGAGGACTCTGCGGCCGCCCTGTGAGAGTTCCCTCCTGCTGACTGTTCCCAACCTGGCTGTGTCCTGGGAAGGCCATATAGTTGTCCACACCAGCGTGGAAGGAAAGACTACTCTCAAGGTACTTAGGTTTGTGGAAAGCCTCTGTTTCTGTCACTGAGGAGTTTAATCATAAGAGAACTAACTTTATCTAATTTCCTGTAGTAATGAGGCTTTTTGAGCGTGCAGTGTCAGTTTTCATAGTTTTTTTAATTTTGCAAGCCAATTCGAGTGAAATTTGGTTAAAGGGTAAGTGACAGGCGTATTGTGCTCCTGTGAGTTTCATGAACATCTCCAAACGCCTGCCAGGAAGATGCTCAAATATACACTAATGAGTCTTCCTGGGAGATTTGGACTGGAAAACTAGGGGAAACAAGTTTCACTGTGCACAGAAACAGAGGCTTGGAAGGGCAGCAGTAAATTCTGGGTGCAAGATGCTAAGTGTCTGCACAGTTTCTTAGTTTGAGATTGGAGATACAGCTATAAGGTTGTGTCTCTTGAGCTGTATAGTTCCTTTAATAATGGTAGAGCTGTTGTGATTTCTTTAAACATGGGAGATTTCTTGGAAAACAAATCTCTTTGCTGTAGGCATACTGACTACATCAGGAAGATGGGGAGAGAAGAGATTCAAGGTAGTGTCAGGCTGGAAGAACTTAAGATGTTTTTTTAGTTGTGTCTGTAATCCAGCAAGAAGCCATTGGGTTGTCTAGAAAATGCTTCTGGATATTGCTCTGTGGAAATAGGCTTATTTCCTTCTGCTTTTGGATTTGGGAGGGCAGGGGAGGGAAGGATGACGAAGATGAGTGCAGTCTTGCTTTTTTCTTTTTTAACAAAAGTTCTTATAAAATAGGGACCTGTCTATTATATCCATGGATATTTCCAGGAAATTTAGAATTGATTAAATGGAGTAGGTAAGATACTACAACGTTACATCAAGAGGTAGCTTCAAAAGCTTCCATACAGGACCTTACCTCCATACACATTGAGTATAAGCTTGCAACTCTTGCATCATTCAACAAGGAGACTGTTGTCAGCTTTGTCATCTGTGGGTTGTTGCCACATTAGTGCCTTTTAATGAGCAAAATATACAACACTCTTTGTCCTATCAGTCCTCTGTGACATACTTATTTTTGATCTCTTCAGGATAAGAATGCATTACATCTCTATTCTGTCAATGGGAAATATCTGGGCTCTGAGACTCTGAAGGAGGAGGTGTCTGATCTGTGTGTAACTGGGGAATATATCGTGATGGGCAGCTTGCAGGGATTTCTGTCCATACGGGATCTCTACAGGTAACGTACCACCCTTTGACTGAGGTACAAATATGGAGGCTTACAGAGAAATGGCTGTGTAATAAACTTTGCTTGGTGCTATAGGTGATAGCTGTTGCTTTTTCTGTGTTCCCCAAAACAAAAATGTTTTTTGGTGGAACTAAAAATAAAATAAATGGAGAAAAATAAAATGAGAGGTTGTAACGGATCTCTTCCCAGACATTTATCCCAATTAAACACCTAGAACTGACAGGAGGAGGTCTCAGTTTGCAAACTGTGCTGATCCCCTGATTAGTCACAGGGAGTTCAGCAACTGCAGGATCAAGCCTCATGTAGTTCTGCACTGAGTTTTAAGCTCCACTCACTGCTTAGCTCTGTAGAGCTCCACTGCTCCTCAGAATGGGAGGGATGTGTATCACTTGGGACTAATGTCACTGTTGTTCAGTGAAAATGTCTTAGCTTACTGACTTAACCTACCCACATCTGTTCTTGTTATTGAAGCCCTATTTTGGGATACAAATAGATTTTTAGGATACAATTAGATAACTGAACCTGCAAATTATATCCTTGAGAAACTTGTTTTCTAGTGCATCGTGTGGACAGCAGTTTCACCTGCATATGATTCTTTGCAGTACGTGCAAGCAAATACATGATGTACTTTCTCTGTGATTTTTGTTCCTTTCAGCCTGAGTCTGAGCATCTCTCCCTTAGCCATGAGACTGCCAATCCACTGCATTTCTGTCACCAAAGAGTACAGCCACATCCTTGTTGGCTTGGAGGACGGCAAGTTGATTATCGTTGGTGTTGGCAAGCCAGCAGAGGTAAAACCCACCATCAAGAACTTTCTCTACAGAACAGTGGGAAGTTCACTAATTTCTGCTTTCCAGTTGAGCAAGAGGTCTCCTCTATGGCAGGGTAAATTTAAGAGCAAGTTTCAGTTTTCAGTGGGAAACAAATAACTTTTGAGACTGCTCTGCTGAAAGTTCTGAGTAAGATTCAGAGGTATATAGGGATTGCAGATGGGAACCTCAGCTGGACTAACTTCCAGACTTTATCACTCACATCTGAATAAGCAAAGTCATAATAGCTAACCTTTTCTGAACGGGATAGTATTGTCAGCCTCTTCTTGATGAAGTAATTTTCCTGAAGAAAATTGGAAATGAAAGAGAGCAAGCTACTTTCTTTATTTTTTTTATGGTTTCTATCAGATATCTTTTAATATGCATTGACTGACATTGGGGAAAAAGGTATTATTTCTTTCTGTTGAGAGTCTCTAATGGCAATGCACAAGGAATCACTTCTGTAGGTTCCCAGTGTGCCTGTACTCCATGTGGTGAATATAAACTTGGTTGGTCCTGCATATGCAATATGAATTACAGAGCATCCATCTCTCAAATAGATATGCCCAATTTTTCCTGTGCAAAACGTAGTTTTTGCTTTAATTACTTCTTGTCATGACTTTTAAAGTACTTGAGTTAACTTATAACTGCTTATTATCTTCATAACTCAATCTCTGTTGTGCTGCTATGTATTTATTTGAAAATGTGATTATCACTTTTGCATGATCTTTAGTACATGCCAGAAAAGTGTGTATTAATTCAATTCTATATTTTAAATGTGAAACCAGAGCAACTTTATTTGTCAGTATTTTTAAATGTTTTTGCTAGGAGATACATAGTTTAATATTGGCAAAAGGCTTCACACAATGGTAGTCTGATTTTGCTTGCACTGGATGTGGAGGGGAGCTTTCCACTGACTTTCAGTTTTCTATTGTAGAATTGAAAAAGAGATTATTATTATGTGGTTAAACATATGGCTGTAACAGCAGTTTTAAAGTCATTGTCATTTCTAAGCTTCCTATTCCATAGAAAAGATCTTTTGTAGGCTGAAATTTGTGTGTATTATTAGACAGAAGGCTTTTTTTGTTTTCTTATTTGCATTTTTGAATCACATCTATTTTTCTAACTATGCAGAAAGTGGATTCCTTTTATGCTTATAGAGGCTTTCCAGTGACTTTTTTTCCAGGATTTTCTGTTTACAGTTTAGATGATATGCAAGCTTAATATCTGTGTAAATAGATTTTTTTTAAACACAAACATATAAGGAACAGCATTATGTCCCAGATTTTCTAGTTTTCTATAATAGCATCAATCAATATATTTGAAAAGTGTGTGTATGTGGGGTGTTCATTTGTTGAATAATTTATTTTTAGTTTGGAAGGAATGTGTTAATTCCTGGAACTTTATCCATATACAGAAGACAGTGTTGTAGTTATGGCTTTCCATGGTAATATTGATCCTTAGGACAGAGGATTGGATCCTTAGCACAGACTTGCTTTAATGTGCAAAAAGTGAAATGCTGCTTGGTATTAAGATTGGCCTTTAGTGTTTCTGCACTGACAGTATCTAATATGGACTATAATAAATGCTTTTGTATTTTTAACAATTACTTAGCTGTTTTGGATGTTGTGGAAGTCTGGGCAGTTATCACTTATTAATCCTGGTCAGTGCTGTGCCTTTTTCAGAACACTGCTGCTGTGCTGAGACAGCTCTGAAGCAGGTTACGTTTGTAGTAGAAACTGTGAGGAACCATTCTCAAATTTGTAAAGGCATAGATCTTATTTATTGAACTGCAAGGAATTTCAGAACCTAATCAGCTGCCAGGCTGATCACTACTGGCCAATCATCAACCTTGTGCTTAGGCAATTAAGAGTTTCTTACAAACTGTTGTCAGATGGCACACCTGCCAGATGCTGGATTTAATATGGCCTCTGGTTGCTTATTATCTGTCTTATTCTATGGAATACTCACTATGAATTACTTCTGCTTTAAACATTCCTCTGAACACTTCACCCAGGATCTTTGGAAGACTGTATAAATTTGACACCAGGAGATAACCTTTCTCTTTTTCCTTTATTCTGCTGTCCCTGTCCTACATCTTGGCTATTTTTTTTCCACACTTCTAGCAATTTCTGTTTGAAATCGCTAAAATAAAATGTCCTTTCTTCTCATTTGGTTCATTTTTGCTTGGCATTCACCTCTTCTTTTCCCTTCCTATCAAAATAGCAATCTAAACACTCTTTCTAAGCCGTTTGAAGTAGGTTAAGCACATAAGTACACATTAGTGGGTAATATCCCCTTAACTGTTCAAAATCAGAGAAGACTGCGGGTAGTGTTTTGTGTCTTGTTTTTTGTCAGTCCCAAGACTCATCCCTAAGTGTAACTTTCAGTTTATTTTCAAAAAATTTTTGTTGGTATATTTTGTTTATGCAGTACATTGTAGTGTCTGCATTTCACCAGATTCAGTGTCTGAATTCCTTTTTAATTTATCCACCTTATCCCTTCCCCCTCCTTTTGTTTCTCTGAATTACTTCAAACAGATGCGCTCAGGTCAGCTTTCCCGAAAGCTGTGGGGATCAAGCAAACGGCTCAGCCAGATTTCATCAGGAGAGACTGAATATAACACTCAAGATTCCAAGTGATTGCTGCTTCTACCTTCACTCATGGATTCCAGAAAAATCTTTAAGCTTTTGGTCACTTTAAATGTATAAATATGTAATTAGGGCTTTGATTCTTAAGTCTGTTGACGAAGGACCTATGGTAGAGGTACAGTAGTAAGCATATGTACTGATGCAAGTTGGCTTGCTTGCAGATTTGTCCTTAACTGTGCTGACTTGTTCACAGCAAAATCCCTCTCTCAACAGCTGCTAAAACTGTGTTTAGGGAGGGCTAAAAAACCCCCCAAACTATCCCCGCACAAGTCTCCAAACCCCCAGATTACTAATTGAATTTAAGATAAGTAGCATTTGATTTAAAGCTGAGTAGGGCCAGATGCTGCTTGATAACAAACAAGATATTTGGCTTTGCTTTGACAGCACTGTTATTCCCCACTAAATTAAATTCAAGCTCTGGTAGTTGCAGTGGTTGGATTCAGAATTGGATAGATGACGGTTGCAACCTTCCCAATGCATTTGTTAGCCTGATGAACTTTATCACAATTTGTTTGTGTAAATGGCTATTGCTCTCTTCTTCTGCGTACTTCCAGATTTAGGCTGTTCTGCAAGGAACATCTGTGTTGCACTACTTTATCAGAAATTGTTTTAAGTACAGACATGAATAACTTCAAAGGAGTTGGAGGTGGTGAAGGAGCTGAAGGAGGTAGGAAATATTGCTGCTGAAAATTATTTATATTGTTAAGTAAACTTTAGACATACACCAAGATATCCCATTATATATTTAGTATCTTGCAGAAATACCCAGGAAGACTCATTATCTATATTGGTCAAATATCAATCTGCTTCATTAGTAAGGCAACTCCTGCAAACAAAAGATAAATTTCCACTGCAGAATCATTATGCAACATTGCAGCACAATTCAATTAAAAATAGCACCTGTTTGTTTCTTGGCTTCACCAACCAGTTGTTAGCCATATTTTTTTCTGTAAAAATAAACAGGGAAAAACAGATGATAGATCCATTTTCAAAATGCATTTAAGACCTGGTAAAAGAAAACATCACATCCTTATGTGTGCTGTATCCAATTGCTTACTGTGTATTGGAGAAGCCATTACTGATTTTTTTTGTTTGTTTAGCAGTACAAGATGGTAGAAAGGTGTGTGTTCTATCAACCTGATATTTTTCTAATATTACTGATTAAAATGATAAACCCTATACTGTTAGAAAAGCTGGGTGCTGAGGGAAAAATACGAATTTCCAGATCAGCATGTGAAGGGGTGTGTGTGTATGTGTATATATATGTGTCTGTGTGTGTATATATGTATATTCATGTATGTATTAAAAGCAGAAAGTCCCATGGGCTGAGGGGAGCACAGATAAAAGGCAGGTGTAAGTGATTGTTAGCTGTTATATTCCCTTTTGGGTCCCCCTTTCTTCCCTCTACCATTGCTTTTCTTGTTATTTTTTATTTATTTATTGAAATGAATGTGTGTTGTGTATCTCATAAATGGTATCAGATATTCCCTGTGGCTGGGGAGTTGTTGAACTACCTGAGGAACATAATGTATAATCTCATTTC
The DNA here is from genome assembly GCA_013397195.1 of Hylia prasina. Lineage (NCBI taxonomy): Eukaryota > Metazoa > Chordata > Aves > Passeriformes > Sylviidae > Hylia > Hylia prasina. The sequence goes on along the minus strand of VYXD01014534.1, from coordinate 307,568 downwards.
ATTAACTTTTAAGCACAATATTTATTAATTTTATAGAAATAATAATACCCTCCTTACCCCTGCTAAAGGATAATCTTTACAAGTTATGTTAGTCTCATTCAAACTGATTTCTCCTCCTCACTTTCTTTACTGGAAAACAAAATCCCTCTTGATGGCTGATTGGTGTACTGTGTAAAGAAAGTTGTGTTGCATTTTCCTTAACTTTTGTAAATGAAATAATAAATCAGATTAGTGAACAAGTGGGTCTATGCTTAGTTGCAATATTCTGCCTAATCACTGTGACAGACTGGAATGTCTGGAAACTTAGGAGAAAATAAGCATTATTTTCCTGAGTTACTTGCCAAGAGAGGATTAAGCTTCCAAAAGTAGAGTGGTGTGGGGTTTTTCATACTCCATGTATGTAAAAGAAAAAAAAGTAAATTAACCCACATCCCATATTTTCAAATAAGCTATAGAGAAGTGAAAATACTATTTTTAATCAATTACCTATCCAATAAGAATACTAAGGATACTGTGGAAGTATTAAGTTTGTTCATGAGAATGTGAAGTATGTTTGTCCATTATGATTTCATGTAGAAGGGATTTCAGGGGAGCTCTTTGGAGAGTAGTTTAGAAGTATTTCAGCTCAGAATGTGAGATCTTTCAGTGTTATGGGAGATTGAAAAAACTCAGTTGGGGCATTGAATTGATGGGTTTTATATGTATGCATAAATGTTGTGTTTAAATGCATAGACAAGGCTAAGTGTTTATTTGGAGGGGAAAGGGGCAGGAAATTCTCATGTTTTAGGCTATAAGAATCAAATGGAAAAAGGGAGATGGTTCTTGTGTTTGCTGGGAGAAGAGTTTTCTTATTGTCACTTGCATAGGGGGGTTTGCATAGGTATTTGAATACATGCTATTGTGGGTTAGGTACATTTATACAACAGCTGAATTAACATTTTTAGTAGTCAATATTAAAGAATACTGAATACAGTGTGTCAGTTTAAGTAAAATATAATGTTGCAATCATTGAAATAGTTTATGATGAAAATCTTTGACATTTAAATACCAAAATTTCAGTGCATCACAAGCACTGGGTGATCATCACAAATACCTGGGACAGGTTTAAATGTGGACAGTTCTTGGGCTCTCAAACTCAAGGCTAGTCTGTGCTCAGTCCAAAGCAGCAGCAGCAGCATGAGGAGAGAGCAGGTGAGCTCTGAGCTGCTTTATGCCCCAGGTAGAATGGCAAGACCCATGGCCTTTGGATCTGAGATCTGGTCCTTGGGGGTAGGAGGTGAACACCATCACACACTGGGCATCCTTGCCAGAGGCCATCTGGAAGGACCTCCATAGCTCTGAAGGTCTGCACTTTGCCTTTACTTAAAACCAGCTTTAAATAAAAGATGAGTTGTAAGTGTGAGCATTAGCTGGTACGTTGTTTCTTTCAGGTTTAACTTATTTGCGTAAGAAGTAGACAATAATGTTTAAAAACAGAAAATAATTTTTCTAATCAGCTGTTTAGGTCAGTTGAATTGCAGCCTGTTGTGCAGTGCACTGTGAATTGGTGAACTGACTTTCATAATTCTTTGATTTCCTCAAGTCAATAAAGTTTAGGATCCTGTTTAATTTTTCAAGTAGCAATGGTGAAATAAGATTCTCCTTTGGTTCTGATCAAACATTTGTTTAAGTGTAAAAAGTAAGGTTTTGAGATGAGAGGATTCCAATGAGGAATTTAGAACAAACAAGTCGTGAGTGATTTGTTTCATAGCACTACATTTGTCAAGATCTTCTTTGTGATATCTTCATTTGTTTAATTTTTGGAATAACTCTAATAATATTTATCAAAGTTTAAAATGTGCTTACCTTTGAATATAAGTAAGTAGAAGTGTAAATATATATATCTAAAAGAAACTGAAAACTGACCTACTTTTCATACTTGTATATAAATGAGATCAAGTAGTTAGCAGTATTAACTTCTTCATAGCACAGTTTTGAACTTGCATACCAAAGGATATGTTTCTCTTATTTCAGGTGAAATGTTTTTAAATTTCTCTAGATCAATTTACTTGTAATTCTTGATATTTAGTTGTCGTTTTAGCTGTAGTGAAGAATCCCATCTAGTCTTTGCTGGGTTTGAACCGTACAAGCATACAGAAAGTGAAATGCTCTTCAAGTTAGCATCTGACTTAGGGAGATATTTCTGTAGCAATATAATTATCCATTGCTTGCTCATAGGATGTCTAGAAACCATGTCTTCTATCATCCATGTACCTTACCAGCACAACATAATCCAGTCCTAAAGTAAGTGCATTTGGCCTGATGGTTAATACACATTGTGGAAATTAGGTTTTCGCAGGAAAATAATTGTTTGATAATAAAAAGCGGAAAAAAACCAAAACCATCCCCAACCCCCACAACTTCCCCTCCAAAAAAACCCAGACTCACCCACATCCATATTACAATTGTTTTGCTAATCTGCAGTGTTGATTTAAACAAGCTTTTTCTCCTCTGGCATACCTTAGATCATGCATATTATCACAAAACAGGTTTATCAGTCTTCACAGGCTTTAAATGGCCAAGTCAATTGGCTGTCTTACAAGGATCCCCTTGAAAGTTGTATTTCTTTGTCCTTTAAATGAGTGCAAAGAACTAAATTTCTGCACTGGATAAAATATGTGTGGGACTGGTAACATCAGTCTGCTTTAAAATAGTCCTGCAGGAATGATAAATTTATTTTTGTAATACACAGATCAGGTAGGTCTTTTAACTCCTGCTTTATTCAATGGGAGCTGTATACCTCACTTCCCTAAACCATGTCTTCCTCCTCCCTGTTTCCTTTGCAAACATTTCCCAATCTTAATTAGCAAAATCATTAGAAAAGATAAGTGAAGGAACCAAATGATGCACAAAGCTTTTACTGTGTACGTGTATTTAGTTGAAAATGTGTACCTATATACAGATTCTAGAATGGTAGGGAGCTTTAGAGCTAGAAGGGGTGGAGAGATGTCAACCTCCTCCTGCTCCTATATGGAGAGTCTCTGTAGACATGTGCTCTGTACTGTCACCTGAAACATTCCTGTCTTCCACTGCTAAAGGCACCTTGCTGACTATGTATAAATGCTGAGCCCAGGTGCTGTGAATATTTTTTTTCCCTTTCAAAGAATCAAAAAAAAAAAGAAGCGTGCCCATATAAATGCATATCCTGATGTAAGCCTAGGGCCTGATCTAATAAATATTATTATGTGAAAGCACTACATAGGGTTATATTTATTTGAATGGAAATTCAAGCGTGTGCTTCAGTGCTTTCTAGGTCTTTTTATGCTTTCTGGCTTAAAGCTGTGCTGGTTTTGGCTGCAAACATGACACTTGTTGGTAGTCTCCTATTGGGGAGAGTAAATTTCCATGGTATCATATACATGTGGGTACATTGTATGCCAATGTTAGAGTCCACCCAAATGTTTGGAAGATGTCTTCCCCTCTATTCCAAGGAGCCAACTTTATTATTACTAATTTGCCCTTGCAAGCACATATTTTTGAAGGAAGCAAGGGTTTTTCTAAAAAGCTACTGCATTAAAAAAGGTATTTTTAAATTGGTAAAATGCTGTTGTTCCCTTCTTCAGTGTTAGAGTCATCAGACGCCTGAATGTAAAAATGCCTCTGAATGGCACCATAGCATGCTCTGCATTTCAGTTCAGTGCCATTCCCCTCACTGCAGTCTTGAAAACCCCTGTGAGGAACTGCTTGCAGTGTTTAGTCCAAGGTAGCCTTTGTTCAGCTTTTTCAAAAAGCTCCCCCTTTTTGCTGTGCATCTGTGGAAGAAGACTGATGTGTTTTTCTTTTAGTTACCATTTACCTAAGTGGCCCAAATAGGTGTTTCACTTGTTTTCAATAGTTCCTTCAGTGTGTGTTCTTCCTCGTTTTGTCCAGTGGACTTGAGAAGTTTGGCAGGTATTTCCAGGGTTTAGGTCTGTGCTTATACTCAACACAGACACAATTTCATCACACATCTTCTACTCCAGACGCATGATTGTCAGTACAGATTATGGTTTAAAACTGCTAAGGTGTTATGTGATTCGAGTACAGAACATCCAGCCATACGTATCATGGAACTTGGAGGCCACTTGTTTATTTAGCTTTCTATCTAGTCAGTATTTTTCTGTCAAGGGACCCATATTTTTTGCCTTGAAATAGCTTTAAAATAAACTGAAATCTTGCACCTGACAATAATAGTTTAGTCATACACAGCTGTGAGCTGTTTCTTAAAGAAAGCCATGAGGGGGGAAAGGAATTCAAGAAAAACTTGCAATACGTGTTCTGATTTTGCAGGAGCAGCTTAGTATGAGATTAGAGAAATGCTGCATATGAGACTTAACCTCCCTTTGGTCAGTGTTGTGATGGAAGTTGTGATGTTACTCAGTTTCCCTGATGAATTTCTACTGATGCTAATCGGGGTGGAAGCAAAGACCTTACAGCAACAGTTAAGCATATCGTCTGATAATTCTTACAGATTGTGCAATTATATGATTACAAATGGATCTTTAAATGCCAAAAAATGCCTTTTTAGAGTTAAATGTTAGGTCTAAGGAGTGTTGGAAATAGCTACTTTCAGAAATGAGCCTTCAGGCACTGTAATGAACTTGCTGTCTGTCTTCTGTGCAATATCTTTTTCCCTCTGGGTGCTTTAAGAGTATACTGTATGTCTTACTTTGTTTTGATCAATATGTTTTAAGAGTGTGTATATTGGCTAATGATGGATTTTTTTCCTGTACAGCATGGTGGAAGATGTTTTAAAATTTTGCACTTTTCTAGGATTTGCAAGTTTGTAACCTGAAAATTTTTAACATGCACACTTTTGTACATAATTAGCATTGTATATATTTAACATGAGTCTGAAGCAAATAAAAGTAACTGAATGCATAACTTCTCCCTTTATTAATAGCACAAAAATTAAACCAAGTGTGGGAGTGCACTGAATGAACAATTCTTTTATTTAACAGGTAAAAGCAGGCACTGGGAACAGCTGACTCAGTGTCCTATCGTGTTAAGGCAACTTTTTTTTGGTGGGGAAGGGATCAAAGTGAATATGTGAATGTACAGGCCCCTTCAAGCTTTGAATAGCTATGATTATCCAAGTATTGCAATAAAATGTCTTTTTGCTGGGAAGGAGATGTCCAAGACATGCATTGGGGTGAGGAAAAGAACCCCCTAATGCACATTTATCTTTATTTCCAAAGCTGAAGTTCCCCACTCACCCTGGGACTACACCTCTTTTGTTCTTCCTCATATAGTAACTTCTACTGCAGAATATGGAAGGCTATGGATTGAGGGGATTGCTGTCAGTCAGGAGGAAGCTGAAATCTGTTCCAGGCTCATGTTCAGTTGGTTTCTTACCCCTGCAAACAAGACAAACCATGCTGTGAGCTTCAGTGGGAGGTGGGACTACTCTGCTTCTGTTCCTAGGGATGGTCAAGTCACCCTTATTCTGAACAAGCAGAGTTTTGACTCCCTGCTTTGCCTACATCATGTGACATGCATCTTAGATTTCTTAATAAAGTCCATATAATTCTACATATGGATTCCCTTGTTCTAGAGTTCAGTGCATTAGGGCCAAACTGGCATTTCCCTGGCTTTCAGTAAAGGAGCTGACTACTGGGGCTCTTTCTGTGACAGGTGACTAGAATTTGGAAACCTAAGTATCAATGGATGCAATGCCAAAGCATGCACTGGGTCAGTCAGACATCCTTTAGAGTGCTGTGGGCTCCTTTGGAATATAAAACCAACACTCACATTTTCCCCAAAGAGAAATGGAACCAAGGGATTAAGTAACTTCTGATGTGGGGGACAGGCTGTATGTGCCAGGAGTCTAATAGAAGCCTCTCTTCCTTTCTGTCTGAAGGAAGATATGAATTCAAGTGAAGATTTACCTCAAAAACAGACGTGCTCCTGTCACTCCTTGCAGCGTGGCTTTATCTCCTTCCACTAACAGCATCGTACCTTCCCGCAAGCCCTGGTGGAGGTGGAAGCATTTATGATGTTCAAGAAAAACCTGATGTTCAAGCTAAGTGAAAGGGTAAAATGCTTGTCACAAGCAGGCCAGTCTTAGTGCCAATCATACCTACTGACTAAACCTTCTCGCTTACCTAACAAAGAGGTAAAGACAAAATTAGGTGAGTTATCTTGTTTTAGAAGTTGATTTTCTTGTTTATTTCAGTTTTCACTCCTAAAGGAGAAACCATTAAGGAGGGGAGGAAACTGTTTTTTCCCATAGTTATTCTTAGATCCAGTCTGAACAACAGCTAGCTGGGTTTGTCAGTGCACAAACTTTATACTACAAGATCAAACAAGGGACAGGAAACACAAGGGGTCCCACTTCCCCAGACAGACATAATGAAATTACATGTACACTGCTGAATATGCAAAGTCAGAAACTGTATTACAGAGATTAAAGATAAGAGTATCTGCAAAAAGATTAAGGGGAGTTTTATGCCATGTACATGCAAACAACCCCCAACACACAATACATGGTGGCCAGTGACTGGGAAGATCAGAGCTGCCTAAAATAGCACTGAGCACCACTAACAGGAGTATGCATTTCATTGGCCCTAACCCATTTTCTACAATGAGCAATATCCAAGGCTGAAGCTCTTAGCAAGAATGCAATTAGCATTCCAAGCCATGGTTCTGTAAGTCTTGAGAGGCAGGGAACCCACACTGAGAGCTAGCATGAATGCATTTAAAATGTTTATCATGCTACAGCTTCCTGATGGAGAAACTACTACTCACCAGAACTGGAGGGGTGTTTGGTTCTTCATGATACTGGCGGATTCTCTCCTCTCTTGTCTCCTGCAATCATGAGCACAGATTTAGCTTCCCAGGCCAAAAGGTAGGATCTGGAGCTATCCAGGCAGCATGACATAAAACAATTTCATAACATTAAACAGAGCAGGCCCATCCCCTCAAGCAGAATGGGATGGCAGGATTGACTCTTAATAATTGATACGAGTTTTACCCTTCATCACTAGCTGCAATTTGATCAAACAGAACTCAGACAGTCCCAACCCTGAAAAGCCTTAAAACTTCTACTCAATTCATCCACCTTTTTTTTTTTAATTTAGTACTATCTCTGCACACAGAGATAGTACTATCAGGACGGTGGTAGAAGCAAATGCCTGAGGTACCACCTTTGTGAAAGAGAGCAGTGAATCATGGATTTTCAGTGATTAGGTATTTGCTTGTTTGCCTTCAAGTAGGTATTACACAGAAGAATTTCCTTCTGTGAACAGCTCTGTCATGTTTCCTGAGGTTTGCTGCTGAACTGAGCAACAGTAAAGAAATAAAAACATGGGAACACAGCAGGGACTTGGTACAGCACAGAGCTTCTAGCCTCCTCTGAGAGAAAGAGCAGAAGTTATTTATAGGGAAAAGACTGCCTGCTTATCTAGTGACAAGCTGATTAAATGAGTACCTACAACTTCATCTAAATTCTAGAAGCATACCCATATCCACCATCTCTTCATTGTTCCCTAATTCTTAATACTTCTCTAACCATGGAATTTTGATTACAAGGAGGAAAGTATTTAGGTTATTAAAAGATGTACTACACAGATTGTTCCCTGAAGAATTAGCTGACATGCTATTCAAGAAGGAGCTCCTCTCCACTGAATGGAAATCTGTCTTTGTGCTTGATGGATGAAGTGTTTTTCTTTCAGCTATAGTGCATGTGCTTGCTCTGTACTGGACATTACAGGCTGTGCTCCCTGCAAGGACATCAGTGCCCAGGTATTTTCTTACATAACTCCTCTATGAATCTCAAGATCTCCCTGTTCTGATAATTTCTTCAGACTTTCAGATATTTAAGCTTCTTAATCTATGTTTAAGTTAGGTCTTCCCAAGCAGCAGGTCAGACAGAACTTTCCAGAACCACAGTGCTTTGCATCTTAACACTTCAGGTTTATGTTCTTTTAATTCCCCCATTCCGTGCCAGATATCAAGCATTTCAACAGTATTTCAGACATTGCAGAGCTTCTGTTTGTGAAAAACACTTTGTTCAGTAATGCTGTTGCCAGCTCCTCTTCCCAAGCAAAGTTAAGTTTTAGGAGGAAGTGTTACTGCCTCATTGGCATTTCCAGTTTCTCTAAGGAACAGCTTTTTGACATTCTATAGCTTTGTAAGGCCTCAAAAATGCACACTATTACACTATTTTTACTCCTTCACACCTTGGTTACTGTTAGTTCTGGTGTGCTTTACTTACACCCATGTGAGTTCTTTTAATGTCTGGGTCCAGGTAGTGGGGGTTAATGTTAAAAGGAACTAATCCTAGAGCCTTCAGGGAAGGTGGATAAACAATTGGCATGTCATTGGTGGTATTGATGCTGACTGTAGCAACGTTGGTTCCTGCACTGGATCCCATGTAAGGAACCCCATCCTGAAAGACAAAAGCAGTGATCAATCTGCAGTATCACAACTAGAAACTCAATCTTACAGCATCTTCTATCCATCTCAGAGACTCATCAGTCAGATCAGACTTAGTCCGTCTAGCTCATCTCACTGCTAACTACTGGTGAAAAGCAGAACAAGAATTCAGGTTCTGAGGTGGGCAGTAGCTTCTGTGTCAGAGAACCAACTGCTGCCTGTCTTGTACTCACAACTCTGTGACCCCCCAAGAGAGAACTTACCAGGCTGTCAGTGCATGTTGGACTGTGCCATTAAGAGGAGACTTGCCTCTATTGCAATTACAGGAAATATCTGAACTGGCTTTTAAGTAGCTTCTGAAGAGAGTAGACCATTGGAAGTTCAGTGCAATGTTATTTCACAGCATCAACTCACCAGTAGCATGACCAGTTTAGCACTGTTTAGGTTTTAGTACTGAGTACTGTGCTGTACATAGAAGAATGCCACACAAATATGCAACTATACCAGTAATGCTGAACAATTTGTAAAAATAGAGCTGTCTTGAGACAACTGGTGGTAATATAACCATGTAGTTACCCAGACTTAACTGGTATTTGGACATTTTCTGGCTTTCATTCCCACAACAGACAGTGAATTTCTATATATTAAGATAAGCCTAGCTAACCTTTATTCTTGGCAGCTGGCCTTACTGTGTGGCTTGTATAAATCTGCATAAAGTCATTTGCAATTCCACATTGCTAGGGAACACCTTGCTTCTGTTCTCCTCCAGAGATGGTGTATCTTTGCTGTGCCTTAAGAGATTCACCAGCTATACTGGTGCTGCTGAACAGAAGGGCACAATGGCACTCACACCTCTCAGTTCCAAGGAGAGACAAAAATTACATAATTTTCAGCATCAACAGGACAGTGTGTAAAAGGCATGTATGGATCACCATGTATTATCACCAGTTTATTAGCAGACAACCTACAACAGAAACACATCTGTATCAACAAGATATGAAGTGGACATCTCAAGCTGAAAAACAGGGGTTTTGGACATAGATTGAATCCTGCACTGGTCTTTTGACTGGTATTTTGAGGGATTTACTTCAAGGGTTCTATGTAGCATTTTACCTCCCAATGTCTCGCAATCCAGCATCTAAAAAACTGCTCTAGGAAGACAGAGTGCTGACTTTAAGCCTTTTCAATGACTCAGTGACAGCCTTTTTTGGCCATGGTTTTCAGTTCACCAGGTTGTTTGAGATGGCTTGACATTTGAGGTATATTAGAGACAAAAATGCAGATTTGTCTGAACAAAAGCTCATGCATGAGATCCTGCCATTCAGACTTGGCCAGAATCTGTAGTATTACCTCAAGAACTCTCTTCCTGATCTCATGTATCAGACTGTTGTCATAAAGAGCTTTCAGGAGACGGAATGTGTTCCCACCTCCTGCAGAAAGAAAGTTCAGCTTAGTTAACATGCTTTCCCCATCAGTTTTAATTGAAGCCTTTACAAAGTGGGCAGGTGCAATGAGTTCTGTGCTCTGTTCAGGGCACTGTTCTGCTTTGAGAAGCAGTAAAACCAGAAGCTTCAGAAGAATGGTCACTGGGCAGGCCACGGGCATGCCCTGAGTTGTCCTTGTAAGGCTGCCACTGTCTGACAGTGACCTCTCTCCTTCTTGGGCTTGCTAAAGTGATGATACAGCTGTTATGATCATGTTTTTACACTGAGGTACTGTTCAAAATAATAATTTGAATTTTACTGGAGATGAAGTTCCATTAATAAAACTACTTCCCAGCCCACCACTAAATTTAGGGTCTTTGGGCTCCCAAGTACTGTCTTCTGTACTTTCTAATTCCTAACTGCTTAATTGTTGGTATTCAGTGCCACCTCTGAGCAGGACTAATCCAGTGCCCTATATAAACTTTCACTGGGGAGTAAGAAGTAAAACTTACCAATAAATATTGCTTCAGATTTCCTTATGGCTTCCACTGGATCACGAGATTCATGAATGCTGTCCAGCCCATAACCTTAAATGAAAAAGTATTTACCTTTGCCTTAACAGTTTGGTGGAAGAATGTGATATGGTCAATCCCTCCCTGCCCATCTCCTCCAACCCTGAACCAAATGTCTCAACCGGGGAAATTTCTCTGGAACTCTACAATGTAAAACAGTGTGTACATCCTACATTAGTGCAGGGCTTCGACATCCAGCTGTACAAAAGGAAATGTTTGTTTTGTGGATATATGCACTCAGTGTCTAGGAGCAGAGCATTTCATTCAGCAGGTGCAGGCGAGACAGTCTCCTGCTGAGCATTACCAGGCAACTAGAAAATGAGGAAAAAGCTGTTAGTCCTCAGCTTGGCTCTGCTGAAGTCTGACAGGATGTGTTGGTTCTAGTATTGCTTGTGCAAATACCTGATATGAGTATTGTTTCTGTTAAAATGTCTGAATTTGATAGATTTGCTTTACTGGGGTTCACTGAGTACACGAAGTGTCAAGAGAGAGAGAAGAACATGGGCATTTGATAGCAGCAGTCTTCCTGCAAGTCAAGGAGCAAAGTGTGCTGCCCAGGAATAAGTACTGATTATTACTACACTAACAGATCCAAAGTTACCCTCAACAGTGATAGATTCTAGGTGGAGGTCTTGCTGTAGGCTGCTCTGCGGAGATCTTTGCTCCAAGCAAAGTTCAGCTGCTGTCCATCGTGGAACTGTCTGGCTCCTTGATGTGCTTTAAGTAATGGTCTTCACGTAACACCAGTGGTTGTACAGCTTAAACAGAGGTTTAAGATTCATGGGAAGAAATGTTCCCTGATGTAATTAAGAAGGATAAAAAGATGCCACTTAATAATTAGGGATAAAATCTTCTTCCCTGGAGTGGGTAAAAGTGTTTGCAGCAGAATTGCTTCTGGAGGCCTCTAAAACATCTCCTTGTAGGCACAAGTCCGCAGGCGACTCCTGCTGCTCCCTGCCCCCGCTGCCCGTACCGCAGCAGCCCAGCCCAGCCCAGCCCGTGTGCCCGGCCGTGTCCCCGCGGCGCAGAGCGGCTGCAGCGCTGCCGTCCCGGGCCCTCCGTGCCCGCACCCCGCTCCCCGCTCCCCGTGCCCAGTGCCAGCCCGGCCTTACCCAGGCTTTCAAACTTCTCCCTGGCCGTGCGGGCGTAGGCGTCGCGGTCGTGCAGGGCGTAGGGGATGAACAGCACCCGCTTCACCTTCCTGGGAGAAGAGAGGGGAGAGAGCGGTGGGCGCGGCGGAGGCGGGGGCCGGGCGCGCTCCCGCAGCCCCGCACGGCGCTTACTGCCCGAGGAAGTTCTGGATGTGCTGCTGGCAGTGNCCCGTCCCATGGCCCCTGGGCTCGGGCGGTGCCCCCGGCCCGTACCCCGGGGCCCGGGCGGGACTTGCCCGGGACAGCGCACCCCCGGCGCTTCTCCTTCACGTGCTCCGGGAGTGAATCCCGCTTTCCAAAGGCGCGGTCTGCTCGCCTTGCATTTTTGCAGGCCTCCAGGGCAAATCTGTGTGTAAGATCCTGCATTGCAAACTTGACCCTTTAAATCTTTACGCAGACATCTTTCATCTATCCAAATGAATAATCCTGGTTTAGCCAGTGGCACCTGGCACACACTTGAGGTTTATCGGATTAGCAGGTTTAAAGCCTGCAGATGTAGTATATCCAGCTTCTGTTTCATGTTTGTAAGTAGTGTAGCAGTATTGGTGTGGAAAATTCATCTCTCCTGCAAAGCTGTGGGGCCTGTATAAAATCTGAAGTTCATGTAGATTGATGCATTTCCTTTTACTCTAGGCATCTAGGCAAGCATCAGGTATCCCTGGGCTGGCTCCAACTGATGAAAAGTAAGTGGCTTCTGTCTCCACATTGATGAAGTTCAGCATTGGCAGAGGATGCTGTTCATGACCAGATATCCTCTGTGTTTCTCAGGGATGGCAACCTGCCAGATATCATTGTCAGCAGCAGTTTACATGAGTTTCTTGTGAACCTTCATGAGAAATATGGGCCACTGGTCTCCTTCTGGTTTGGAAGGCGTCTTGTTGTCAGCCTCGGCTCCATTGATCTCCTGAAACAACATATGAACCCCAACAGGTTGTGTAAGTGTCTTTTATGTTTTCTTTGAGTCCATTTGTTCTGGTCTCGCTTGGCATGAAACGAAAGGTGTCAAAGCAAGTTGGGGTTTAATTCTACTTTGAAAGAAAATGAGACTTTGTAGCTGATATGGTGGTGGGGGTATGACTTTGGTCTTGCTTACTGGTCTTGAGTATCAGTGACCAGGCATTACCAGTGACCAGTGGCCTTGAAGAAATCAGTATGCTTGTGTCTTTGACCACCTCTCCACAGGCAAACGTTCAGGGAAAGCATCATGCTCATTAGTCACTTGATAGAGCAAGGTTAACATCCTGTAGCCACTTGGCATACATTTTAAAAGCAGTTTGAAATATAGTTTATGAGGTAAATATTTTGCTAAATTAAGTCTGAAAACAGCTCTGCTGGTTTGTGATAACTGCCTTATATGGTTCAGCATGGAAGTTTTTCAAACTATTGTTTGGAGAAGTTCTTTACCTTTCATGTCTCTTTTGGTGCGTAGACTTTTGTGGTGAAAACCTTTAATGATCTTCCAGCCTTGGAAGTGGTTGGTGGTGCTGGTAGCTGAGTTGACTGTCTTAATCATAGGAGAGTGTTTTAATTTATGGCCTAAGCCTCTTACGTGGACATTCTGCTTCGTAAGGTTATCACGCTCAATAAGTTAACTTGGTTGATGTTGGGGTTTAATCTCTTGCTCTCCCAGTTTTTATCTTACAAGGTTGATTGAGGTGCTGGGTGCACACCTCTGACCTGATCCTGAAGGCTGTCTTTAGGCACAGGCAGATCTCTCAGCTCACTTTATGTTGGGGTCGTGAGGGGTAAGCTTCATGTACAGTTGCCTGACAGAATCAAAAAAAGAAATGGTGACAATCTGGGAAAGAAGTGGGAGTTAACGAGGATCAGCAAGACACAGTGGATAACGATGACACTCCAGAAGGTGGAAAACCACCCTGAAAGATCTGAATGCTCTCAAGTGTGTTTGGGGGAAATTAAGCAGACAGTCACTTTCTCAAAGCTCAGAGAAGTGGTGACAGGCCCCTGCACAGGCAAGTTCTCATAAACATTCTGAATTTTGGAGGGTCTTAGTACCAGAGAAAGAGAAACGCAGTGCCTGGACTTAAATGCAGGAAATTAGGTGACCCAGAGAGCTATAGACTAGCCTAGTATCCTGCTATGCCAAGGGCTAAACATATTTTTTAAAGGATGGGGGATAAATGGGAAATGCATGTTATACTTCAATAATTAGAATTTTAGACAAGGAAAGTGATAGAACTGTGTTTATGTCAGGGATTCAGTTCAGAATTTGCTTGGATACTGGTAAATGCAAGGGGGATCAAGGCTGGATTGTCTTGGAAAAGTGAAATGCGGTGTTGGGGACATGAAATACTCCATCTTACGTTAGTGTTCTACCCTGATGGCATTATTGTGGAACTCTTTGTCAACACAGGGCAGCAGAGTGAGATGGATATAGCAGGATCAGGAACAGGAGGAGAAAAAGGGGGCTGTGTGAATTGCCTGTGGGATGACATGGCCATAGAAGAAAAAGGATACATTGAGTCATGGATTTTCTGTGAAGAAAGGACTTTTGCACAAAATGAGCATGAGTCAGACCTGGAGCCCTGTGTGTGGCTCTGACCTCTATACTCAGGCATGATTTGGAATAAAGCAAGTGTAAATAAAGGCTGTCAGTGCTTTCAGAGAAGTGGGGAGCCTATCATGCTGGAGAAGCCAGGGAAAGTGTGTTCAGCCCAGACAAAGAGCTTATGAGGGGATCGTCATAAAGGCAACAAGCTTTGGAGGAGGGTTCTTACGATCTCAGAGCTGGAAGAGCAGCAATATTAGTTGTATCACTGCTTTCCTTTTAGCACTAATGCTTGCCCGAAGTGCTCAAACTTCATTAGAGGTGGGGAACCTTACAGGTTATATTTCCTGAAGCATTGAGGTATAAACAGTAGTAGCTGAGTAGCTGTAGCAAAGCCCTTCCTGTATCCTTTCTTGGTGAGTGGGAATAGGGGTTGTAGTAGGTCTCAGCCACAAACTGGCTCTGGGCAGCTTGAGGTTCTGTGGTCTTGCCTGTCTCTCTTCTGTGCACACAGTGCCATGGGACAGGAGACAGCCCACAGTGGACTGCATTATGTCTGACTCCTGACTCTGCAGCCCTGCTTGAAAACACGTGCCGTGTGTGACTCTTCCTCAGTCAGCTGGAGAGCCTGAGGCCACCATCCATCTTCATGGATACCTGACATTTGGTTTCCAAGGCTGAGATACAGGATTTGGCTCCAAGTATCGTACAAAGATTCCTCTCATCTCATATGTGTGTCACAGGTGTGGCCAAACTTCTTGGAGACAGAGAGAGAGGTGCAGATAATGTATTTCTCATCAAAGCCTTGAAGCTGGACTAATTGAATTCATAGTTATAAGCATTTCTAATGCCAGGAGACTCTTTTTCCTTAGGCTTCAAGCAGTGTTTGAAATTGGTATGTTTTCATGGCCTCTTGAAGCTTGGTTGAGATTAATTTGCAAGGAGAATTCAAAGGAAGTAAAACTTTGCAGCTGGTACTGGTGATTCCCCTGGGTGGCTTTGGGGAAGCAGTTCAGGCCTACAAACAATGTGCATGTGAAGAGGGTGGACTAATGCAGGATTGCCAGGAGCAGTGGGTTCAGAGACCAACTTGGAAAACTCGCCTGAGTTGATGTTGCTTTTTGGGTCGGGGCAATGTACCTGAAGCACCCTGAATGCTGGAGATGGAGCCATGGGTCCTGGCCTGTCTGAGCAGGACTTCATTGCTGTTCTGTGAGCATTTTACTGTGCAGGTTCAGAGGTCCTTTCTGTCTCTGATGTTCAGTTGTGCTTGATCTCAGTTAGATCTTTTCTGTGTATTTACTTGCAGTGGTGTCCAGGACAGCACTCTGAGGGTTTTGGGATGAGGAAATTTCCTTGTAAGTGAACAGAACAGTCAAAATTTTGATATGTATCACTAGGAGGGCTGAAAACATGACCCTGGAGATGTTTTCAAGACAAGGACAAAGGATGGAAGTCCGTGCAATTGCTGGCAGAACAGAGCTCTCTCCAGAGGCAGTTCCTGCCTTGTGGAGTCACTAGCCTCCCACAGCTGTGCAGAAATAGCCCTTCCCAAACAGCACGAGGCAGAGCCAGCCCTCACAAAAGGGCAGCTGGGGCTTTGCAGCCCTGAGTGCACAGCAGTGGGTGTCTTATCAGTGGTGTGGGATTGCCAGTTTAGTCTGGGGACACAGGGAGAAGAAATCCCAGAGCCCATGGCTAGTCCAGCAGTTTTCTTTCATGTGCAGCAGGAAAACTTGGCAGTTTCAGCAGGTGTTGCCTCTAAGCATCCTCCAGCCTCTCTAGATGCCTCTGCTTTGCCGGATTTTCTGTGTGGGCTTTAGCACCTGCCATGTATCTTCCTGGCTGCCCAGTATTGTGCCTGGCTGTGCCAGTGCCAGTCAGCAGGGATCTGTGGCATGAATAGCAGCTCCATGACAAAGTACCTTGGAGGAGGAATTAGCAGCAGCAGCTAGAGTCACATAACAGCTCGCGCCACGTGGAGAGCCGCAGGTACCATCTGCTCTGCCAAAAGACACATGCTCATGCTCCTTGTCATTCAAAGTGGGAAAGAGGGTGAGATGCAGAGCTTAAAAACATTGGAAAGGAAAAGATGTGAGAGAAAAACATTTGGGAAAGATTACCATATTCATGCCTCTGGCCTCGTTAAGCTGCTTTTATGTCTTTAGGTAGTAAGTTCCTCTGCAGGTTGGAATTTTCTCTTCTTGTAAGTTTGCCCAGTAGCATAATGGGGCCCCAGTCTCTGTGGGGAATCCAAGATACATCCACAGCTGGTAAAGTCATATGTCTCTAGCCCAGCCTTGATGTTTTCTGATTCCTCAGAGGTTTCACTCTCCATCTGGGAGAAATAACAGACTGTGATAAATAGTGACAATATCCTTCTTGAAAACCCTGGTTGCTGCTTCCAAATAGTTCCTTAAAGACTCTGCTGTTTCCACAAGACACGCTAAAAGGTTTGCAGAAAGGGAAAAACATATGCCATGCTATATTGCACAGTTTTGCATTGACACCTGATATCCTTTAGCAAAATTATTAAATAGAGATACTTGGTGGTGAACTTCAGAGTTAAAAATCTAACTGAAATGAGTCATGGAAATGACATGGTTTTGTCTAGTTTGTACACTGATGCAACTGTCTGTGTGGAAGGATTGAAGATGGAAAGAAGGTGACTAGCAGTAGAAAGCATTCTGTAGCTTAGTGGGGTATGGTTTTCTGTAGGAGCTTCTGTGCTGGAGGCAGCCCTGGCAGACAGGTAGGTGCTACTTTGGGAAGGGCTCCTCAGCAGGGAACTTGGTGCACAAAAGAGAAATCATGCAGGAGCAGTAAGGTTTCAAACAAAGTTTCCTGGGTCTGGGATGCAAGGGAAGAAGTGCAGAGAGCAACCTCTGGCTAAGTGTCATGTGAGCTGGTATGTCCTGAGTGCATAGCCCGGTTCAGGCAGGAGAGCACACCAGATGTGAAGGGGAATGTGCCAAAGAGCCTGCAGGTCAGGTTGGAGGAGAAGGGAAGGGCTGTGCCACACTCATTCTTGTCACCAGATAGATGGCAGAAGCAGCTGGCAAATGGGGAACAAGCTCTGAAGGCATTGTTACTAAAGGGTTACTTGCTTGAGCCAGCAGGCAAGCTCTGCAGGGTGAGCTGATCACAGGACTGCAGTCAGCCCCAGAAAAAAGACTGTGAGGTACTAGCCCACACTGAGCAAGCAACTTGACACCCCAAGTCAAAGAGACTGTTAGAGGGGAAGGAGGCACACCTTGCTCCCTACCCAGAAGTAGCAGTACCCGATTAAAGAGGCTGCTGTTTTCCTCAGCTCTCTGTAGTGTGGCTTTTAAATGGTGTTTCCTCTGTTTGCTTTCAGTGGATCCCTTTGAGACAATGCTGAAATCCCTCTTGAGGTACCAGTCCAGCCTGAATGGGGATACAGGAGAGAGCCACATGAGGAGAAAACTGTATGAGAATGGTGTGACCAAGTCCTTGCAAAGTAACTTTGCTCTCATCCAGAAGGTAACTGCCTTTGTACAGCAGAGGAGCCCTGTGTGGCTCACAGGGGAAGGTTTAGTGAGAATGATCACTGGGATAAAGGATCTGCATTCAAATTAGTGCTGGAGCTATAAGCATCTGAGATGGCAAACAGCCTCTGCCTTTCATGGTGTGAATATTTGTGTTCTCTTAACTCCAGTGGCTGGGGGAAAATCTCAGCTTGCTTAATTTTTATGCCAAGATACAGATGCAGGTAAAGATACTGGAGCACCTGGATTCTAGATATATTTCCCAGGACAGGAGGATGGAGCAAGGAACCAGCTTTTGGGGCCACAAAGAGGTGATGTTGATTTAGTCCAGCAGCCAGAATATGATCTGTTTTCCTATTCTGGAGCTGTCAGTATTAAAGGGTTTAAGGTTTCTTTTGTGACAGAGGGAACAAGAGAGGAGGGTAGGGTTGCCTTGTTGGGTGAGAGCCTTAAAAGAAGTGGAAGATTGGAGGCTGAAACGTTACTGTTTAACAATGGGAAGAAACCTGAAAAGAATTTAGCATTATTCCATAGCCATGAAAGTGTGCTCTGCCTTAGCAAGCGGGTGGGAATGTGTCCAGGGTGTGTTTGGTAAATAGACTGCTGGTGTTACTGCTAACTAATGGTTCATTCCCTCTCAAGCTGTCAGAAGAGCTACTGGCCAAATGGCTGTCTCTCCCTGAGGCACAACATGTGCCACTCTGCCAGCACATGCTGGGCTTTGCCATGAAGTCTGTCACACAGACAGCTATGGGCAGCAGCTTTGAAGATGACCGGGAAGTTATCCGATTCCGCAGGCACCATGATGCAGTAAGTGTCCCAAAGAACCAGGAAATCTCCTATTAAATTTTTCCAAACTGAAAGCACAGAGCTGGTATCTGTGTACAGTTTAGTACAAGCTACTGCTGAGACTTTCAAGTATGAGCTTGAGGGCTCTGCCTCACTTGTCCCAAGCTGAAACTGTTAGAAAGATCCTACTGCTGATCCTGCTGTCATTAGTATGAGGTGTTTCTAAAAGATCCATGGGGATCAGGAGCCCAGGTCCAATGGCAGTTGGGTGGTCTTTGGTGCCTAAGTCAGTTAAACTCTGTTGGGACTGCCAGTGGAACTTCTCCTTTTTGAAGATCTTCTGAAGGCTTTGTGACATCGTGGAGAAAGGAAAATCTGAGGAGATCTCACCTGTATCCACATATGGGAATGTTAAATGTGCTGGTGATAGGGTGGGAAAGAAACAGTTTCATCTCCCATTTAAGATGCCCATAGCTTTTGCCCTACAATTGTAATTACAGTTGTTTAATTTGAGCTTAATTCCAGCTATCATAGACATAGTGTCTGAAATGGGATGTGGTGTCCTAGTGCGACTGGTTCCATATTGACAGAAAGTCTTAATTTTATTTAGTGTTTTCATTTTCCTGAGTAGGGAAGAATAGAATAGTCCCAGCAGTCTCAGCCTCTGGTGAGTGATGGTGCTGTTGTCTCTGTCCTTCTTCCAGATCTGGTCAGAGATTGGAAAAGGTTTCTTGGATGGGTCTCTTGACAAAAACATGACTAGGAAGAAGCACTACGAAGACGGTACGTTTCTCCCAAAATTAGTTTTCCACTCTGATTAATCCTTAGGAGCTAGCTGGCATGTGAAAGCACTTCACTTGCTCAGTTGTCTTGGCTTTTCTTCAGAGTTGCTCATTGTGCCATGAGCTACCAGATACATCATATTTACTCTCACATTAGATTATTGTTTTGGAGTTGAGTGGCAAGCTGCCTTTATGTGAGAAGTTGTGGGACTGGAGCTCTAGCTCCTCCCATGGTCACTCTCTTCCTAAGCTGTAGTATGATAATGCATGAGGACACAATTTCACAAACTCCAGGTAGTGAGCCTTGGTGTTTGAGTGTTGCTGGCCTTCCTACGCAGAGAGGAGGGAGGAAGGTAATTCTAAGACAAAGGAACTGAACTGGGCCTTGATAAATGGAGTTTCAGACCCAAATTCCACTCCATGTTTCTTGGATAGTCCTTAGCAGGTCATTTAAACCAGACAGGCAATGGCATCTAGGTCCCTAACTCCCCCTGGTTCTCACAGCAGTCACCAGGAGTTAGGCACTCACACATCTTCAGATATGTGCACTCTGCCAAAACCCTCCCACGTTTCCCCCCCATTCCTCTCTCTGTCTCTTCAGCACAAGAGCCATCCTTTTGCACTGTGCCTGGCCAAAGGGCTCCATCAGTCCTGGTGCAGTAGTAATTGTAACTCTGCAGGTCACATAACCAGAGCTATGTGACTCATACATGTTTTCTTGGGGGCTGGTGAAATACATTCTCTGATGGTTCAGCAGTGTTATATGTCTTCCCCTTATGTGATTTCAGCTCAGAGTATACACCTTGGTTATACCTGTAAGGATGGCTCTTTATAGGCAACCTGTGTTGTGTGGTTCCTGCATTTTCAGCTAAATTGGGGATACTGCCTTCCAAATTGACAGTAACATGCAACAGAGGCTGCTTCTGTAAGTGAGCCCAGCAGGGACAGCTGGTCTGAAAATCTGCTTGAGGAGATGGATTTGCTTCTCTGCAGCACCAGGATGACCAGGTTTTAAAATAAACATTTCTTTTTCCTTCCAAAGCTCTGGTGGAGATGGAATCCATCTTAAGGAGGGTTACAAAGGAGCGCCGAGGCAGATCATTCAACAGGCATGTCTTTATAGACACCTTGCTGCAGGGGAGCCTGAGTGACCAGCAGGTCTGTGCAGCTGTTACCTCCTTACACAGTAATGGAGTTTTCCAGATGGGCAGTTCATTATATTATAGCCTTTGATTAATATAAGGTTTTGCATCTTAGCTTAGATTCTTTACCAAAGCTGGGTTTTAGTTTGTTTTTTTCCACTCCTGCAATGTTTGATTGCATTAGACTTTGGTAGATGTCCTTGCCACTGCTTCATAGCTATTTTTATAAACCAGAAGTATGTTAATATTAAGCATGTCTTATGCAATTCCAGTGGAAGTTCTACAGAGAACTCAGTTTATGTCTTCTAGATGTATTTCTTGCTCTCTGCACTAAAGGGATTTCATGTGCTTGAGTGGAGAGTGTGCCACTTCTTTTTTCTCTTTACAGTCTTATGAACTTCATTTCCTGAAGTAGATTTTCTTTCCTAGATTCTGGAGGATACAATGATTTTCTCTTTGGCAGGATGTGTAATCACTGCTAACTGTAAGTACAGTACCTGTAGGTAACTTCCCATTCTTACATTCCTGTGTGTGATGACATGAGACTTACCCTAGCCTCATAAAAAGTTGTATTAATCATTCCTTCTCCTGAACTACATACATCTAGAAGAAGCTGATTTTTACATCAGACTGTTGACATAGCCTCAGTTAGTGAGCTGAACCTAAGCTGTGTTTGACATCCTTTCCAGTCTTATGGTGAACCTTAGAATTTCTCCCTATCAATTTTTGCTTGCATTCTTAACCCCAGACAACTGATACTAAATTTGGTGAAAAGAACACCAAAATAAATAAATCACAAAGATTATGTTATAAAATAGGCTCAGGCACATAGGAAGACAGTTAGAGTGCTAGCATCTGTGTGGGTGCTTTGAATTTCTGGAGGGTAGGTGTGTTCCATGTATGGAGGACTTCCAAAGAAGCATCTCTGGGATTTATGCAAAGATTATGAAAAAACCCACAAACAAATAAAAATACAAACTGAAGCTAAGTAAAATACCTTATGATAAAGGGATGATTATCTGGCTTTGTACCTCAGCCAGTGGGGCTGGGACTCCAAAGAAAACCTCCAAGATGTATCTAGGTGTTAAAGAATGTGGGAAGTAAATCAGACAACTCTCCAGAGAATATCCTCTCCAGGTACTCCAGGAAGACTGTAATTTTACGGGGCTCGAATCCACATGGATTCATGGAATCACAGAATATTCTGAGTTGGAAGGGACCCACAAGGATCATCAAGTCCAAGATTCCAGATAGTTCTTGTGAATAGACATTTTTGAGAGCTAGAAACATCCTTGTAGCTTTAGAGAAACTGCATCCTACACACTTAGTTCTTATGCAAGGTTTTTTTCTCACTCTGCTATTGAAGATAATCCCAAGTACCTCAAAAAATAGATTTGGGGGGACAAGTGCTTGCCAACATCTGCAGAGAGCTCCCTTCAGGAGCCCCAGGCATTGGCTGTCTGGAGCACTTGCCTGAGATGTGCTAGGGAATACCCCAGATAAGGGAATTTTCTAAAGCTTTGAACAAACCAGCCTTTCATTTGCATGATTGGTGTAATAGCCCTGATTCCCCAGGGTTTTGTTGGGCCGTGTGGTCCCTTTGCCAGAGCCGTGGGGCTGAGTGCTTCAGTGTCCTGCACAGCTCCCTAAGCTCCTCACAGCATCAGAAGGAGAATTGTAGCTTGCATGGCCTCTTGTTACACAGGAGTTCAGCCCCTGTTCCTACCACTGAATACAGAATCAGCACAGCCTGCTGTAAACAGAGGTCACCTTTTTTTTAGGCCAAAAAGTAATGTTGAAAATACAGGAAGTAAGAAAACTCTGAATGCCGTTTGTAAACCATTGAATTTTCTGGGTCCAGTCTTGTCTTGATTCCTTCCCCAGTGTGTACCTGGGCAGTCTATTTCCTGACAACCTCAGAAGATGTTCAGCAGAATCTCTACAAGGAGATGGACCGTGTTCTGGGGAAGGGACCAATTACACATGAGAAGATTGAGCAGCTCAGGTGGGTCCTACAGAAGGGATGCAGAGGGAGGCTGTGTCATGGTGGGGACAGACATTTCATGTGGCGTCTGATGCCTACCCTGCTCTAGGCCAGGAGAAGGCATCCAAAAGCTGCTTACTCCCTTTTTTCTTTCTGGAAGTGATGAAACCACAGGATGACTTGCATCACAGAGAGAATCTGCTGGCACTCCAGACACAGGGACCAAGGTGCTCACTTTAGTGTGTCTGTAGGAAACCCTTTAGGCCCATCAGCAGAGGAAAAGCACAGGATCAGTGCCCTGACTGCCAGGCCAGCATTTTTGCTCACTGTCGTCTTTGGTTTCTGTCCTAGTTTTCCAGAAGTAGTAGAAGTAATCAGTCATTTTCATGGTTGGGTATAGAGGTATATAGAGAGAAAGTATGGACCAATCTTCTTTTCAAAGGGCTAATGATGACTGGTCAACAGTGTGCATTTATGCATTTGTTATGTTGCTGCAACCAGGTGCATTTTGTATTTGGACTAGTGTTAGGGTTTCAGTAAGGGAATACTGAGTGTGTGTTTTCCTTGCTGCTTCTTGTATGAGTGAGAGGTACAGGAAAAGGGCTGGTGTGTTTATGCATTTTAGCAGATTTAGTTTGGTTTAAAATCTGAAAGAAGAGGGATTCCAATAACCCTCTGTAAAAGCTGATAATGAGATTTAATGCTTCTTGCAAAGGTGTTGGGACTTCTTGCCAGGAAAAAAAAAAAAGAAGTGCCTCTAAACTCAGCAGTTGACACAAGGATGTGGACAAGCTTCTCTCTGAGAATTACACTAACCCAGAGTTCCTGGTTGCAGGTACTGTCGGCAGGTCCTGTGTGAGACAGTGCGGACAGCAAAGCTCACTCCCGTTGCTGCACAGCTGCAGGAGCTGGAGGGCAGAGTCGACCAACATACTGTCCCCAAAGAGGTAGGGCAGTGCTGGGAGCACTAGGCCACTCTCCTTTCCTGTAGGGGAATTTGCTGTTTCCTCTTCTTCTGGACCAGGGGTGAGGCAGGAAGACCATTTCTTCTGACAGTGTTGAACTGAGCAGGTGCTCTGTCTTCTGAAAGTACAGTTTAGCTTAAAGTTTGCCTGCAGTCCTTCTGTGGGAGAGGCTCTGCAAATTCATGTTCTCTTGCTGAGCAGATTTGCTTCTGCTTTTGGCTCTCCCAGGGATGAGTAAGCTTTTGAAGGGGCCTATGGGCTCAGTTATGTTTAAAAGAGCATTGTTTCAGGCTTCATCATATCATCTTCCAGAGAGTAAAGCAGTCCATACATGCATCTCAGCAAGCATAGAGAAATGGGGTCACACCCTCTGTAACCACCAACAATTGCAGTATGGTTCTTAGAAGTTAAAATCCTAACATCTGAGCATGGATTATGAAAATCTGTAGATGAATACTGCATAATTGTCTTTCTAATCCACCTAAATATGAGCAGTCTCAAAATAATCATCATCCAGCAGAACTGTCGAGAGGTGTCTTTAATTGTGCATTTTCTTCTGCATTGACGTGTTGTAATTCTCTTTGCAGACACTTGTGCTTTATGCTCTTGGTGTGATGCTGCAAGATAGTTCATCTTGGCCATCACCATACAAGTATGTAGAATTGACTTTAATTGCAACTAATTCCTTTGCTTTGTTAAATTAGATCCTACAGCAGAGCCTTTTGTGCTGCAGGGCCTGCCTTAAGCAGATTCTGGACATGAAAGGGAGTCTGTAAGAAAATCAGTTTATGAAGGCCTGGGGTTGTTTGTCTCCATGGGCATGGTTTTGGGGCATGTATGTGTGTGGGTTTAGTAGAAACTTTTGTGCATATACACAGAGCTTCCCTGGCTAATGCTGGTAACTTCTGTTAAAGGTTTTCTGTGAAACAGTGCCTTGAATGGCTTTGGAATCACTGCTTGTCATCATGAAACAGTGGTGCAAGGGAGGAAATGTCAGTCTGAAGTTGTGGGGTTTTAAGGTGAAGGGAAATGCTACCTCAATATTTCCATCTGTCTGAAAACTCAAGTGGATCTAGGCCAGTGTTTTGGAGGTTAAAGAAAAAAATCACTGTAGCTTCCTTGGCCTCCAGGTGGCAAATATTAACCTGTATCTGATTTACTTCGCTTGGGCTGCAAAAAATGTGGGTCAGTTATTCTAGACAGAGAGAACAGACAGCTGAGATTTAGGAGAAAGAACAGAGCCTTTAGAACAGTACTTGTCCTCTCCTGCAATTACACTTTTTAGAAAGGGGTCAGGCATTGATGCACCAGTGTACGAGCACCTTGGCAGGGATTGCCTCCCAAGGTTGGTCACAGCTGTGTTCAGGTTTGCTGAGGCCCCGTGGGACTGACAGTGAGGACTGCTATGAACATTGTATGTTTGCTTCAGGAAGGCTGGGGTTGAGGTTTACCTTGAGGTAGATGAAGATTTCCATGACAGAAGTAGGAAATCTTGTGATCCTTTCACCCACCTGTTATACAAAAACGCTGTTTGCCCTCCCTGCTTTTTTACTAGGCAGCTGCATTTTCTCTCCTATTACAAAATCTGTAATTTTCACTTTAGTTCATGGGCAATGTAAGTTGGATGCTGCTTTTCCTAAGGATCAGCATCCATATGCCCTTTCACTTTGTTAGAAGCAGAGCTTAGATGTTTAAGCAGGGAAATGAAGGCTTGAAGTATTTAGCAGAAAGGTTTAAAAGAACCATCTTCTGTCCATCAAATTTTGTGTTTGGAGGGGGGTTAATATTGAAATTGAATGTTATTTTATTAGTGTCCCTTGTTTTAACTCATGCCAACCCTAGATAATAGTTTTTTCACAGCCTTTACCATCCTAAAGCTGGAAACCACTTTTCTCACTTGAATGAGTCACTGGCTTCCCTCCCCCAGCACATACACACACCAGCTGCTTGAAGAGAAGGGTGAGGGGCAAGGAGAAAAGGGAAATTTTTTTGGAAGTGAAAAAGGAAGGGACTCAAAGAGGCAGAGAGAGAGGGAGACAAATGAGATTGTATGTGCCCTGGAGAGGAATAGAGGGCAGGTGACAGCAGCAGCTCAGCTGTGTACTGCACATTAGTTCCAGCCTTGTCTCACACTGCCTCAGTTTGTCAGCATTTTGACCAAGATGGGACACAGCTGACCAGCTGGGAACATTGATGGAATGGATACACAATTGCCTTCATAAATTTGTGTGGAATGACCCAGAGAGAACAAATTAGTGAGATTCTCTGTTTCATTTCCAGTTTTGTGCTGTGTGTATGTGTGCATGTTTCTGGGGAAAGGATGCTGTGCCTGCTCAGAACACCCTAATGTGTTTCATCTTTTATAGGTTTGACCCAGACAGATTCAGTGAGGAATTGGCCGTGAAAAACCTCTCCTTGTTGGGTTTCTCAGGAAGCCAGGAGTGCCCAGAGTTGAGGTGAGCATAGGGCAGGAGGTCTTAGTGAGTCTGTGTGGCAGACAGGAGAGAAGGTGCTTCCAGCATCTTGGTGTTACTGCTGGGACAATCTGTTCAAGCTGGCTGTTGTCCTTGGCAAATTTACATCTTAGCAAGGTTTTTATGTTTTTTTCTCCTGATTCTTCCCTCAGGTTTGCCTATATGGTGGCCACAGTTCTGCTGAGTGTCCTGGTAAGGAAACTGTATCTCCACCCAGTGAAAGGACAAGTCATGGAGGCAAAATATGAACTGGTAACCTCACCAAAGGAGGAAGCCTGGATAACGGTGTCTAAGAGAAGCTAAGAGCAAGCAAAACAAGGGTTAAAAGTGCCAGCAGTGATGTTCTGAGCAAGAGTCTTACTGAGAATCATACTGGCACCATGTTTGCTCAGCCTAGGAATTTTATATCCAGATTTTTTTACTTTGCGTATTCTTAACCTCATGCCTATCTTGGGTACTTTCTCTAATTCAACCAGTAGTCATATTAAAGTAGATTTAATCTATATGTCTTTTTTATATTTGCTTTTGGATGTCTGGCCAAACCTTTGCAAAGGAAGCAACAAAACCTTGCAGTGGTGTATGTATGAACTACTGGGTGTCAGCTAGTCAGAGCCAGAGCTCTGGTTAACCCAGCCTCTTTCCAATAGCAGCCAGAGCTGGGTGAGAGTGCCCCTCTTATGCAGTGGAATGCTTCTTCATGAATCCTAGCTTAAATAAGACCTTGGAGACACAAGGACAAAGCCTTTCTCTATATATAGATATTTTTATTCCAAGTCTCTTTTCCTCCCTTGAGCTATATCTGTCAGGGAGAGCAGATATATCCTGTGAGAAGTATGTGTGAGTGTGAGAAAGAGAGAAATAAAGTGGGGTAGGAATAGCACCACTAGTTCTCATGCTGTGTAATCTTGCCATGCTGTGGGGTTGCAAGAAAAAGGATGACTGAGAAATGCTAGTAAACCAAGAGGAATAAAATTGGTTGGGCCCCTGAGAAAACAGAAGCATCAGTATTAATACAATGAAATGAAATAAAACCACAGAATAAGGCCCCAAGAAAGGGAATCTCTATCCTGACAATTCTGAGGGCAGTGTCTAATCTAATCAACATCAGAAACTGACAGATGCTTGCAATTTATTCAGCACTGGGTCAGCATGAGACTGGTCATGCAAATACTGGAGAGTGCTGATTTCATAGGGCTCTAGATTAATGTTGTACTTAATAACTTAAAAGCCTTTCAAAGAATCCTTTTCCTCCTCCAAAATGTGTGCTTGCCAAAGAAGTATTGAATGCTGCATATTAACGTGCTTTTTCCTGCTTCATCCTTTTTTTTGCCAATCATAGGAGAGCTCCACTCAGAGCCCCACTGAACGGTTTGCAAGGCAGGAACCTCCAACCCCACCATCACATGGAGTAATTGCCATCTGACTTACTGCTCATATTGTGGTTCTTCCCTTTTTCCTCTTACATTTTTCTCTTTATCTGATCTTTCTAAGTCTTTTCTCCATACACCTGACTGCTCTGTTAGCTGCAGTTCCCAGCCCCCTTCCCACCCAGCAGCTATGTGGAGGCAGGTGAGGGGTTTCCCAGCCTGCAGCTGTTTCTGCTTAAGCTGTAACAGAGCTGCCTGTGCCTCCCTTTAGAGCTGCTTTTTACTGCTTGTGCAGAGTACATGTAACTGGTAACTGCAGTTCTTACTTCTACAGATGTCGATATTTTCATCGGTACCTTCCAGGTCAGGAAATCTGCTGCTCTTTTCAAAATGTTTTTGCTCGTGTCTGAGGTGTGCCAGCCTGAATGCAATCCTGTCAGTTCTTATGGGGTTAACAGGTGATGCCATCCTCTGTGGGCACCAGACAAAGAAAATCCTGCTCTTGGGTTTAACATGTCAGCTCTGCTTTTGGTGGAGCTGTAGAGATTCAGATGCCTCCCAGTGTTGCTTCTGTTGGGATAGAGTGATACAGAGATGTTGGGCAGAAAAAGGAGAGTTGTGCAGTTCAGCTTCCTGTCTCTCTTGCATTGATTTTTATAATGAACTGCAAGAAAGCTCTTGCTAATCTGACCTCCACTTCACTAAAGGTTGGTCATGTCCCCAGATGGCAATTCATATTAGGCTTTGCTTCACTGCTTATGCAAAAAGGCCTATTTTTCTTGAAGGTTGCAGATGTTTCCTAAACCTTCTGGAGAAATCAGCATGGTAAAGAATTTAATTTTAAAACATCCTTGGATTTGCAGAGGAGGCAAAATGAAGGCAAAGTTACTGCCTGCTTTGGAAAATATGGCAGGATAGCACTGTCCCTGCTAGGAACTGAAGAAGAAATATAAATGGGTGATGAAGGTCTGCCTTAGGAGTGAAGCTTTCAAACACTAGAAAAGCATTCCAAATGTAATTGTCCAGATTTCTGTTAGAGCATTTCTGTGCCTTGCTGGAGCTGATCAAACTGCCTTGCAACAGCCCCTTCCCCAGTTACAGGAGTCAAACATGGGAGTGATTCTATATAATTGGTTATGAATTTTCCATTAGCCTGCACCTGTAGGCTGTGCTCAGTCCAGGCCAGTGATCAAGCCTGCTACAGGAGTCTATCATTGATACAGGAGAGGAATGTAGCTTGGTGTGCTGTAGCTCAGTACCCAATGATCAGTTTGTGTATGCTCCAAACTGCTGTCAGAAAAACACCCTGACTCATCAGTTAAGGAAATGTGTTGAGCATGGAGAGAAAAGAGGGGGGTAAGGCACTCTCAATGTAATGTACTGCTGGGAGTGACACTGAGGTCACAGCCACATTGCTTGCTGAAGTATGTAGGTTTCCATTCCTTGCTCTGTGTGTGTCAGTCACTTCAGACAGCCCAACTATGGCGATTTAGTGCAACACTCATCAGCTCAGCTGTGAATCCTTGTGCAGCAAACTCCTTTTTTTTGTATGGGAATGTTCATGGAATGGAGCTTTCTTAGGAAGTTTTAATCTGTTTTGATTTGAAGATTGAAATACCACTTTTCTCCCATTTCTGCCTTCACCCCTTCTCTGGCATGCACTGTCACTGCTTCTTGTTTGGCCTGGTTTTCCTAAGGAAGACTTGTGTTCATAGGGTGTGCACTCTTCCCTCTTTTGGCCATTTCCCCCTTTCTCTTACAAGAACTAACTTCTGAGCCCTTAGGCCAAATCAGCTGCATTTGAAAGGGATTTGAATTCTCTACACTGTTGTGTTCCTGCAAATTTTGTGAGGAGAAAGGAAGATGAGTGAGAGAGGGAGTCTGTGCTAGCCATGTCACAAGATCACAGTCCCAGCTGCAGCACTGCTGATGCCAACCCAGGGAAAGCCTGAGTCAGCACCTGCACTGCTGGAGGTCACCAGTCTCAGGAGTCCAGGGTGTAGAGCACAGGCTTTTGTCAGTGCTGCTCAGACCCACACACTAAGGACATGTATAAGTCCAGAGATGCCTTCTGCCTGTTACATGGGGATATGGGCAAGCTTTGCAACCTGTAGAAGAAAATGTCTTAGTCTAGGAAGAAAGCCAAGAGAGGGAAGTTGCTTCTATAATACAGGGAATTGTTGCTTTTTATGCTTCATATTCCTGCTCTACACCAGCAAGCTGCTTTACAAATTTGACAGGATGGTTTTGAAAAGCACACAGAAGAGCTATCATTTCATTCCTTAGACTTTTACTGTAGGACAAGTTTCTACAGAGAGCTGCAAACTCACAAAAGGTAAGAGGCCAAGTGTATCTCTGTGCCTGTGCAAGCTTGTGCCCTCAGAAGCAGGCAGCCAGTACAGGTGGTGGGAGCAGCCAGCCCCTTGTTAATGCTCTTTACGGCTGGCAGAGCCTTTTACTTTTGCCCCTTGTCCTGGTGGCAGCTGGTGAGGCTGTTGTTAGCAACTTCAAGCAGAGCAGACAGTTTACTGATCTAGCCCTCCATTACCTCCAAAATATCCATGAATGCTGTTATCTCTGCATTTTAATTAACATGAGCTACATATAGAAGCACCATTGCAAATTAATATCCTATTGATAATAGTGGTATCCTTCTGTTCCCAGCAGTTTAAGGACTTGCTAGCAGTGGCTGTGGCACGCACCAGAGTTTAGGGCTGTATGTTTTATTTTCCATTGTTACATGGAAAGAATGGTCTTGGCAATTTCTGTCCTATTTGCTGCAAAAGTAAATGTTGGTTATTGGGCAGGGTTTTTTGCTGCCCAATTTTTGCAGGTTTTGGATGTTTGCTGATTTGAAGTCCCTTGGGCAGCTGTTGTGCCAGCTCCCCCACTAGCTGTGCTGTTACATGAACTTGGGGCTCTCAGCAGTCCAACCTGGGCAGACACTCTCACCTGCATAGTCAATTATTGACTTCCTTTTTGTGCTCAGAGCCTCTTGTGGCTTTGGGGCAAAAGGAATGGGGTAGAGCAGTACCTTCAGGAAAGCATAAAGGAAAATCTTCATCACTTGTGGGTTATGTTGTCAGGAAGTGAAACTGTTTTAATGACCATGGCAGCTCCTGTTGCTTCTTTCCACTTGTCCAGAGCAAGAGCTGCTAGAAAATATTCCAGGCATTTCTCTGGAGCCTGAGAGAACACATCTTGACACCTCTTTGTAGTTCAGCTCAGGAGTGGGTTTTAGCAATGACTTTTCAACTAAACAAAAGGCCTGTTTGACATCTCCTAGAATTCAATGCCAGGGTTTTGGTGGTAGCAGACAGAGAAGAGGAACTACCACATGCAGGAAAAAAAACGATGAAGAAAATGTTCTTCACATATGGAGGGTGGGGAAGGAGACACGGTAAAGGTTTCCATGGCAACATTCCTTGAAGAGAAGTATTTTTAAATCTGTGAATTTTAGCATCAAAAACACAGTTGTGTTTCCCACAAAAAGATTTGGGGGAGGGCTGGAGTGGAAAGAATTTTTCCCCCTACTTTTCAGGTCATTCCAGTTTCTTCTACAGAGGAGCCTGCTCCCAAGATAAATGAAGTATGTGTGAATTCTATGATCTTAATGCTCCTGTAAAGAAGGCCTTGCTTCCAGGAGGCAGGAAGCATCAGTCATAGTTCTATATCTGCTCCAACATCTTTGGCACAAGCACTTGATCATCTCTTTAATGGGAAAAGTAGTTCAAATAAATCAATGCTATACCAGTTAAAAGTCACAAGGACAAGTCTTGCAGGATTTTACATTAAAACTAGTGTAACTTGGCACAAAATCTTAATTTTAATTGATGTACAGTTAAGTGATAGTAGTAGTGATGAGGTAGCTGAGGCCTTTTGCCTTGGCCAGAGAGGAGAAGATGCAGAACTGAAAGGGCAGAGAAACCAGCGAAAAGATGTCCCCGGTGAGTGTCGTGGTTACTTTGATGACAGGGAAACATCCCTGTAGGTGGATAAGTGATGCCTCAGTGACACTTATGCAGGAGATGCTTGCTCTTGCTGTGGAGTATCAGTGCTGGGGCTACCTCTGAACTTTTCTGAAGCTTCTCTGCTCCAGTCTCTGCAGTACAGAGCAGCTCACGGGCACTGGCACGCTCTGCTCCCACGTCCCTGCTGGAATCCAGGCAGGTCAGCACTGTCATGAGCCTGGCACATCCAATGCTGTGCCTGCTTGGCTGCCAACTTTGAAGTCTCACCAAAAAAGGCTTTTTTTTTTTTTTTTTTAAACAGTTGCTTCCAATTCAGTGGTGACTCAGACACTGCAGCAAGGATAAAGTGATCATCTTCCCCTTCAGAGCTTTACAGCAGAAGGCCCTGAATATCCTCTCTAAAAGAGAGCTTGGTGAGCCCAGCCATCAACTGGATTCAGTTCTTTAATTTAACTGATGGAAAAAGATACTCCAGCAGTGCTGTGTACCTGCTAGCTCAGGGCCTGTGTTTCAGCAATAGACTAAATGATTCCTAAAGTACTTTGTATTCAGAATCCCTGGGGAGGGGAGGCTGGGAGGGAATGAACAGTCATACAGAAAACAGAAGGGACAATTCACCCGTTAAGGCTTTTTTCCTGACCAAACTTCCCTTGGCCATGAATCCAGGAAAGGAACAAATTGCAATATTAAGGGAAATATTATTGTAATAATAAGAGAAAAAAAGTAAGTCATATTTGGCCATTTATCTTTTGGGGGGAGGGAGAGGATGCAAATAAGGGTGTCTAAAAAAGCAAAATTCATACTGTCAAAAGTGTGGAAATTGGCACTTGGCAGCATTGTTTCATATTGGCCATTGATACAGAGTATGCAACGCTCAGATCTAAGAGACTAAGATGACTTATCAACTTCCCTGCATCTTCAGTGATAAAACCTACCAGCAGTAGGTACTTTGGGAGGAGTGGAGTGAGCCATGTGAGTCAAGAGGAGCTGACAGGGATGCCTGCAAGAATACACCATTGCATATCACGGGAAACGAATGGTTGCAGCCGCCCCCATTCATTGATAAGTAAGATATTTGGGAGCAGAGAGAGCACTTTGTTCTTCTGCTGTGCAGAATTCATACTGGATTTGGCAGCCCATGCACGTGGATTTGATGTACTGTTCTAAAAGGAAGGAGCAGATTGATTGCTTGTTAACAGAATGTTCTAAATTAACCTCAGCCTTGGGCCTGGTTCTGCAATCCTTTGCATGACTGTTATTTATGCTGCACAATTGCATTGAATACCACTGACTGTCCAATATATTGGTCTGGCACAGAGGCACTGAAATTCTAGTTGTGGCTTTCAGTTGTTAGAATCCACATTTTTGGATCTGCTTAGATATTTGGATTTTGAATGCTTCCAAACAGTCAAGCACCTACTTGACTATTTAAACACCTAGATGTCTTTGTAAATATAGTATTGCCATAATGCGAAGAAAAAGGAAATTATATAGAAGTTGCCTGGCCTCTGGTTTCATATCCCAGCAGTGATAAGTAGGTAGAGCCTGTTGCTGTATATACACCTTAGTCCACAGCAAATGTCTTTTTTGCTTGAGGAAGCTTGATTTTTACATAGTAAAGATGAAAATACTGCAAACATGCATCATGCATTAGCCTTTATATATAATTTTATAGCTGTACTGTTCCAGTGTGGCAAACTGAGCTGAGCAATCACATTTTCTCGGTTACCTTCAGGAACTGGAAATCCTTATCACCTCTGTGTTTCTTTCTCCCACTACTGCTGCACTGGTCTTGAAATTGTCACCAGAGCTAAAAATCCTCATTCTGTAAATTAAACTGTGATTTCAAAAAATTTTACAGTACAGTCTCCTCATAAAACTCCACAAGTCTTTTGCTGATGTGACTCACTCAATTACTCATGTGGGCAGACGTTATAATAAAAGTGGTTAATGGAAAGCTGTGAGAAATACTGCTGGTTCCTGAGGAGGCAGCCAGGGGGAATGTACTGTGGGTATTTTATCCTAAGAGCTGCTGAATTCACTGAGCTCCCAGCCATTTTTTTTTTTAAGATAAGGATTTCTCCATTCTGCTTTTTCCTTTGTATAAAAACAGCTTGAAATATCAGATTGGCAACAGAAGCAAAAGCACACCAGCTGTATGTGTTTGCTCTTCTGCTCCTCTTCCTACATATTAGAGATGATAGCCAGTCTGTGCCCTGAAATAATCCCTTTATCCTAGTGATGTACATACCTAAACAACAGTACTCTAATGAGCTCTGGATTTCTGAATCAAGGAGCGCAACTAACAAGTGGCTGAACAACCTCTTTAGCTGGAAGTGTCACATACACTGACAAGGATCAGATTTTTCTGGAATTAATAAAATTAAGAGATTTGGCCTTGAGATTTGGTGTGCAATAAATCAGGAAATACACCTAAAAAAAACAGGTTTCAATGACATTTCAGTGAGTGCACGTTAGAGGAATAGGGCACCTTTTGAAGGTGGTGAGGCAGAAAGGTGCACAAAAATAGGAAGGTACCACTGGGATGTGGAACTCTACTATCTAATGAAATTATGCATGTGTGATGGCTTCAGAGAGACTTAGAATTAAGCCAAAACTGGAACTAGTGTAAGTGGATGAACTGATTAGACCTCAGGGCTAGCTGGCATTTACAGAAATTAACTCTTGGTTGTGTGGCTCTGAGGCCACTAGATTTTTGGGGGATGTGCTACTGCAGTTGCTGTGTGAGCCCATTCCAGCAACAGTGCTGGATATAGAAAGAGAGAGGACTTGAAATGCTCATTTTTGATACAAGATGAGCTGGGAGGGAGACTATGGTTTGACTTGTAAAACAGGGCTTCTGGCACAGAGAAGCAGTGCATGGATGTTGAGGCTCTGGACCAGAGAAAGTAAGCTGTCACATTATATTTAGCGACTGCATGTTGCAGGAAAGCACAGAGAGGGAAGGAGGGGAACGATTGCATAGCTGAGCCCCATGGGTAGTGAGCACACAGAGCAGGGAATGAGGCTGTTAAGAGAGGATGAACTGGTGTTCCTGATTCAAATAAATCTCTATGTGAGGCCAGGTATCTGCACAGGCTTGTACCATTACTTTGATTACCAGAGCCCAGCTTTATTTATCCATCAGTAACACCCCAGACTCCCATTAGGTGAAGAGTGACCAACCTGTGGCCTTCCAGCCTTTCCCCTCTGCCCTCACCCTTGGGATGTCTCCTGCAGCAATCCCATTCCTAGCTGAGGAAGCAGTAGTCTGAGGGGGGCTCTTGAAACCAATCCTAAAAGCTGCTGTATAGCCCACTTGCACACCCAGCTCAGTCCTAACCCACTGGAATTTTGTTAGCTAAGGCTGGCATCTGCAAAATAGGTTAGCTTACCCTCCTCCGTTTGAATTCAGGGATGTTAATCCTCCACTGTGTTTTCTGAAAAGCCCAGTCCTAAACAGATGATGATGGAAAAAAAATCCTTATGACCTGTAGGATACAGATCAAACCTTGCATGCTGACACATGGCAGATCACTTGGATGCTGTCAAATCTACCCCAGGGTGCAGATTGTAACTTAGACTAATTTACAGCAGGACGGGTACGGCTTAGGTTCTTAACTCTTTCCTGCTAAAAGTTCACTTGTATGATTCAGAGATGCTTTTGCCTTTGAAAGAAATAATGCCTTTAAGCTCCCTCTCAGAGGAGACGTGTGGGGAGGCCTGGCTGCCTTCTGTGCATAAATATTTCTGTCAAGCTGGATTCAGACTCAGGTGGGTGAAACAACTGCGTCCATGGGGAGCCATCAGCCTCCACCTCCTGTTAGGCAGTGCTGCATCACTGAGATTTGTGTTGTTGCCATACTGTCAGAATTAGCTGTGGGTGAGAGAAAGGGCTGAAATGCTCCTGTACATTCACCAAGCAGGGGGACAGAGCAGCTGGAGGAAGGAGGGAGATGCAGACTGTAGTAGTGAAGTGTGCAGGGAGAAGCTGCCTTCACAGCCTTGAGAAAGGGGATTACTTGTCCAGATGTGTGATAGAAGGAGGAAAGATGACTTCAGAGATGTGATTAATTATGCTTCCTATGCAAGGGAGTTGTGCTAGTTATGGAAACAACACACACTGGGTTTGGTAGCTCCTAAGAAGATGCAAGGTCATAAAGTATTTTGAAAGTGGTTTATGTGGTAAAAGCAGGATTACAAACAGAACAGGATTGGAAAAACTCCAGGGGGTGAGTTTCTGGAGTTATGTGGGTACCTAAAAATCTGAACTTTAATCTCAGGAAGAAATAAAGACCTCAAAGAATGTTCTGAATGTTGCAACTGCTGCAGATCAAACTTGAAAATGTGAAAAAAGCATCCATAGGTCAGTAGTAGTGAGCCAGAATAAATAGTACAGAGAGGATGAATTTTTGTATGTGCTGTACTGGAGCATTAACTACCCTTCAGTGGCTTAGTGGCCATATCAGACCTTACCTGAGGGATGCCACAGGGTCAGGACAGAGTGGAAAAGGACTGGCAGTTGGTCTGGGTTAGCATCTTAGAGAAGGGATACCAGCAGGAAAAACAAATTAGAGCTGTTCTTTCCTCCCCTGTTCCCTGAATGCTTGTTTGAACCCTTGGAAGGAAACTGATGAGCAACTGTGCTTTGTGCTGGCCTTTCTTTGAGACCATTTGTTGCTTGTTTTATGGAAAAGTCTGAAATGTTAGAAAGAGATAATTATTTTTTCTATTTGGCTTGACCTCTTCCTTCCTGTGAGCGTACCTTCCCTTGTACTGACTGTTCCTCACACAGTGCTCTGTTGAAAGAAAGTTGAGCAGAAAACTAGAAAAAAGCTTGGGATTTGGAGTAAGACGTGCCCTCCAACAGACAGTCTGAATCTCTGCAACATGTCCTGTTCCTCTCCAGAGGTGCTGTGAGGTATCAGGTGTCAGTCATGCACCAGGTGGTTCTGAAATAGCAACGTTAGGGCAAACACTCCCACGATATGGAAGCCACTCCATCGGTCACCTCTCCTATCTTTGTGCAGCAAGCCTTTTACCCAGCAGCAGTTTCTCATAAGCAGAGAGGTTATCTGTGGTTATAATCTTGATTGCCCAGCAAATTGCTGAATGCCTGAGGAAGGAGGAGAATGTGCAGCTTCAGGGTGTGTGGGTTTTTCAGTCTGGTTTACAGTGAGCACTGGAGGTTGAGTGTTTAAGATGCCTCGGGATCCTGACACCATTTGTTGCAGCATTAGCTGCATTCTGTGCTGGGAGGCCACCCCAGCATTCTGGAATAGCCGTGGGAGTTAAATAAGCTGTTCTTTGCTTCAGAAACTTTGGATTATGGGACTGGCAAAGAGTGGCTATCCAGGCAGAGGCAGACCCAAACACTATGTGAAGCAAGCGTGAAGACCATGTCTCTGTTGGGGGAGTGAAGGTACCTCAGTTACAGACTATTTTCTTCAATTGCCCGATTTTCCTTCCCTCCCTCACTCCTCCAGTAAATGCTACCTTCCTCCTAAAGGGCATGGGCCTATATATATCAGTACACATGACCAAAACTTTGGTGCCAGAGTCCTTTGTCCTTTATCCAGCTGCAAATCTGCTCAGCTCCATGTGATGCAGCAGCACAGGGATTTTCAGCTTTTGTTCTGCTGTTTACAAAGAGTGAAGAAGATAAAAGGAAAAATGTTCATAAAACTAGAGCACCATTATATAAAGAAGTGAACTGAAAACTGCAGCAGGATCTGTCTGAGATCTGACCAGGTCATCTGTCCAAAGAGGATGTTTGCTTGCACCCCTTACGTGATGGCTGTTTAGTTCTCCGTAAAGCAACAAAAATAACAGAGACTCTGATAGTGATTTCTTATTGTGTGCAAAACATAGGTGGCCTTTGTGGTACCCCATTATTACTTTTCT
The DNA here is from genome assembly GCA_013397195.1 of Hylia prasina. Taxonomy (NCBI): domain Eukaryota; kingdom Metazoa; phylum Chordata; class Aves; order Passeriformes; family Sylviidae; genus Hylia; species Hylia prasina. The sequence continues at coordinate 270,631 of VYXD01014534.1, read as the reverse complement.
CTAATAAAGGATTGATGATTCAAACTGTACCTGTGGGACACCCATGCAGAGTGCCCACTTGCAGGATTGCATGTGACCAATGGGTTGGGTCATCTGTGCAAGTTTTTGTGAGGAGGGGACTCCCTTGGGTGATTGGCAGAGGTAGAAACTTGACATGTGAGAGAACTTGGAAGAATAGTGGTCTCCCTGTGCTTTTGGATCTTGACCTCCAATTTAAAGTCTCTAGACTGCTTGCCTTTTTATGTTTTGGTGACTGTTGGAACAGCGCCTTTAGGTTAAAAATGTGTTTGCTTCTCAGTCTTGGAGATATTGATAAAAAGGAAAATCTTGCACAAAAGGATTGAAAAAAAATGGAGATGTTAAAGTGTGTAATAAATTAGCGCTGAGGGAATGTAAAAACTTAAAATTAGTTTAGCACATCACTTGACAGATGGGAAGTAATTTATGTAAATTTAGGGAAGTGGTAGTTGGATTCAGTTGATCTAATTTAAACACTATTTCTAATTATTTTTTGTATGTATACAGAGGATTATAGGATGGCCGTTATTCTGCCAGAAGGGCTCTTCATGTTTAAATTTAAATCCATAAATGAGTACCCTATTAAAATGTAAACATGCTGTGATAACAAGCACCTGATTATGCAGACAGGTTAGTCCAGCTACTCTGGTGAACAGCTGTGAGCATGTATTTCAGATAATGCTTTTTCTTACACCCTAAGAACCACAGGCAGAGAGGTCAGAGGGTGCCTGACCCACAGGTAGGAGCCGCTTCTAAGGAGGTTTGTTGATGCTGAGTGCAGATCTGAGAGCAGATGGGCTCTCACAGGTTTCCACTGAAAGCAGGCCCTGGTGGCACCCAAGGGCACAGAGAGAAGATGGCACAATTAACAATTCCCCCTCCCTACACTCTGGTGCTGCTAATCCAAGTTTAAACTCCTAACAGCATCTTTGGAGAACCTTCTCCTTTACATTTTGACAGCTCTCTCCTTTTGCCAAGAGAAAGATCATGTAGGTTTACTGGGGAGCTGCCAAATGACAGCTTGACTTCACACCTGAGAAGCAAATGAATGAGGAGAGAAGGAAAGCCTCAGCCTGCCTCCAGCTTGGCACAAACACAAAGAGTCTTGGAAGCATGGGCATGAGCAACCCCTGGAGCTGCAACTGCAGCACCAGATGTGACATGAGCAGAATCCAGGCTGAAGCTACAGTGGAGGAGGGAGCATGGGGCCTGTTACCAAACTGTGAAAGCATTATCCATCAGCTGCACTCCCTGGGGGGAGGTGGAGGCCTGGCCATGGATGATTCTTGGAGGTGTGGGATAAGGCTTGGAGCTCCACACTGTATAGCAGCCTTCTTGACTTGATCTGGCTGGCTTTCCTTCCTCGAGCCATTGCAGAAAAGACCACTCTCTCAAGACATGCATTAACAATCAGCAGGGCAGCTGACAACCATGATTCATTAACTAGCCCAAACCTTGTATTTTTGGATGTGCAACTCATGGTTTATAAACTGTGGGTAGAGGGCACCAGGAATGAGGCTGCATGACACCCTTTTGCTCCTTGTGGGTTTAAGGCAGAATGCCAGACTGTTGTGGAGAAGTGCAGGCAGCCTGACTCCAGGGGTGTTCAGGGACCCCATGGGTGTTACAGTGAGAGTGTGTACTCATGAGCAGTCACCTCTCTCCTCCCACATGCGTCGTGGTGAGGTGTCTCTGGCAGGGTATTCTGTTGTTCTTAAGCCTTTTTTGTGAGAGTAAGAGCATTACAGCTACAGCTACAAACTGCCCTTGGCTCTCTAACTGCCTGTAGAATAGTCAGGTAGTTGAAGTTGTGAATTTCAGACCACATTTTAAAATGGGAGAAAAATGCTTTGCATATGACGTTTTTTTCGCCAGTGTGATGAACACTGTGCCTGACTCATCCTTCATATGGGAGAACTAAGCAAGCTAAGAAGAAATGACCTTCAGGGCAGAGATTTCTATCTTATTTTTCTTTTAAGGGAAGACATTTCCAAGGACTGGCCCCAAAGACTACTAGTTTGTTGCCTGACCCCACCAGGTGTTTGCAATCTGCAATTCTCAAAGTCAGGCATATCTAACTGGATGCCTTTGCAACAGCTTTCAAAGCAAGAGAACGAACAACTGTTCCTGTAGGAGCAGGCTGATGCCCAGGTCCTGCAGCGCTGGATGGTCTCTGCCAGCTCCCAAAGAGTCTCTAACGTGAGGGCTGGGAGAGCATCGGGCTCTTGTATCAGCGCCCTGGGCTGCACTACAGAGGCAGTAGGAGCTTTGTGGAGCCTCACGGGAACGGGAGGTGAGTAATCACAGCTGCAACTCATTTCAAATAGACAAATGAGCTCCCCTGCAGAAAGCTGGGACGCTTCTGCTGAGGGGGCTGGCTCTTTGGGGGAGAAAGGTTACTTCTAGGTTCAGGTGGAGCAATTTGAGTGGGAAAGCCTTGCACACTCCTCGAAGGGTGGGCATTTTCATGGCAGTCGTAGAGTGACTTCCCTGGGACACAAAGGACGTCAGTGTTGAAGCCAGGAACTGACCGAACAGACCTCCTAACTGATGGCTTGAGCGCAGCGCTTCAGCCACGAGGCTGCCCTTCCTCTGTTTCTGCTGACCCTTCATTATGTGCTTTTTTGGCAAGGCTGGAAAGCTGGGAGTTCACCCTTCCTCACGCCCCTGTAGAACAGCAGCTTTTTTCAGAGGGAATCCACAGAGAGGACACATTTTGTTCTTCCTCCGGCGATCAGAAGAGCCGCACAGGAGCGGGAGGGTCTGGCGGTCACTCGGCACTGAGCCCCCAGGGGTATTACGGCCCCCCCAGGCCGTAGCCCTGTGCTCTGGAGGGCGCGCTGCCCGCAACCCGCAGCGAGTGAATTAAGGCGAAACTATTAAGAAGGAAGCCGGGGCTCGCTGAAAGGAGCGCAGGGGTTATTTATTGTTTCCCAGGACGGCGGTACCGGGGGTCACTCGCGGGCCGTGGCGCCCCTCCCCCGCTCCCGCCGGAAACGCCCCCCGCGCGCCGCC